>JAMLFY010000006.1:35126926-35446926 GCA_030441495.1 Dalbergia oliveri
AACAGGATGTATACATACACATACACACACAACATACTAGGGAAGCATCATTCACATTCAAAACTTAAGCATATAGGGTCACCAATCCACTTTATCTTGTTTAGAACACACTTATTTGCACATTTGGGGTTCAGGTAATCAATTACCAGAATTAAAAATTTGTTCTGGGCTCAAAGAGCATCCTAGTAATCGATTACATGAGCTGATAATCGATTACCAAAGTCAAAAACTAGTTCTGGGCACAAAGAACAACATGGTAATCGATTACATGAATGATAATCGATTATCTAAACCAAAAACTTGTTTGGGTATGGCCAACATCATGGTAATCGATTACAAAAGTTCTTAATTGATTACCAAGGTCAAGAACTTGTTCCGTTAACAAAGAATCTTCCTAGTAATCAATTACATGGTGGTAACGATTACCAGAATCACCAAAATTCAAGAAATCAAAGTTTTAACACATTTCAAGCTATTCTTTCATTTCAAGAAACATCTTTCTAACACTCCTTTCAAATTCATCCTCACTTTCTAACAAAACAAAACAAGCTTTTTACTAAAACTAAAGATTTTATTATCAAGATTCCAATCCTTTAGGAAATACATTTCTACTCTTCTTGAGTTCTCAAATCCTATGGAATTTATATGTACATCATAGAAGCAAGATTCAAGCCTAAAAAAGAAAATAAAACCAACATTATATTATGGCAAAAAAAAAAAAATTCAATAGCCATGATCAAGATTTTCATTTTAAGATACAAGGTCAAATTTTGAGCTCTAGAGATTTAGTTGATGAGAAGAATAATAAACATGCTATGCAGTCTCATTTTTTATCTTTATCATTATTAGGTGATGGCTTGAAATATAAATATGATGTTCAAGACTTGAAATATAAATATGAGAATGCAAGTTCATTTTTAAGTCTTCAAGGTTTAGGTGATAACTTGAAATATAAACATGAAACGTAAGACTTGAAATTTAAACATGGAAATGCAAGTTCATTTCTTTAGTCTTCAAGATTTAAGGTGATGACTAGAAAATAAACATGATATGCAAGGCATTGAAACATAAACATGAGATGCAAGAACTTGAAATATAAACATAATGCAAGTCTATTTTTATGTCTTACTAGAGCTCATTTCAAGATTTTAAAGAATCAAACTCTCAACCCCAATCAATCTTAACAAAATGAAAATGAGCTTTAGAGTCCTTTAACATCATGGTTCCAAGAACCTCGTTCCTTTAGACTTACCATTAAGCTCAAAAAAAAGCCAACAAAAGCAACTAACAACAAATCCATTTTCATACTTTTGTCAAACCAAAAATTAAGCCTTGAGCTTTAGAGGTCAACACATGATGGTTTCACAACGAATATCAAGAAACCCTCATCATCAAGCTATGGCCTTGAACATCAAAGAAAGAAAACAAGAAAATATTTCAAAGGAACCAATAACATTCATCATCCTTTAAAACTGAAAATGAACCAAACCTTGGCTCTAGAGGTCAAGCACATTGTGATACCAAAACCACCATTAAGATCTCTCATCATCAAGCCATGGTTTTTAACTATCCACCAATGACCAAAATCGAAAAGGAAGGAAGAAAAGGAAGATCCAAACTGAAAAGGAGAAAGAAGAAGAACAACAACAACTCAACCATTCAACCATCATTAAAATCTAAAAATGAAAGAAAAGAAATAAGAGAAAGAACTCAAAACAAAATCCCTACCAAGGTTGTTTCTTTAGTTGAAAATAAGGAAGCTTGATTTTGGAATGGAAAGGTTATGTGTCTTAAAGATGATCTATGGTGGAGGTATGGTAGTTTGAGGTGGAGAGGAGGTTGAGGATGGAGGTGGAAGAGGAAGAAGAGAAAGCTTTGAGTTGAGAGAAAAAGAGAGGATTTTTATAGCACTTTCTTTGACACAAAGCTCTTGCCAAAAAAATTAGTGGTAAAAATGAGAGTTTGTGAGTGTGTATGGGTTAAAAATGAAATATGAGAGGGAAATAGGGGAGGGAAAGCCATCAGCCTCCAAGGGGTTTTGGGGGAAGATTTCATGTCTTATGTGTTAGGACTTGGATTAGTGATAGATTTAATTAGGGAAAAAGTTAGGAATTGGTAATTTGGTGTTAGGAGTTTTAATATGGTGATTAAGGCTTTCAAGATAAGATTTAAGGAGTTGTCTTGCAACTTAGTTTGAATTAACCTCAATTAGTTTTAAATTTAAATTTTCAACACATTCCTTAATTTAGGGAATTAGAAAGAGAAAATGCTATTTGCTATGACATAGCATAATTTCTTTGATTTAAGAAGGGAATTTGAACTTTCTTAATCAAACTTAGGCCTTAATTAACCTCACATAAATTATTGACTCAAAATTAATAGATAAAATTAATTTGTCTTTAATTAGAGTCTAATATTATCTATATTTCCTTAATCGCTTAATTAAGCTCGTTTAGCACCAATCAGGGGCAAAGATGTAAATCACACAAAAACTCCCTGGATCATCCGGGCTTTCCAGATATCATGCAACACTTATAATTAACATTTTGAACTCCCGGTGATGGCGAGGTTCAGCGCCACTTAATCCCGTATTAAATTACCTCAAGGGTACTTTGGTAATTTCATTTACGAAAAAAACCAAAAAATTGAGGTTTTTATCTCTAACATATCCATAACACATTTAATCCCCTTCAAACATCAAACTATCCCCTCGAGGATAGCCTGGATCGGCCGTCTTTCGTTTTTGGCAGAATGACCTCAAGGGCATTTTGGTCATTTTTACACACCGGAAAAATTGGGTGTTACATCTGATATATTCACAAAACTATTAGCTGATAATTGCTTTTGTGTTTTGAAAAAGCTTTTGAACTTAAAGGTTTTTAAATCTACATAAACATTCATGCACAAACATCTCTGGGTATCCCCCTTTATTGCTCTAAACTGACGCCCATATAAAGACATTAGTTTGGAAGAACAAAGATTCAGTTTGCAAAGTCATTAATTAGATTGAAGATCAGAAAATCTATTTGCAAGCTTAGAAAGAAGGTCAGAAGATCAGAAATTGTGGTACATATGGTTTCACGGGTTCAAAATCAGAAAATGGATGAATCGGAGATGTTATAATAGGTCAAATAGTGGAAGAGAAGCTTAGAAAGCAAACATGTTTAGAAAGTGATTTCAAGCGTCTCTTTCTGAAAGAATGAAAATGGTGGGATACTTCTTACTCTTTTGTAAAATCATTACATTGATCTCCCCTAAATTTATAAAATCATTACATCGTATTCCCCTCCATTACACATTGAACAATCTGCGAAGAAGTCAATGTCATTGGACAAACAGAAGGGAGCCAAGGTAAATTTCATCAAATCTCAGAAGATATCAATGTAATTTACCCATTAAAAATTGATCAATTCGAATTCGTTTTCACCCAATCATGATCCAAACCAACTCATTTACACTCCTATTTAAGGCGGATGGCTTTTATATAATGGGAACAATAGTGAGAGATCTTTTACTTGTTTCCTTATATAGGAGAATTTTGCAAATTAAAAGAAAAGTATATTAAATTAGTTTTGTTAACGTACAAAGTTCTATAAGATGACAAAATTGTCCCTATTCATTTCCACTAATTCTATTAATATACTATTTGCATTCATACAATTAATTATAATAAGTGCATTATTCAAAGAAAAACTTAATCCTCCTTTGATATTAGAAATGGTCAGAAATTTTGAAAAAAAAAATGTCAAAGACTTAAAAAATAAAGTTAAAATAGGGAGAATAATAAATTAGCATATCATCTACATTAATTATAATATAAGTCTAAAGAATTTAATTAGGTGTGTAACATTCTCCCAAGTACAACCTCATCCTTAAGCTATGACATCATGTAACACCCTAACTTTTAATCTAATACGCTCGAGTCGCATTTCGGTTAGTTATTAGTTGTTACACCTTAGTTTCAGATCTTGACTTATCTTTTAAAATACGAGTAAGGAAAACATGACTAAATTTTTCTTTTGAACTTAAAACTTAAAATGTGAGCTGCGCGTGCGCATAGATACCGATTAATACACATAAGACATAGCAATTATATACCCGTCATCATAGCATAAACACAACACAAATCATATATCATAATCTTAACATAATAGCGATGTCCTATAAACATAAGGACACCTTAAGATTCTAAACACAACAATCAAGGTCAATCATACACTAGCCCAAAGCTAAACATAACAAAACTAGACTAGTCTTCACGCTTCCGCTTTACCTCTACCCGGAGTTAATGTGATTCCTATGCCCGCGCCTCAAGGAAGATCACGACAATCCGCATCATTCATGTCTGGAGACGACACGGAAGAAAGGAAAGGGGTAAGAAACTTTATTCAAGATTCTCAATAGGGCTCCTCGACTTTAACACAAGCATCATCGTCATCGTCCCAGCCACTTCGATTTTCTTTATGAAAGAGGTGTGCATGCATAAGATTCAATTTTAATTTCTCAGATCTTTTTATCCGAAGTGTATGTCTTTTAGCATGGGTCTTAATGATATGAATACACAGATATTTCATGTATACATGGCAATACATTAAAAGCATAACCAATACATGTAAATAGCACATGTCACATGATTAAATGCACCAATAGGATAATAATGCAACATATATATATATGCCTCTTTTCTCTACTTTTCATAATTGAACTTTCAAGTTCTTTTCCACCCTTTCACATGATCACCAAAAGCCACCCACTTCACCTTCCCGCGATTTTTCATGGTCACCAAAACTCCTCCTATTCTATTGCCTAAGATGAGCTCAATCCTAACTAGCCGTCACTAGATTTAGTATAGGGTAATAGAGGGGAAACGCATCTTTCTTATCATGAGTATGCAACTTTATCATCATTTCATGCTCAAGATTTCATGATTCTTTTTTAATTCAACAAATTTGGCGGAAATCTAGCATAATGGTGGGAACGGATTTCCCTAAATTTGCTTCCCATCGAATAACATCCAAACATGCATCTCAATCATAACATACCATATTATCATAACAATCACGTCATAAGTTCACATATTCTCATACAAATGTCATTAATACTTTCATATACTCTTGATATATCAAAACTATGTGTTCACTCGATCACTTACTCACATCATCTCCCCTATCTTATAGTATCTTATACTTTGACCCTTACGGGTCTTAAACTCGTGTTTTAGTTATCCTAACACCCATAATAGATCTTGATGCACCTAAAGGATCGTTACTTGTCCTTCTCTCTAATTTTTATACTTACTAACACCTTCAAATAGCATAGCACAGATTGGGCAGGATGGTTATTATTCGATTATGGGATTCTAGAATCTACGTCTTTGACCCTTTCTAAGTTCCGTCTTCACCTAAGACTCTATATTCAATTCCTAAACCAATTATCAGGGATTCCTTTACATATCCACTAATTATAAACCATTTTCCCTAGGTTCAATTATGCTGAAATAGAATTTATAATTCTTGTGCTTAAAGTGTTCTAGAATCCTTATTTTAAATCCTTTTTAGTTACTTGTTCTTTCCTAACATTTCTAAAACAGTCCTTGCCTCACTCAAACACAATTTTACACATTTTAACTCCTTAAAACAGAATCAATACAGTGGCCAAACATATAGGGCAGAAACCGAATTGTATATCTCACATAATCACATGAATTCATGATTTAAGCACATGTAAGTTGCTAGTTTTCTCTTGGAATAATTTTAGGAGTTCAAAACTCTTTTAGAAACTAATTTATCTTACTAAAATCATGTAAATATAGGTGAGGGCAGTAGCTAAATTATTTTGCCCATAAGGTAGATTTAAAACATAAAATCATGTTCATAATATTCTCTAAATTCACCTATACTTAGAAAAATTCCAAGACATAGACTAGTGACACTTATGATTAGATGCAACTCATACCAAGTCCATCATCATCATCACAAGGCCGAATGGCATTTATGGAATGCTTCCATTTTCTAAGACTTTACTTGTGATACTTAGGCAAGTCTTTGAGCTCTAGAATATTTAAGTGATGACATAAACATAAACATGTTATGCACTTTGTTTTATTCTTCATTATAAAATAAAGTGAGAGCATAAAATAAATATGAGATGCAACCTCATTATTATCTTTAAAGATTAAGTGATAACTTGAAATATAAACATGAAGTGCAAGCTTGGATTGGAAATTTAAACATGAAATGCAAGTTCATTTATTTATTCTTGAGAGCTTAGTGATGTCATCAAAAAGTAAACATGATATGCAAGGCATAAACTTAAACATGAATGCAAACTTATTTTATCTTAACTAGAGCTCAAGCAAGACTTTGGAGGAACATCAATAGCCTTAACCCAACATGTATCTAACAATATAAAGTGAGCTTTAGAGTTCTTAGCACCAAGTCTTCAAAGAAGTCTTATGGTTTGAACATCATCATCAAGCTCAAGAAAATGGATTAAGAGATAAACATCAACACTTGTCAACACAAACATAAAGAGATCTACTCATATTCTTTATTTTATTGCTCACAAGCTTCAATCTAGAGTAACTCTAGAACGGCCGACCAACTTTAAGGTTGGCAAGGGTAAGCTTAGAGCTCTTTGAAAACATGTGATTAAGTTTCTTAAACAAAACCTTAAGTGAGATACTCAACATTTTTATCAAACTTTGTACAAATAAAGGAATGAAAACTGAAACTATTGAGGAGGAAAGGAAATGAGAACCGAAATCTTGAGTAAGGAAAAGAAAGGAAACCAAAATCATGTATGATCCAAGACTAAGTTATCAAGCTTTAGAGGTTTCTCACATGGTATCCACAAGACCATTATCTTGAAACCTTATCATCAAGCTAAAGATTTTCTCATCACAAAGGCTCTAAGGCCGAAATGAAAAGGATGATAGAAAGAGTTTTGAAAATCAAGAGAAAACTAAAACTTTTCTTAAAAAAAGTAAACAAAACTTTGAAAATAAACCCCTACCAAAGATATTTTTCTTTTGAAAGATGGAAGCTTGGTCTTGAAACAAGATGAGAAGAACAATTCCTTACTTGAAGCTCAAAGGAATTCGGCCGAGAGAAAAGGAAAAGGAAGAAAGGTTTACTTTGAGTTTTTGATCTTGGGAATGGGAAGGTTATATGTTTAAAGGAAGGTTTATGGTGTTTGGGTGGTGGGTTGTGTTTGGAATTTAGTGGAGAATGATGATTCTTTGAAAGGATGAAGAAGAAGTAGAAGAAGAACTTTTAGAACTCAAAGAAAGAAAACTTGAAGCTTTGCACAAGTGAGTAAAACATTACAAGCTTTCTTTGGTGCCTATTTATAGACAAAAAATGAAACACCATGGAGTGCCATGGGGAGGAAAGGCCACAAAATTATGGAGGAAAGAGAGAAAAATATCTCTTGCAAGGTATGGTCTTGGGTATGGTTTAACGCATAGGCTAGTATGGGCAAAGGTATAGGCATCCATGTTTCTTTGAGCATTCTTTAATTAAAGTTTCAACATGTGATAGATGCTTTTTTTTTGGGGGGAGGGGCTGATTGGTTTAGGAGCATTTGGGGGGAAGAAAATCTCATTTTAATGTTGGTTTACAAGTGTATTTAGGAGTTGATTTGGTTAGGCCATAAATTAGGAATTGTAAGTAAGTGTTTGGGTGAGATAATGGGTAATTAAGGTGTTTCAAGACAAGATTTAAGGGTGGTCTTGCTTGATTCATGTAAATCCACCTTTATTAGGGAGGAATCTCATTATGTGATAACTTTCATGATTTAAAGAAATTGATTGGAATCTTACTATTCATAAAAATATGACATAAAGTCTTAAATCAAAGAAAAGGATTTTGAGTTTCTCTAAGCAATCTTAGGTTCTAATTAATCTTAATTAATTATTTTGACTCTAGATTAGTATTTAGAATTTACTAATCTTTAATTAGAGCCTAATATTGCTTAGGTTTTGCTAATCACCTCATTAAGCCCAAAATGTACTAAGCTAGAGGCAAAATGGTAATTTTTCACAAAACTCTCGGGGTTACCCAGGCTTAACTTGTTGTTAAACATCACTTAAAAATATCATTTAAAACCTTTTGGTGAAGTCCGCTAACTTAAATCGTGACAAACAGCCATAGAGGTGTTTTGGTAATTTCGGCATCAGAACTCAAAAATGAGATTCTTCTGCTCTATTACCACACATAACACATATAATCCCCTATCAACATCAAAACATCCCTTGAGGATGGCCGGATCAGCAATCCTCATTTTCCGGTAACCTAACCATAGGGGCATTTTGGTCATTTGTACATAAGAAATTCGGGCGTTACACATCATACTCTGGAGTTGTTACTTATTAATTAGCGGACATTTCCTAAATATCTATAGCAAACTCGATTAACGTGTGAAGTGACTAAGCGTAATTTTATTAAAACATATTACAAAGAAACGCCACCTTTATTGAATACATAACTAAGTACAAAAGGAAGCTCCTCTATAAGCTTTGTAACGTCTGGGACGAGGCAGGGAGTGATCGCGGTGCGAGAAGGCACGGACAAGGAGCGGCTTCTGCCTCCAAGTGGAGGGGTACATGAATGAACCCAACACATCCGAATGAGAGGATCCTAAGTCTGTATAGGTATGAGACTATACAGTTAAGGAGGGCTTATATAAATTGATTGATACTACCTATGCCACAAAGATACATCTTTCTTTCGGAGCCCATCATGAAAGAACTCCATAGTTAAGTATTCTTGACTTGGGGTAATTTTGGGATGGGTGACCTCCTGGGAAGTTTTCCTAGGAAGCGTGTGAGTGAGGACAAAGCACACTAAAAAAACCCGTGTTGGTTTGTGACAGCCATCAATCCATAAAGTAGCAGGGGATGTTACAAATGGTATCAGAGCCTGCACCTCTCCCAGGACGGTGTGGTTCGGGGATGAACCAAGCGGAAGCTGGTGGGCATGTAACGCCTAGGGACGAGGCAAGGACTGATCGCCTGTCAGAAGGCATGGACAAGGAGCGACTCCTACCTCCAAGCGGAGGGATACATGAATTAACCGATAACGCACTCGAATGAGAGGGATCCTGAAGTCTGGATAGGTATAGGACTATACAGTTAAGGAGGACTTATATAAATTGATTGGTACTACCTATGCCACAAAGATACACCTTTCTTTCGGAGCCCATCACGAAAGAACTCCATAGTTAAGTGTGCTTGACTTGGGGTAATTTTGGGATGGGTGACCTCTGAGAAGTTTTTTCCATGAAGCGTGTGAGTGAGGACAAAGCACATTGAAAGACCCGTGTTGGTTTGTAAGGATAGTCGTCAATCCATAAAGCAGGAGGGGATGTTACAAGTTTTAGTATATATTTGTTCTCTAATACATTTACATACGTATCCATTCCACTAAGTACAACATAATAAAAGTATTAACTGTACACTATGTCAATGTCCGAGTTCTTTTGCGTAGTAGCATCATAGTCCTTGGATTAACCTAGAGACAACACTAAACACAAATACATAGGGATAAGAATTATAAAATTCTCAGTAGGGCATCCCCAAATATACACTAAAATCCCTGTCATTGTCATCGTCCCAGCCACTTCGATTTATTAAGAAAATGTGAGCATGCAACATATATCAACGTTCATTTTAAAGTTCAAAAACCATTTTTCCGAAATGGATTCCTTTTAGCATTCACTCACTTGATGCACATATATCATGAAGCCCAAACACATAATAAGTAACTCTAATCAAGAGGTTACATATGATATGATTATGCATATGTTAAATGTAGGAAAATTATCTCAAAGTAACCTAGTTTCACTTATGGCCATAGAAATCAAATTAGTGCATTTTTTTCTTTTCGTCGACATAGGAAAGACTTAATTTATATCTAACGGGTATTTGCCATGGACAACTCCATGATAGATAGTTTGTACCAAATGGTATTTATAGTGGATCACACCACATAAGGGAAATAGACTACTTATCAGGATTTAAGCCATTCCTATACGTGATCATTGAACTTCATTTTTTCCATTTCCAAATCACACACAGATCTATTCCTAGCCGATACATCTACCGACTCAAATAAATTGGGAAGTTCCTCTTTCTGTTTCCTTCCCCTCATTCAACCTAAGTCTTGTTTATGTTTTGTCCATATGTCAGAACATACACAATTTAAGTTTATACATTCTCTTTTCCTTTTCCAAATATATGCATAAAGCACATGTAGGCATTTCATTCACAATGAAATTTCAATCATGCCTCATAAACCACTCTTCACTCCCTCTAGCATGCATTTATATGTCACAAGTCACATGGCCAAATATGTAACATCAAGTATTCATGTCATATTAGAACCAAAATGTCATTGTTTCATCAATTCAAGACATTGTTCCTTTTCCAGCATAATGGCAGATTTCACACCTTTGTATCACAAATTAAGTTGCCTATCAAAAAATCAATTCAGAGGATTTAAAAATTCTCAAGGACACTTCAATGTGTCCACAAGGTTACATAAAAATTTCAGAGGAAAAAGAGCTCTCTAACTAGGCTAAAACAATTAAACAAATTCGGTGCTCAGAAGCCACTTAAACTCAGCTCAGAGCCTGAAATTCATAATTTTTAACCCTAGAAAATGATTGAATCAACTCAAAATAAAAATTAAAGTTACACTTCAAGATGTTATAAAAACTATGTAAAAATTTCAAGTGATTATTAAATCATTTGTTATGGTAATAAAATTAGAAAAGTTTATAGTTTCATTTCCAATAATCCAAGTAGCACATAGTTCACTTTGGTTTCTGATTTTTTTAAAGCATTAGGAGTCCAAATCAAAGCCCAAGAAAATTTGTGGAACTATCCTAGAATGTTAGCTTCAACATATATTTTTTATAGCTTATGAAAATACCCACAATTATCTCAGAAAATTCGTGATCAATGGTTGCCTGTGTAAAAACCGAAAATCCAGCAACAAGGTTTAAAATCTCTTTTCATAAAAATGACTTCTAACCTCATCCAAACACTCCAGAAAAATTAACACATCAATAACAATGTATTGTCAACCAATAGAATAAAAAATTTCAGACCTAACTCAATCAGAAATTATCAGAATAAATTTGAAGAGAAAAGGCAAAGAAAATCCTACTTTTGGTGACCTAATGAATCCTTAGTCCCAAGGTGCTCCAAGGTAGCTTCCTTCCACCTCCAAGCTCCCCAAATCAACTCCAACTCCTTCCTAACTCAGTGAGAGTAAGGTTTGGTGAGGAACAAAGATTTTAATCGGTTGGATTTGTAAGACTTGAGGTGTAGATGAAGTTTTGTGAAGGAAATTGGTAGTTTTAATAATTCTAAACTAAGGTTTTTGAGGTTGCAAGCTTGGAACCCTTAAGGAATGAAAATGGAGGCTGGTATTTCTCTTTGAGTGCTGGCCGAAATTAGGAAGAAGAAATGATAAGGTTAGGTGGCTCGTGTTTATCCTATTGTAAGGTTTAGATATTATATAATGTAAACACATAATTCTTAAAGGTAGAAAATAGAATGGATGGCTAGGATTTAATTTTGGATTTCAAGATTAAATCTTGGCCTTCCACATGTCTTAAATGGATATACATTATCCATTTGTAGTAATTAAAATATCTTTCGTGTTAAAAATTACACACCAAAATCTTACCAAATGGGTAAATGTCGTATTGATTAAACCGATATTACCTAAAAATTAATTCTAAGTATAAAATTTTCATTCCCACCTATTTCTAACCTTATTCCCATGTTTTTCTAATTTCGGGATCTCCTGGCCCAAATCTAAGGATTTTCGCAACCGTGGCCGCAAAGTTACTATTCACTGGGCCCAAAATTTTTTTTTGGACAAGTCCGTTGGGTCACCCTCATCATTGCTAAACTGTCAAATTTTTGAAATTACGACTAACAAAACTCATTAATTTTTAAATAATTTTTTTTAGGGTGTTATAGGATGGATCAAATCCACTTAAATGCGAGGACTCTTTAGTTGCTCTAGTGGCATAGGCCAACTTTGTGGGCCTTGATCTAAGCTTATAATAATTGGACAAAGCAATGGATCCATAGAATTAGTCTAGTCCTTATGTTATCCAATCAAGTTCTTATATTTTATATAAACCTTTAAGTAATGAATATGAAAGTTAATCATATATGTGAAAGTATTATCAATATATGATTTTATGATAGTGTGAAACCATTTTTAATATTTGGTTATTAATTTTATAACATCTAGAATTTATACCGTCTTCTTAAATATTATACGATAATATATTTTTCTCAAAATTTACTATATGATATTTTTAAGGTCCGGTTATTTAAGTTTACAAATATTTTTATGATGTAATTCTTTTATTTGTTTCAATAGTTAAATCCTTCTATATATGTATAAAGAATAGTAAAATAATATATTTTTACTTTTAATTACTTGATAGAAAACTTATTGAATTGTTTAAAAATATTAACTTTTAGTTAAAACACCATTCTTTTTAAATAAGATAAAAATTAAACTATCAATTTAATTCCTCAAAGACATGTGATATTAGTTTAGTCTCTGAAAATATTTTTACATTCTTTATTTTAATTCTTGTAAGATTTTCTACATTAATTTAGTCTCTAAAAAATAAATGCAATATCACTTTAATCCTTCAAAATGCACGTAATATTGATTTGATCCCTTTTTATAAATTAATTAACATATATGATGTCATATGTCTCTTTTAAAAATTAAAATGATGTTATGTATATTTTAAAGATTAAAATGATGATGTAAAAGATCTTTGAATAATTGAACTGGTGGCACATGTAACTTTAAGAATCAAAAGGTAATTTAGTCAAAATTAAATATATCATAGCTTATTTAATGAGATTGACCCCACTAACAAGCCATTCAAAGGCCGACAATGCATTTGTCCGTTATGTGTGCATTTATCATCCATTGCTTATTTTAAGTGATGAGGAACGATACATTCACACCATTACAAAATTATCATACATTTACACCTTATAATAAGACAAAAATAAGTATGAAATATGGAGAGATAAAATAGAAAAAAAAGAAAAGAAAAACAATGTCCCTTCTTTTAGAACTTGTTTCTCTCTGTCTTATTTTCTCTCACCCACCATCTATCTAAAAGCTTTTATTTCTCCCTCTTTGTTATGTTTCTCTCTTTCATTCTTCATCATTCACAAGAATAAGAAGAAGAATCAAGATCTACTGGCAACGCACAAAACTAATCCTTACACATGAAGGATTAGCTCATTCTATTTGATTTTTCATGTATTTGTGGTTTATGTCCAAAGGCATGGATGATTATTTTTTTCTTAGTTTTTTCAGGACAAAACAAATTGAAAATGACTCTGCTAGAAGTTGAGATTTGTTGTTATTATTAGAAACTAGAGTTAGAAAATTATAAATGCTTGTTACGAAAAATTGTAAACTAATATATAAAAAGTTATAAACCAGGATGCAAAAAGTTATAAACCAAGGACGCAAAAAGTTATAAACCAATTAATGACTCATACTAAATAGGTTCAGGATTAAATGTGAAACCTTATGCAAAAAAATTGTAAATCAATATGTAAAAAGTTGTGAACCAGTACGTAAAAAATTATAAACCAGGAAACTGATTTATAACTTTTTGCATATTGGTTTATAACTTTCTGCATATAGTTTCACATTTAATCCTTAACCTATTTAGTATGTGTCCTCAATTGGTTTATAACTTTTTGCGTCCTAGTTTCAACTTTTCATAACACACATTTACAATTTTCTAACTCTAGTTTCCAACAATAACAGGCAAAATCTAAACTTCTAGAGAGTTATTCTCAATTCATTTTGCTGCTGAAAAAATTGAAAAAAAAGAATCATTCATGTCTTGGAACATAAACCACAAACATATGAAAAATCAAATGAATGAGTAAGCTTTATCGGATTAGTTTTGTGAGCTACCAATCTATCTTGATTCTCTCTTCTTCTTACCGTGAATGAAGAAGAACAAGAGAAGAAACGTGACAAAGAGAAATAATAAAAGTTTTTAGAGGATAATTGGTGAGAAGAAATAAGACAAAAAGAGAGAACAAATTCTAAAAGGACGAGACGTTGTTTTTCTTTTTCTTTTCTTTTCTCATTTTATCCATCTATATTTCATACTCCCTTTTATCTTATAGTGAAATGTAAGTATACGATGATTTTGTGATGGTATCCGTGTATCATTCCTCTAAAGTGATCTGAACCTCAAAAAGCTGATAAATGAATATTTTGTTTCCACCTGATGGATAATTAGCGATGAAAGATACTTGTGATCTCAATGTTTGCGATGACAATATATTAGGAAAGTCACCACAACAATAATGGGTAGAAGGGGTTTTAGCATGTAGATTTAACCTCTTATGATTGGGGGTGAGACAGGAAGACATTGATTAAAGAGGAATAATAGCGGTATAGGAAACATGATAAGATTAATTATTTATAATCTAATGGTCTATAGCGTACTGAATCAACTTTGTACCCTACCAACCGCTCTCGATGCATTTTCTTAATCTCCATGGCATGATGATGAGAATCGAGAATACTCATATGTGTGGTGATCCCACCTCTCAAGTTCGGCGTGGTGGGCACATATCCTATTTGCCACAGTATCATTCGTCAGTGAACATCGTAATGAGGCTGACGTGGCTTTCCTGTCTTATTTTATTAATCAAATGATCAAGAATCTTCTATGCATGAATGAGATAACACTTATATACAGAATATACCATGTATGTGGGTTATTAATTGCAATTTTCGTTTTACTTAAATCGCTATTGTTATTTCAATTAGTGAGACGATGTAAAAGCGTGTTACAGTATATGGAAAATTCTTTTATCAAATGATTTAACATAGAGTTTGACCATGAAAGTGCAGCGAAAAACTTCCTCCTTGCCATCCCTTATAGTTAATTGTGACAATTTTTCGTTTTCCATTGCCTAAAAGGGGATTCTGCTCTCCACAAACCAAGCATCATCGGCCACAAGTGAGGTCCCATAATGTGCACATCGCTATACTTGTTAAGGACTATTCCCACATGATAATTACTCTGCTGACAATAATTTGTGCCTTTATTTCTTTATTAGTGGTCGGTCTCCGTCTAGAAAACAGGCAAACAAATGAATTAGGTTTTTCATCACCATAAAGAGAAGACTATGTTGCTTGTGTTCACATTTTTCACACCGTTATAAATTATAACCAATAATAATAGTTTGTGAAAGATTATTTAAGTTATAGTCGAACAATATTAATTAATGAATTTAATTTTCTATAATGACAAGGAATGAAAATTCGAAAATTTAAAATTCATTGTGGCATTTGCATGAACAGAGGTCACCTTGTATGGCATAAAAAATGGTGGTATATTCTTTTTATCATGTTCTTGATCTTTAATATCATGATTATGTCAACTTCATACCAATGAACCTTTAAATGCTTTCTCTGTTTCTCCCAGTAAACAAAAGTCAGCTCCTCCACCCGTTACTCGTCACTATCCTTCCCAATAGGAAGCCGTCAAATACCGGTTTGCCACAGAAGCGCATAGTACATCCATATACTTTTAGTAGGCATTATATCTAGTATAATATAAGCTATCATTATCATATACTGTAATAAGAATCACATATTTTACTAAATGGTGGAAAATCTTAGTTGATTTAGGAGGAAATATTCAAATTAATCTTCTAAAACAAGCCACATTGATTAAGTTGGTCGTTCAAATATTTAAACTAGTTGTTTAACCTTGCGACAAGATAATAATAAAATTAGTTTGTTGACTATTGTTGAAAATAAATAATTTATTTAAATATATCTTATAGAAATTTGAGTATATAAATTTATTTTGAAAATAAGTTAATAATTAAATAATTAAATAAATAGATAAAATATAAATATGTAATTCTATTTTATATCTTATTTTGAATATTATGTTTATAAGGTTGAAAAAAAAACTCGATAGATGACTTATAACAATAAAGAGTCTATTTTATGAAAATTTTGCATATTTCAAAAGTTGAAATTATTGAATAATGAAATAGAATAAGTGGATGATTTTATTATATCATTAGCCGTTTATAGGAATGACAATAAGTATCCATGAGATATGACATGTCTCATGCCCTCGTTGTACAACCAATTTTTTTGTATTATTGTGATAAAATGATTAATTATGAATAATCTATAAGGATTATGAAAATTTGAGATACAATTATGGTTAGATTAATATGAGTTTGTAAAAAATAAAAATAAAAATTAATTTAATATTATTAAAAAAATCAATATAATAATATTTTAATCGGGGATATAGAATGAGACTCTATAAAAGGTATAATGACATAGATAAAATAAGGACAAGGGTAAATAAATATTTTAACCCGGTAATGTTTCCTTTATGTCAATCAGGTACCGAAATAGTAATAATCTAACACCAAAACACTTAGTCTAGCAAAAATAATTTATATTATCAGATCCCAAATAATTTTTACTTAGGACGATCAAATAAATATAGACATTTTTAATACAAAAACAAAACAAATCGATTCGACAATAGGCATACTTATTACTTGGTCTCCAAGTAGGTTGTTTTATATAAAGAAAAAATGGAAAAAGATAACTTTTCTTCTGTTAAGCAACTTCACGTTGCTTTCTTCTTCTCTTTACCATCTTCATATTTCACTTCTTGAAACACCATGAAAGCTTCCAATTCTTGAAGGTTATGCTTAGGAAAACACTTATGCTAGTTCAAGAATACTTTCTACATCGAACTCAAGCCAAAGCCTTCTTTTTCCCTTCAAATTGGTCCAAACAATCATATAGGTGCTAGAAAAGTGGGTTTGAAGCTTGAATTAGAGAAGAAAAAGCTAGAGAAAGTTTAGCAAAAAGCTTGGAAGAAAGATAGGAAAGATTCTAGTTTATTGCATTGTGATTGTTTGGTTATTTTGCTAATATAAACTCTTGATATATGCTTGAAATTATGTAGAAATATCTCATCAGAGTTAAGAGACTTTTAGTAAAATCTCATGACACTGTAACAGATTTTATAGAAAATTGCCATAACAGTTTAGTAGATTTTATGGAAAAATCTCATAAATGTTGAATTGTTTTCTTTAAGAAAAATCTCATAAAAGTTTACTAGACTTTGCAGAAATCTCGTGAAGTTTTTCAGAAAAATATCATAAAAAGTTTAGAAGATTTTACTGATAAATCTCATAAGAATTCAAGAGATTTTTGAACAAATATCTCATAAAACTTCAGGAGATTTTAACAGAAAATCTCATAAGAATTCAGAAGATTTAAAGAGAATATCTCATAAGACTTTAAGAGATTTTCAAGAGAAAAATCTCAAGGAATTCAGGAGACTTAATAGATAAAATCTCATAAGAGTTAAGGAGATTTCAAGAAAATCTCAAAGCAAAAGTATGATATATAGAACTATTAAGAAGATATTTTACTTTATAATTAAGAGATTTCCTAACTAAATGATAGAGTTTCATACGAAGAAAGAAAACTGAAGAAATACGCCTTATGTAATATTAATTGCTTAATGGTAAGCCCATGGATTCACGGGTAGTACTAGACATGCTATGCCCTTGAAACTATATCAGGTTGTAATCGCGACGTTACATCGTTATAAGAAAAGGGATGTACTGAGAAGGAATAGCAAGGCTATTGAGATGAGATGTAGTAGACGTACTCCATCTAGTGAACTATATCAGGTTGTAACATGACGGCGTTACATTGTTGACAGGACGATCCACAGAGAAGTATATTAGAAGAGCCCTATGAGTTCTACCATTAAGTTTAAAGTATCTAACCAAGTTAAGTCACAAAAATAACGATACTAACTACATATCAATTGCTTGATTATAAGCTCATGGATTCAATGTGACCTATATCAGGTTAAAGTACGAGGTACTACAACAAGTGAACTATATCAGAGGTGTTACATCACCAGAAATATATCAGAATAGAAGTATATCAGGAATCCTATGAGTTCTATTCTCAAGCTTAAAGTTAGAATAAGATTATGTCAAAGAAGTAATAAAACAAACAAACTAATTATTATGCAAACAACCAGAATACCGAGCAATTATCTTACAAATCCTTTGATCTTTTATTCTTAAGCATAAATGCACCCATAATACTGTATTTAATAAGTATATTGAATAAGCAAACTTGATATTTCAAAATAAATCAAAGATATCTTAATTATTTTAATGTTATGTCAAATATCACTGTATAGTATACTATTATTTTTCCTACTGGAATATTCGATTCTCATTCCTGCGTTATTATATTTTTACATAGATTGCTATGATGGTGATCATTTTGTGGAGATTCTCAACTGTATTGGCCTCACAGTCTAGAGTTTCTTGATGATAATAGAGAATTTAGTCAGTATTTTTCTTTTCTTTTAATGAGATGTTGAGTAGTTCCCTACCTAGACTAAAGGGTTCCTACAATAACCAGGGTAAGGGTTTGACAGAGTTATACATGATGTTGCTTTGTTATCGGATAATACAATTATGTATTGTGATATATTATTTATGTTCAAATTTAACGACTCATAGAGATAGCATTTTATGTTTGTCTATAAAGGCTTATACGTAATATGTATATACTCCATCAAAGGTCAGTAGAGATAACAAGTAACAACTTGCTCATTATAAGGTTATGGCTTAAGCATAGCCTTATGGTGTGAAGGGTGTTACATTTATGGTATCAGATTCATCCTGAGCTTGGGATGGTCTGACTTACTTCTAAAGCATCCTCTAAGTCTTAGTGTCATGCAGGAGGGTTTTATCTGCGAGATAAAAGTAGAACTTTATATGCATTAGTGCTTACTTTTGAAGTAGTTAGTACCTATCCTGCTTAGCATTGTATTGAGACTGATCAACTCAATGCCTTTTGCTTGGTGTGATAGGAGACTAATGACTTTGAGTAAGCGTAGTAGGACTAGCAATAGCAATGATGATAAGGTGCCCGAGGAGGAAGCTGCAAATGTTATGTGTGATTTTTGGAATATGACCCAGGCAATTAGAGAGCAAGCTATGGTTACAAACTAGACGATGAGTACCATTGGGAGGTAAGCTCATCGAAAATATTGGAAAGGGCCTACCGTTGTAGCATCCCAAGGAGCAAGAAACCACCCTAATTTATCGGAACATAAACCTAGATAATGTTGAATGATGGGATAAGTAATAGAGAAGAATCTTTCAAGGGTTAAAGTGATTGGACTTGGAGAAAGTGTGTTATATTGCCTAGAAGTTGACATAGACGCGATTTTGATGGATAGGTACTAGAACGCTAGTTGAGGAGGCAAATATTGAAATGAATTGGGATTTTGGTCAGGACGCGTCTCCAGGTAGTATTTTCCTCCTTCCATTAGAAATGCTAAGGGATTAGAAATTCCTAAAGCTTGCACCAGGGGAACATGATGGTGCTAGAGTATAACGCAAAGTTTGGGGAGCTTTCCACAATTTAGTAGTGTAAGGTGAATGAAGAGTTGGAAATGTGTTTAGTAGTGAGGGAAGCCTTGGGGTTGACCTTTTGACAATGGTGGGACTAGTGGAAATTAGGGACTTCGCTGTATTGGTGAACAAGAGTGCTCTAGTGGAAGAGTACAACTGAAAGCTATCAATGACTTAAGGAAGGCTAGCACCACACGGCATAAGGTCCAAGCCTATTTTGCCACCACAAAGGGGATCTTTCTTACAAGAGTGGAAAAAGGAAGCAGCCAGAGAATTCATTTGATAACAAGGAATGCCTACAATATAGAAAGAATCATGGCGATAAACCATGTTTAGCTGGACAGGAGTTTGTTATCAATGCAGGAAGCCGGTCACAAGATTAGGAAATGTCCAACTAGGGATCACCTCTATCTAGGCCACAACAACAGGGACATGTTTTTCTATGAATGCAGAAGATGCTACACTAGTAAAGGGACTCATTCAAGAGAATTGATATGGAAAGCCTGGTAGTCAATGATACATGTAACTATTTTGCATACAAATGAAAAATGCCTTGAGGTATTTTACCCGGAAAATGAGGACCATCCGGCCATCCTCGAGGGGATGTTTTTGTGATGATAGGGGATTGTGTATGTTATGTGTGGTAATAGAGCAGAAGAATCTCATTTCTGAGTTTCGATGCGAAATTACCAAAATGCCCCTGTGGCTTAACCTCGTTCACGGTCTTGAACCCGGACTTCACCAAAAGGTTTTAAATGATGTTTTTAAGTAATATTTTATGTCGGGATAAGCCGGGTGTCCCCGAGCAGTTTTAGTAAAAAATTACCGTTTTACCCCTAGCTAAGTGCATTCTAGCCCGAATGAGACGATTAGCGAAACCTAAGCAATATTAGGCTCTAATTAAAGATTAGTAAATTCTAATTACTAATCTAGAGTCAAAATAATTAATCAAGGTTGATTAGAACCTAAGATTGCTTAGAGAAGCTCAAAATCCTATTCTTGAATTTAAGACATTATGTCACATTTTCATGAATAGTATTTTCTTCTCCAATTCCTTAAATCATGGAATTGTGTCTATGATTTGATTTGACTAAAGTATGGTTTTAATTCTCTAATTTAGTATGACCACTCCTTAATCAAGTCTTGAACCACCTTAATTAGCCATTTTATCACCTAAACATTTGCTTACAAATGCCTAATCAAAAGCCTAATCAAAGACACACCTAAACACATCATTAAACCACAATTAAATGAGAGATTTTCCCTCCCCCTTGGCTGCATAATCTGACCAAAATTCCCTTCCCATTCCTCACATGATGATTTATTTTTACACACAAAAATGTCCATGCCTTGCCCATGCCTTGCCTATACTTTCCACCATACCTCACCATGCCTCCATGAAGCAAATTCTCTCACCTCATGGAACATAAGGCCAAGCCTTCCTCCCAAATCAGCCACAAGGCCTCATTCCCTCTATAAATACCATGCTTGGATGAGCTTGGTTGCATTTTGTTCATTTGCCAAGATTAGCTTCAAAGAGTAATCTTGAGTTCTTTCTTTTTCTCTCAAGACTCAAGAGTTCCTTTCCTTTTCTTCATCTCTTCAAGCTCACAAAGAAAAAACCTCATCTTCTTTCCTCCTTGCCTTGGCCGAAAATCATCAAGCATCAAGGAAGAAGTTGTTCTTCTCAACTTGCTTCAAGAACCAAGCTTTCCTCTTCACCACTAGGTAGGGAGTTTTCTTTCAAGTTCTTTCTTTTCCTTTCATGTTCGGCCTTCAAGGCCATTGATGATGTTTCATGATAGCTTGATGATGAGAGTTCTAGATGATGACTTTGAGTTCATCACAACGAAACCTCTAAAGCTTGAAAACTTGGTCTTGGACTATAAATGATTTCAATTTCCTTTCCTTTCCTTGTTCAAAGTTTTCGTTCTTGTTTCCTTCTTCCCCTTAATGGTTTCGGTTTCCATTTCCTTTTGTTATAAAAAGTTTGATATAAATGTTAAGTAGATCACTAAAAGTTGTTTGGAGAACTTAATCACATGTTTTCAAAAAGCTCTAAGCTTACCCTTGCCAACCTTAAAGTTGGTCGGCCGTTTAGAATCCACGCTAGATTGAAGCCTATGAGCAATAAAATAAAGAATATGAAGTAGTTTCCTTTATGTTTGTTTTTATGAGTGTTGAGATTTATTTCTTAGTTATGTTACAATGTTGGTTTTAAATTGTGGAAATATGATAATGATTTCAAAGAGTTTTTAGAAAGGTGTGATAAAGTGTTTTTGGAAAGGAAGGATACTTGAAAATGTGTTAGAAAGTTTAGTTTTTCAAAGGGATTCTGGTAATCGATTACTAGGCTATGTAATCGATTACCAGAAGCAATTTATGAGATTCTGGGTTATAGTAATCGATTACCAAGAGGTGTAATTGATTACCAAGGGTGTTCTCTAACCCAGAACCAGTTCAGACTCATGTAATCGATTACCAGTTCATGTAATCGATTACCATGATGATCTTCTTTCCAGAAACAAGTTTTGTCTTAGTAATCGATTACCAGCACCTGTAATCGATTACCAGGACCTAAATGTGCCAAAAATGAGTGTTTTGATGTTAATGGGATGAACCTATGATATGGATGCTTATGTGATGTTGCCTTTTTACATGATTACTTAATGGGAATGTACATGATATGATGAAAAGAAATTATGATGAGGATGCCTATGTGTATTGAAGTCTTACTTGATTATTTACTTGAAATGTATATGACGTGATGAATGTTACTTGAAATGTTATAACGTTGCATATGAGAAAAGTATATGGTATGTTTTAAGATGATTCCATGCTCATGTTGCATAAATGATATGTTATATGATGTATTATGATTGTACGCTCATGTTGCATCCATACAAAATATGTTAATGAGGAAATGATCCCATTATGACTTCCCGAGTTAAGAGTTGTACGGGGTGATCCAGAAAAGAGATATGTTAATGTAAAGGTTATATGCCGAGACGCATTTCTCTGCTACGGTGAGGAGAAAGTAAACTTGGTGGGTATGGACGTCGAGCCATAAGCGGACAAAGTCATTGGTCTTAACCAGTTGATGCGTTTCCAAGAAAGAAAAGAGATATGTTAATGAGGAAATGATCCCATTATGACTTCTCGAGTTAAGGGTTGAACGAGGTGATCCAAGAAAGAGATATGATTCCCCCTCTATTTTTTCCCCATATAAATCTAGCGATGGCTAGTTAGGATGAGCTCATTCCTAGGCGATAGGTGATTAGGAGTTTTGGTGGCTATGATAAAATCGCCAGGGCGGCATGTTGGATGGATTTTGGTGGCTATGATGAGGGTGGAAAATGGGAAAAATGAAAAAGTGAAAAGTCATGAAAGGAACTCACAAGTTCAATTATGATAAAGTAAAAGATGCACATGCATATGTTTCATTGAAGTTTCATTGATGCTTTGATTAAGTAAAATGTGATGTCTACATGTACCGTCATATTGCCATGCATACATACAATATCTGCTGCATTCATAACATGAAGACACATGCTAAAAGAAACCCACTTCGGATAAAAGAACTTGAGAAATGTAAAATTGAATCTTATGCATGCACACCCTTTCATCATAAGACCGAAGTGGCTGGGGCGACGACGATGACACTTGTGTTAGAGTCGGAAGCCTCCTGAGAATCTTATATAGATTTCTCATCCCTTTTCCTTTCTTCCGTGTCATCTCCAGGCGAGTGATGCGGATGATCGTGATCCTTTGTGAGGCACAAGTTTAGGAACCACGCTACCCATAAGGTCGGAGAAGTGCGAAGATTAGTCTAGAAAAGTTATAGCAATGTCTAGCGTTGGGTTCGTGTACGTCATCTTTTGTTATGTTTAGTATCTTGAGATGTCCTCATGTTCAAAGGGCATCGTCGTTATGATGTGACTATG
This sequence comes from Dalbergia oliveri, assembly GCA_030441495.1. Classification (NCBI taxonomy): domain Eukaryota; kingdom Viridiplantae; phylum Streptophyta; class Magnoliopsida; order Fabales; family Fabaceae; genus Dalbergia; species Dalbergia oliveri. The sequence continues at coordinate 35,150,408 of JAMLFY010000006.1, forward strand.
ATATTTTAATATAAATTAAGTTGTGACTATTCCATGACTTGTTTCTATATGCTATGATAATGTGTATATGTTGGCCATATCATGTGTGTATTAATCGTTATGTATGCGCACGCACGGCTCGCATTTTAAGTCCTAAGTTCAAAAAGAAAAAAATTAGTCATATTTTATTACCCGTATTTTAAATAAAGATAAGTCAAGTTCTGAAACAAAAGGCGTAACGTCTAATAACTAGCCAAATGCGACTTGAGCGTGTGAGGTGAAAGTTAGGGTGTTACAATACATATTGTTATTGCCTAGTGTAATGGAAGGTAGACAAGAATTAGAATAGATATCGGTAGTCCAAGGATACTCTGACGTATTTTCAGAAGTTATGCCTAATTTTCTACACAAAGGAAGATATAGTTCTCTATTGAATTGGTACAAAAACGGGTCCAATTTCAATAACCACTTACCAGATGTTTCCCTTAGAATTGGCATAATTGAAGGAGCAAATTGATAAGATGTTAAGTAAACATTTTATCCGGTTAAATGTGATGAGTTGCATTTATGCACTCATTTCTGTCCCTAACTTCTTAACATTTTGCATTTGAATTGCACTCAATTGATATTAAATTAGTGAATTTGCACTTTATCCTCAATACGCATCATTGGTTAATTTCATAGCTATAAACATTGTTTTTGGTGCATAATCATTTCTTGGAAGTATTTTGTTCTTTTAACCTCTTTGTGAGAGTGTTGTTTCATAATAGGGACTTCTAGGTTAGTGCATAAGAGCAAAAGAAGAACTCAGGAACACTTAGTTTTTGCTAATATCTGGAGCTACAGATGTCCGATTGAGGTGATTCTTAGGCTTTGGAAAGCTTATTCAAAGGGCTACAACTTCTATGTCTAGGCTGAAGAGCTAATTCAAACGTTTTAGACCTCAAAATAGGCTTGGAAGTGTTCCGCCACGCCCAGGCGGTGAACAGAGAATCACAATTGCGCGGATTTCTTACTTGAGACTGCCCAGGCGGTCAAGGACTACCCAGGAGGTCATATGTGGGTGGCTAGCATCAATGAGATGCGATTTTTACATACGAGCCCAATTTTAACTTTATTCTTAGGTTTTAAAAGACTATCATACTATCATTAGACTCTCTCTAGAGAACACACCCTCTCTCTCTCTACATCTCTCTCTTCTTCTTTCTTCTTTCTCTCTAAGGATTCCATTGGTGAAGGTGCTTTGTCTTGGGGATTGTGGCAACGATTGTTGCTATTATTTTCAGGTTTTCTCTTATCTTCATCGTTGTAATCCTCAGATGATGGGGTAGATTTCTTTACTAGTGTGGGATTTCCTAATAGATTGGGATGACATTGAGACCCTCGTTTATATTGAATGCATTGGTTTTCTTAATATTCTGTTTCTATTCCTTTAACTATTGTGGTGATTGCTATAATCTTTATTAGGATAACTAAATTGGCGCTCGTCATTTAGGGAAACCCTTTGGGCATAAATTGATAGATCTATTGGTTTATGTTTGAGGGAGAACATTAGAATTAACTTTCCATTGACCGTTAGGCTATAACAATTGGCTCATTAAATTGATGTGATTTCTAAATAAATTAGCAATTATCATTTATTAGTTATTTGCATTGATCAAATTCTAGAGGTCAATTGATCACTAGTAGAATTACCAGGAATTTGTTACCAATAACCACCAATGGATTTAATATTTGGTCAATGATAATTAATTTTCAATTCTAGGAATATCTTGCACTAGTGCCTTCTTTATTATTGCTATTATCCTCCAATTTAAATTACTTGCTATAATCTCAAAAACCCCAAATTTCTAATTGGCTAGTAACACTTCCTTGTGAGACGACTTGAGTTGTGTCATTTACTACATTTTTTGTGCAACTTGGCATTTTATAAATTTTTAATTTGTTGCGGTAGGAACTCGCATCAAATTTTGCCTTGTTGGAAGTTATACTAGTTAATTTTTGTAAATATTTATTTTTCTTTCAATTTTTATTTTTTTTAATTTTTATTTTTTTTTATTTTAGCTTTCACTTGATTTTTCATGTTTGCTAACACACATTTTAGTTTCCAGCCATATGGTTCTTACAATGTTGTAGGTACACAGGTTGCTAATAATAACCCATACTAAAGAATGAAGTGTCAGCTGGATGAGATGTAGTATATATTAGAGCAATACGCCATGAGGAGCCATGCTCAACCATCACAACATGGATATGATGCTTACTCTGCATGTCCCAATCAGATTGGTATGATTGTATAGATCAGGGATATGGGGGTGTTGAGCCATCTCAACACTCGTATTTCAACAGCAATTCCAGACACCACCACCTCTTTATCAGGAGAGCTTGCAACCACTCCAACATCAGGAGACCTACAACTTGCAGGATCAGCCTCCACCATTGTCTATTCCTCCTAGAATCTTTGAACCTCCATGGCAAGAAATGATAGGAATGATAATGGAGAGTTAAAAGAGAACCAATGATGCTTTGCTGGAGATAATGAATGATATAACTGAGTTGTATAACTCAGGTTCCACCAATTGAGTTCATCTTAGATTCTAGATGTGGTGCCAAGTTTTCAGCAAAGTAGTGATACATCTCAACAAGACACAATTCATATGGATGAAACACCACAAGAGGAATTAGTTTAGGGGACATTTGATGTTCCTTGCATTCCACTTTCCAGTTTTGATGACCCTAATTGTGGTAAAGATACAGCAGTGTTGATGTCAACAATGTTGTTGATACCACAAAGAAAGATTCTTTGGTTGAGATGTTGGCTATAGAGGTTGTATCATGTGCCCAACCAACACTTCTTAAGAGCCAACCACTTTTGTTGACATTGGAATCTCCTCTCCTGAGCACCTTCTAGAGCGGAATGAGTATGCTATTTTGGAGACTGATGCCCAACTCCAAGCTTTATGTGCAATGTATGGTGAGATGGCTAGAACTTATAAGGAACTTGGTGGCAACATATCACAGTGGAAAATTTCTTTTGGAAAACACATTCCTCCCCATTGGAAGTGGTTTGTTTTCCAAATGTGAGGCCTGGGAGGAGCTTCAAGGCTTTTAAGAATGCATCATCCTCTTCAACACTTGGGCCTAGGAAGCCTAATAGTTTCAAGGCTCGTGGCATGATTCGCATACTATGGGATCCAAGTGAAGTGAAAAGACACAAGCCTTGGTGGGAATTCCTGAATCAATTCAAGCATAAGCCTCCATGAGGGTTCTGACCGTCCAACTTAGGGACGTTAAAGCAAAGTGCTAGGTGGGAGATAACCCACTATCAGGTTTTCCCTTACCCTTCCTTTTTATTTTCCGCATTTTATTTATTTTAATTTTGTGTCTTGCATCATATTTATTTTTATTTGCTTTCATACCATTCTTTTGGTACCTTAGAGGTTACATGCACGGCTCACACCACATGCACTTTATTGACTTGCTTGGCATTGACTACTTTGTATTGCATGCTTGGTGGATTCACTCTCTTGATTGGATTGAGTACATGCACTTTTACCTGTGAGATTTTGAGCCTATTGATTGGACTATCATGTTCCATGCTTATTTGTTCATGTGTGTTTCCTTCTTTGGATTTGCATTCTGGAACTTGCTTAGGGTCTTGTTTGAAAATATGTTTTTCATGTGCATGCTTGAATATGATTGAGGCATTTTTTCTTCTTTTAATCCACTTGCCCATATAGCCAACCTTTGCATGTTACCATTGTTTAACCCCCTTGAGCCTTATTGTCCATTTTTTTGTTTTAGCACATCCTTAGTCAAAAGTGAAAAACCATGGAAATTCCTAACCTTTTAGGCTTATAAGTGTGGGGAAGAGCATGAGAACATGCCCTAATTTAAGTGGGGGAGAGACAATGTGTATTTGTGAATGGCCAAAAAAAAAATTCAGCAAGTGAGACATTGAAAAAAAAATATAAAAAATAAAATAAAAAATTGCAAAAATTTGGATGAATGTGTGTCACATTGCAAATTAAGGGTCTGTGAATAGTTAAGTTGGACAAAGTGTAACCTTAGACACTTGTTCTCTTTGTATATGCATTTATTCTCCTTTGACTAGAGGTTTAGTCTCGCAAGCCTTTATATTCTCCCACCTTTACCTAAGCCCCATCAAAACCAAAAGTAAGTCCTCTTGATTCACTATGCATGTGTGTATGACAAATGGAGAATGAAACCCTTGACAAGCCTATGGTAATACATTTTCATTTGAGTTGATTTGAGTGTACATCTTATCCTAAAACACTTAAGTGAATGAGTGGCAAACACAAACTTTGGGAGGATTTTTGTACTTAATTCATTCATCATGTATGTGGATTCCACCTTGTGTGATATGTTCTCATTCATGCCTTGCTTGTTGAGATCCTCTTTGATTGTTGGTGTGAAAGCTCATTGCTTATATTTCTAGGTCCATTGGATTGGTGTATTGTTATTTTCCATGTATCATGCATTTTTAGAGTTAGGAGTCTAGTCGCTTTGCCGCATCCATCTAGTCTCTTACATGAGGACATGCAATTGTTTAAGTGTGGGGGAGTTTGATGAGTTGCATTTATGCACTCATTCTCTGTCCTAACTCTAGACATTTTGCATTTGAATTGCACTTAATTGATATTAAATTAGTGAATTTGCACTTTGTCCTCAATATGCATCATTGGTTAATTTCATAGCTATAAACATTGTTTTTGGTGCATAATCATTTCTTGGAAGTATTTTGTTCTTTTAACCTCTTTGTGAGAGTGTTATTTAATAATAGGGACTTCCAGGTTAGTGCATAAGAGCAGAAGAAGAACTCAGGAACACTGCGATGTTCAATGCTGTCCAGCTTGACCTTCAATTAGTATTTTGCTAATATCTGGAGCTACAGATGTCCAATTGAGGTGATTCTTATGACTTTGGAAAGCTTATTCAAAGGGCTACAACTTCTATTTAGGCTGAAGAGCTAATTCGAACATTTTGGACCTCAAAACGGGCTTGGAAGTGTTTGGTTTACCGCTCAGGTGGTGAACAGAGAATCACAATTGCGGAGATTTCCATGGAGACCACCTGACGGTCATATGCTGGCGGCTAGTGTCAACGAGACGTGATTTTCACATATGGGCCCAATTTTAACTTTATTTTTAGGTTTTAAAAGACTATTATACTATCATACTATCATTAGACTCTCTCTAGAGAACACACCTCTCTCTCTACATCTCTCTCATCTTCTCTTCTTTCTCTCTCTAAGGGTTCCATTGGTGAAGGTGCTTTGTCTTGGGGATTGTGGCAAGGATTGTTGCTATTATTTTCAGGTTCTCTCTTATATTCATCATTGTAATCCTCCAGAGATTGTGGAGTAGATTTCTTTACTAGTGTAGGGATTTCTGATGGAGTGGGATGACACTTAGACTCTGTTTATATTGAATGCATTGGTTTTCTTAATGTTCTATAGTTTCTATTCCTTTAATTATTGTGGTGATTGCTATAATCTTTATTGGGATAACTAAATTGGCGATCGTCATTTAGGGAAACCCTTTGAGCATAAATTGATAGATCTATTGGTTTATGTTTGAGGGAGAACATTAGAATTAACTTTTCGATTGACGGTTAGGCTATAGCAATTGGCTCATTAAATTGATGTGATTTCTAAATAAATTGGCGATTGTCGTTTATTAGTTATTTGCATTGATCAAGTTCTAGAGGTCGATTATCACTAGTAGAATTACTAGTAATTTATTACCAATAGCCACCAATGGGTTTAATATTTGGTCAATGATAATTAATTTCCAATCCTAGGAATACCTTGCACTAGTGCCTTCTCTATTGTTGCTATTATCCTTCAATTTAAATTACTTGCTATAATCTCAAAAACCCCAAATTTCTAATTGGCTAGTAACACTTCCTTGTGAGATGACCTTAGTTGTGCCCTTTACTACATTTTTGGTGCAACTTGTCACTTTATAAATTTTTAATTTGTTGCAGTAGCGACACTCGCATCAAAATGCCTCACCATGAGGAGCTTCTGTGCTCTTGGTAAAAGAGAAAGACAAAGATATAAGGCTATATGTTGATTACAGACAACTAGATAAGGTGATGGTTAGAAACAGGTATCCTCTTCCAAGGAGTGGAGATCTCATGGATAAATTGAGGGGAGCGATGGTATTCTCCAAGATTGATTTGAGATTGAGATACAACCATATTCTAGTTCGGGAAGAAGATATTCCTAAGTAGGCTATGGGTATTAGATATATAGTGACATCTTTTGAGATGACTAATGCCCCAATAATACTCATGAATTGCATGAATTGAATCTTCCAACCTTTTCTCAACAAGTTTGTGATTGTTTTATAGATGATATTCTCATCTATTTGAGGGTTGAGGAAGAACACAAATAACATCTTAGAACAGTGCTATAGATTCTTCATTCCACTCTATCCAAGTGTGAGTTTTGGCTATAGGAAATAAGATTTTTGGGTCATATAGTCTCATGGGAAGGAGTCATAGTGGGCCTAACAAAGATTGAAATGGTACTAAAGTGGGAAATACCAACTGCTATGATGGAAATTTGGGGTTTATTGAGATGAATCAGGAACAGACTTGGGTGCTTTTTGATGCAGAACAAAAAGGTGGTGGCTTAGACTTCAAGATAGCTAAAGCCACATAAGTTGAACCACCCTCCACATAGTCTGTTGGTAGCAGTAGTGTTCATTTTGAAAACCTAGAGATGTCGTCTATGCGGAGTAAAGTATGAGGTATTTTCTAAGCATAAGAATCCCAAGTATTTCTTAGATTAGGAAGATGGAAACCTGAGGTAATGGAGAATGATGGAGTTCATTAAAGACGGGAGCTTGACTCAACCTACCATTTAGGAGGAAAAAACGTTGTAATAGATGCCTTCAGTGGAAAAACTTTGGGTATTTCTTTGACAATGATTAAGAAGAGAGAGATAGAAGAGTTCTTTTTCCAAAGTCCTAAGTTGGGGGTAGAAGAGAGATCTAGAAGTGTATGCTTGGGTCAAATTAGGATCATAAATGATATTAAGGAGGAGATTTTATAAGCCCAGCAAGAAGATCTAGAATTACAGAAAACCATAGCCTTAACTCGAGGTTGAGAGCAAAACGGATTTGCACAGGGTGGACATAGGATATAAAGATATCAAAATCAAGTGTGCATATCTGGAGCAAGGGAGCTTCATCGTAGTATTCTGAATGAAGCCCATCGGCGTGATTTTCAGTACACCTAGGAGTTACAAAAGGCATAGAGATATTAAGAAGATGTTCTTGCAACCAAACGAAAGGTGGATGTAGCAGGAACACTCAAAGCATTTGACTTCCAAAAGATGAAAATAGAACATTAGAAGCCACTAAGTACACTACAACCCAAGGAGATTCCCAATGGAAAAGGAAACTATTTCAATGGACTTTGTGACTGGATTGCTAAAGACACCATCTGGATATGGTGCTATTTGGGTTATAGTGGCAGGACCAACTAAGTCTCACATCTTCTACCAATCAGAGTTATGTCATTTCTTGGGAAATTGGTTAAGCTTTATATAGAAGGATTAGTGAGACTCATGGTGTTCTTTCTACTATAATCTTGGACTAAGATTTGCTTTTCACCTCAAGAAATTTAGGAGATTTTCTGAAAGCTTTCGGAAACAAACCTTGTCTCAACACGACTTATCATCCCAAGACTGATAGGCAAGCTAAATAGACCATTCAAACATTGGAAGGTATGATGAGAGCATATGTACTGGAACATTATGGCAATTGGGAGTGTTGTTAACCATTAATCAAATTCTCCTACAACCATAACTATCACATAAGTATCAGAATGGTTCTTTATGAAACTATATATAGAGGGAAGTGACAATCGCCTATATGTTGGTATGAACTAGGTGAGAGTAGTTTTTGGGACCGGACCTCGTCCGGAGATTATCGAGCATAAAGAAGATTCGAGGTAAGATTTTGACGCTCAAGGTCCGTTAGAATTCCTAGAAAGAGAGCACGTAAATTTGAAAGTTATTTCTATGCCAGGATAAGGAAAGCCATTAAAGTCTAGAAAACTAAGTCCTCGTTTTATAGGTCTTTTTTGCATCCAAGGTTGTGTAGGTTCAGTAGTATACTAGATAGTTTAACTCCACGCTTGTCAAAGCTACGATGTGTTCCATGTGCCCCAATTTTGAAAGTACAACTCTAATTCTAGTCATATACTGGAATCTAAATCCCTATGGCTACGGAATAGCTTGTGATCTGAGTTATCACCTATATAAATAGTAGAAAGAAACGTGAAACAACCTCGAGAAAGATTTGCCTCTTTTGTAAAGCTTGTGTCGGGCAAAGAATGATCCAAGAAGTATACATGACAATTTCAGTAAAGTATATGAGAAGACTACATTTTGAGGGCAAAAATTTTTTAAAGGGGGGTAGAATGTAACGACCCGATTTTTTTATATTATTGTGATAAAATGATTAATTATGAATAATCTATAGATATTTTGAAAATTCCAATACATACAGTTATGGTTAGATTAATATGAGGAGTTTGTAAAAAAAATGAAAATTAATTTAATATTATTAAAAAAAATCAATATAATAATATTTTAATCGGGATATAGAATGAGACTCTATAAAAGGTATAATGACATAGATAAAATAAAGACAAGGGTAAATAAATATTTTAACCTGGTAAAGTTTCTTTTATGTCAATCGGGTACCGAAATGGTAATAATCGGTACACAGAAGTGGTAATAACCGTACACCAAACTCTTAGTCTAGTAAAAATAATTTATATTATCAGATCCCAAATAATTTTTACTTAGGACGATCAAATAAATATAGACATTTTTAATACAAAAACAAGGCAAATCGATCAAACAATAGGCATACTTATTACTTGGTCTCCAAGTAGGTAGTTTTATATAAAGAAAAAATGGAAAAAGATAGTTTTTCTTCTCGTTCAGCAACTTCACGTTGCTTTCTTCTTCTCCTTACCATCTTCATATTTCACTTCTTGAAACTCCATGAAAGCTTCCAATTCTTGAAGGTTATGCTTAGGAAAACACTTAAGCTAGTTCAAGAATACTTCCTCTACATTGAACTCAAGCCAAAGCCTTCTTTTTCCCCTTCAAATCGGTCCAAAACAGCTCATATAGATGCTGGAAAAGTGGGTTTGAGGCTTGAATTAGAGAAGAAAAAGCTAGAGAAAGTTTAGCAAAAAACTTGGAAGAAAGGTAGGAAATATTCTAGTTTATTGCGTTGAGATTGTTTGGCTATTTTGCTAATATAAACTCTTGATATATGCTTGAAATTATGTTGTGAAATCTGAAATTATTCTCAAGAAGCTTATGCATGAACTTGGTAGATATAAAAGGGTGCTATGCTTGAAATCCTCATGAATTGATTAAATTGATGTAAGAGATTTAACTATGTAAATGAAAAGATTTTTAGTTCCTTAAAGAGAATGAGAAATCTGGAAATTTTACAAGAATATAACCAGAAATAGTTTCTAAAATTCTGCAAGATTGGTATTTTGAAGTATGATGTTAAAGTTTCATGAAAAATGATGAGATTTTGATTTATAAAAGAAAAGCTTTGAAATCTAAGTGAGAAACTTGGTTTAATTTCCTGCAAGTTTCAAGAACTATAATGTAAGAATATTTTATAAGTTTCTTCCTAAAGAAATCTCATAAAAGATTAGTAGATTTTCAGAAAATCTCATCACAAACCAACAGATTTTTGTATAAATATCTCATCATAGTTTAACAGACTTCAGTAAAACCTCATGACAGTCTAACAGATTTTATAGAAAATTTCCATAACAGTTTAGTAGATTTTATGGAAAATCTCGTAAATGTTGAATTGTTTCCTTTAAGAAAAATCTCGTAAAAGTTTACTAGACTTTGTAGAAAATCTCGTAATAGTTTTTTCAGAAAAATCTCATAAAAAGTTTAGTAGATTTTACTAATAAATCTCATAAGAATTCAAGAGATTTTTGAACACAATATCTCATAAGACTTCAGGAGATTTTGAATAGAAAATCTCATAAGAATTTAGAAGATTTAAAGAGAATATCTCATAAGACTTCAAGAGATTTTGAAAAGAAAAGTGTCACAGGAATTCAGGAGACATAACAGACAAAATCTCATAAGAGTTAAGGAGATTTCAAGAAAATCTCAAAGCAAAAGTATGATATATAGAACTATTAAGAAGATATTTTACTTTATAATCAAGAGATTTCCTAACTAAATGATCGAGTTTCATACGAAGAAAGAAAACTGAAGAAATACGCCTTATGTAATATTAATTGCTTAATGGTAAGCCCATGGATTCACGGGTAATAGTAGACGTGGTATGCCCTTGGAACTATATCAGGTTGTAATCGCGATGGCATTACATCGTTATGAGAAAAGGGATGTCCTGATAAGGAATAGCGAGGCTATTCAGATGAGATGTAGTAGACGTACTCCATCTAGTGAACTATATCAGGTTGTAACGTGACGGCGTTACATCGTTGACAGTTATCCATAGAGAAGTATATCAGAAGAGTCCTATGAGTTCTACCATTAAGTTTAAAGTATCTAACCAAGTTAAGTCACAAAAAATAATGATACTACCTACGTATCAATTGCTTGATTATAAGCTCATGGATTCACGTGTGATCTATATCAGGTTAAAGTACGAGGTACTACAATAAGTGAACTATATCAGAGGTGTTACATCACTAGAAATACATCAGATGAGAAGTATATCAGGAATCCTATGAGTTCTATTCTCAAGCTTAAATTTCAGAATAAGATTATGTCAAAGAAGTAATAAACAAACAAACTAATTATTATGCAAACAACCAGAATACCGAGCAATTATCTTACAGATCCTTTGATCCTTTATTCTCAAGTAAGTGCACTCATAATACTGTATTTAATAAGTATATTGAATAAGCAAGCTTGATATTTCAAAAGAAATCGAAAATATCTTAATTATTTTAATGTTATGTCAAATATCAGTGTGTAGTAGACTATTATTGTTCCTCCTGGAATCTTTGATTCTCATTTCTGCTATTATTATATTTTTACATAGATTGCTATGATGGTGATTATTTTGTGGAGATTCTCAACTGATATTAGCCTCATGGTTCAAAGTTTCTAATGAAGATGATAGAGAATTTAGTTAGTATTTTTATTTTCTTTTAATGAGATGTTGATTAGCTCCCTACCTAGACTAGAGGGTTCCTGCATGAACCAGGGTAAGGGTTTGATAGAGTTATACATGATGTTGTTTTGTTATCAGATAACACAATTATGTATTTTGATATATTATTTATGTTCAAATTTAACGACTAGAGAGAGAACATTTTATGTTTGTCTAGAAAAGCAGGCTCATATGTAATATGTATATCGTCCATCAAAGGTCAACTAGAGATAACAAGTAACAACTGCTCATTATAAGGTTATGGCTTAAGCATAGCCTTATGGTGTGAAGGGTGTTACACTCGTCCCCATTTATAATTTTGCCTCTCATCCCTCATCCTCATCATTGTCACAAGTCCTCATTCCTCATTCCCTGGAATTTGAATCCTTGAGCATATTCATGGAGTTAGTAAAAGAATTCAAAAAAAAAAAAATTTAAAATTATTTTGAAACTCAAAACATAAATCTCTATAATAACAAATATTAGTAATGCAACATAATCCAAATTAAAATAATAAAAAAATGCATACATAATGCAAATCCAATATAGATAATTTAAACAATAAATATGTGTTATTCTCGTCCTTGCCTCGTTTAACAAACAGGGACTCCACTCTCATGAAGACAAAATCTATCCCTATTTCCATCTCTATTGTGGGTAATCTCATCCTATGTGTACCCACTTCAGCCATTTTTTTTTGGTCATCTTTAGCCATTTATATTTTTTTAATAAGTTAAAATATTTTATTTATAAAAACATAAAAATATATTTTCTAATTACTAAAAATAATTAATATATTTAATTTATGTGACACCCCTATCCTTGTACATACTTTTAGTAAATTAAAATATCAATTTTAAAATATATGTTATAATTAATAATTAATGTGTTATAATTAGTAAAAAAATCACATATAATCCTAAATTTATATCATCTCAATTATTAGAGTAGTATATCAATTATACAATTATTTTCAATAAAAAGTGATGTAATTATTTAATTTTTTAAAATAATTAATAAATAATTAGTATCATTATCAAAGAAGTGTAAATTGTGGGATTTTTTAATATTTTAATATCAAAAAATTGAAGTCTTGTTTTTCAAAAAAATTAATATGAAACAATTGTGGCATTGATGAGTTGGAATGTTTAGGTTGTAAAAAATTAAATATTATATAGTGAGATGGGTAGATATATATTTTTTATAATTTTCAAAAGCTCTATATTTGAAATTAGGAACTCCTCCCCTGACCTTATCCACATTTAGAATTGTACTTCTTATCTCCATTATTATTCTCATCACGGGTCTATATTCCTCAATCTCCGCAAAGATTTGAATCCTACTGGCATTCAGGTTTATTAAAAAGATTTCAAAAACCAAAATATTTCAAAATACTTTGAAATTCAAAATACAAATATCCATAATAACAAATACCATTAATTTAATATAATTCAAGTTAAAAATAAAAATACATGCATAACTCAAATTAAATCTAATAAAGATAATTAAAACATAATGGCATGCTAAGATTTTCTTGTTATCATTAATTATTATAATTATGATAGTTATGTTATCTTTAATACTATAATTATAATCGTTAATTATAATTTTTTTTGTAACGTAATTATAATAGCTTTGTTATCTTTAATACTATAATTATATATATATAATTTTAATGGTATAATACATTCAATTATCATTTTATTTATATTATTTGTTATTTGTCAAATAATTTTGATTGAATTATTTTGTTAAATAATTTTAATGAAGAGAGATATGAAGGTATGATTGGAAAAAGTAATTAATAATTAGAGGGTAAATTAAATCCAAAAATTTATTTTAAAAATTAAGATTATGAAAATGGGTGGGGCATAATTTTCTCAATGAATGACAGATGAAAAACTATCCATGTAATGAATTGTAATAATTACTATTATAAATAGATTATAGATTATATTAAATCTTTTGAAAATATGTTAACTGTGACATTAAGTTTTATTAAAATATCATAACTAATGTAGTATAGTGTAACATCCTCCCAAGTACAACATCATCCTTAAGTCATGACATTATACTTAAGAGTTGTTACTCATAAATTAGCAAATATTTCTTAAATATCTATAGCAAGCTCGATTTACGTGTGAAATAACTAAGCGAAATTCTATTAAAATAGATAACAAAGAAACACAACATTTATTGAATATATAGTTAAGTACAAAAAGAAGCTCTTCTATAAGTTTTAATACGTATACGTTCTCTATTACATTTACATATATATAACTCCAACTAAGTACAATAAAGTAAAAACATCAACTATTAAATTCCTGCAATTCTGAGTTCTTTTATGTAGTAGCCGCATCATTCTCTAGATCAACCTGGAGGCGACATGGGAACACAAAAACACATAGGGGTGAGAATTATACAATTCTAGGAGGCAACTCCAGTTACACAATCATAATGTCATCGTCATCGCCCTAAGCACTTCGGTTTTTTAAGAAAATGTGATCATGCAATATATATTAAAGATTCATTTTAAAGTTCTAAAATTATCCCTCTGAAGTGGGTAGCTTTTAACAATCAATCACTTAATGCACATATATCATGAAGCGCAAACACATAGTAAGTAATTCTAATCAAGAGGTTGCATATGATATGATTAAGCATATGCTAAATGCAGTGAAATTATCCCAAAGTGACCTGGTTTCACTTATAGCCGTAGAAATCAAATCAGTGCATTTTCTCATTTTACTAAACAGGTAAAACACTGTATCCGAGTAATCAAACATTATCCGAAAATTAATGCTAGGTATAACTTCTCATTCCTTATCATTTCTAACCTTAACCCTCTCTTTTATTAGTCCCGTATTTAGTCTGATTTAGGGTTTCAGTTGTCTTAATGGACCGTGGGACCCACAAGATCACTATTCATCCTAGCCTGAAATTTTTTTTAACACATCCGTTAGGCCATTGTCATTGTTGTTAAAACTGTCATATTTTTGAAATTATGACTAATAAAGCTCAAATTAATTTTTAAATAATTTTTAGGGTGTTACATATAGCATGTATTATTATATTTTTATCATCAATATCATTATAGTATAATGAGGCAAATTTTATATATTATAATAATTTTTAATAAATTATATATTATAGTAATTAAATCTGACATGTAAAAATAAAATGATATGTAATTAATGTTATTCTTTAAAATTTTAATTTAAATTTGAGAGTGATTGATTAATCATATTTATGTGTTAATTTGTGATATTAAATTTTTAGTTATGATTTGTTGACCATGATAATATTTGCTGTGATTTTAATTAATAAAATAATTTTAAATTAATATAGCTACTATGTCAATTATAGCATAAATTTAAGGTTAACTCAATAATACTGATTTGACATCTCTTCTCTAAATTCATGGACTTGTCCAAAGCTAACATAGATTATGATTAAAAGATATATATCTCATTAATTTTTATAATATATTGTTTGAAGGATTTAATTTTAATGTATTGTTAATTTAGAAAGATATTTTACATAGATATTCAATTATATAACATTAAAGAATTCAACCGCTAATTACCATATTTAAATGTAATTTGAATATAACAAAATAAAAAGAATATCATATTTAAACCATATTGAAAACCCTAAAAAACCTCACGAATTCTATTTAAAATAAGTGAATAACTTCCATATTTGAAAATTTCATATTAAAATTAAATGATAATAAAGTATATGTGTGTTTATAAAAAATACTCAAGGATTAAATAAATAAAATTGTTTGAATTTAAGTCAAAATAAATATATCATAGTAAATATTTATATTTTTAAAAGTAAAAGTATATTTCAAAAGGTAAACTAAATTATTTAAATCAATATTGAATTAATTCCAGAAGATTTTAATTTATTTATCTTGATAATCATGTTTTTAAATAAAATATATAATTTTAAAATACATATATATTATTTATGATTGACGTCATTGTGATAGATTGCTTTAATTACAAATTTATAATTACATATTGATTGAAAACTATCATATAAGTTAATTTCAAATTATGCATTCAATGATAATATATAAATCACATATTCTATAGAACTATAATACATTTGAAAGAAACCATGACTATATATAAAGTCAAATAATTTTTGATGAATAAGCAAATAATACAATCATAAAAAACAATTTGAAATATATTAGAATGAAAAAAAAATACTATTTCATAAATTTAAAATATAGAATAAAAATTTACAAAGTCAACCAACAAAAAAAAATTTACAAAGTGATATTGCAATATCTAAAAATGGGTTTTGAAATTAGGTTGTGAAGTAGGAATGTGATTATGATTTATAATTGATATCTTATAATTAATAATTAATTATAATTTATGTGATTGATATTTATCAATTAAGTGTAATGAATATAGATTGATGATTCAAATTCTAAATGAAAATTGTGGGGCCTAAATCACTCTAGAAGCAGCACATATAAAAGTTTCCTCAAGAGTCTAAAATATTAGTATTATAGATTTCAACTTTGGTCTATCTTAATGTGAAATTAAGCGATAAAAAAAATAAATAAATATCGCTACTGTAAACAAAAATATGTTTATAAAAGTTGAATGGTACGTTCATTGATCAAACAATGAATTTATTAATGTAAGCTCTGTTTTGATTTCTATGGATGTTTATAAAATTTTTTGCTTTGCTAGATCTACATTTGGGAATGCAAATATTCTTTTTCAATAAAAGTTATACTAAAATTATTTTATGTTTAGATAAAAAGTTTGAATGGTTAACAAGTAAAACTAAAATTTAATTTTAAGTGCAAGATTCACCTATAAATAAAAGCATATTTAAAGCTTTTAATTATAAGTAAAAAGTTATTTTAGTTTTTTTTTTGGTCGAAATAACTATAGGTATACAATATATAAAATTATTTCACATCTTATTTAAGTAATTTATTATACAAATTTTTAATATTTATGCAATCTAAACAAAACATATTACTTTAAATTACTTTTAAGTTAATACATTCAATATAAATTGGTTTTTAAATAATCAATTATAAAAAAGTAATTGTATGTATAACTACAAGAAAATTATAATATACTCACGATTAGTTTAAGCGACACATATAAAAATTGTAGGTATATGTAGCATATAACCACAAATATATGGTCCCATTGTAACATCCCATGCTGCTTTATGAATTGACAACTGCGCACAAACCAACCCAGGTCTTTTCAGCGTGCTTTGTCTTTACTCACCGCTTCTTGGGAAAACTTCCAGAAGGTCACCCATCCTCCAAGCCAAGCACGCTAACCTGAAGTTCTTTAGTGATGGGTTACCGAAAAGAAGATGCATCTTTGTTGACATAGGTAGTATCAATCAATTCATATAAGTCATCCTCAATTGTATAGTTTTATACCTATACAGCCTTAGGATTCCTATCATTTTGGTGTGTAATCGGTTCATTCATGTATCCCTCCGCTTAAAGGCATGCCAAGAGCCGCTCATTGTCTATGCCTTCTTGCACCAGCGATCGCTCCTACCTTCGTCGGGCGTTATATTATTCTTCATGTTTCTATGAGGAATGCAAAAGAGTTGGAGTTCATGGCACTCAAGTAAGGGTCCATGAGTGTAGTAAAGTACACAGCAAAGTTCGAAGAGCTCTACAAATTTTCAACCATCTATCAGCATAATCCTGATGAAGCTTGGAAGTGCATGAAATACGAAGGAGGATTACGTGAGGATATTGAGGCAGCTGTGAGTCTTTTGGAGATTAGGGACTATGCAACCTTGGTAAACAAGTGCCGTCATGCAGAGGACTCCAATAAAAAGCTAGCAATTGCTCAATCTGCTAAGAACACTCCTAATAAAAGACTAGCCCTTGAAGACCAAGACTATGAGGATGACTCACCTTTGAAGAAGAGGTTTCAACCAAGTCTACATAAGGAAAAACTAACAGGGGTAAGTTCATGCCCAAAATATGGAAAAGATCACGGGAATAGGCCTTGCTTGGCTAGAAAAAAATGTGTGCTATCGTTGTGAAATGCCAGGATACAAGATTTGGGAATGCTGGATAGGCATTCAAAACCCACTACAAAGCCACAACAACGAGTAAAGTCTTCACCATAAGTGCTGAAGAGACGTCACCACCCAAGAATTCGACCTAAGGTAGAAACGTTTAAGATTTGAGTGAATTGCTTGTTTGATTTATGTAATTGATCTTTTGAAATTATTTTCAAATGAATTTTGTGGGCAAGATTCTTTCTAAGGTGGGTGGTAATTTAACACCCTAAAAATTAGTTAAAAATTAATTTGAGTTTTGCTAGTTATAATTTCAAAAATCTAATAGACACAGTAATGATAAGGATATGCAAAAAAAAAAAAAAGTGAATAGTAACTTACGGGCCCCATAGGCCCATCGGATAGGCAAAACCTCAGAATTGGGACCTAGAGATGCTCGAAATAGAGAAATTATAGGATTAAGATTAGAAATTGATAGGAATAAAGATTTTATACCTAGAATTAATTCTTGGACAATGTTTGATTACCCGAGTATGATGTTTTATCTATTCGGTGAATTTTTGGTGTGTGATTTCTAACATCGAAATTTAATTTAATCTTTACAAAATGAAGGAGATTATCTACTTATATCAAATGAATGGCTAAGATTCAATCTTGAATTACAAGATTTAATCCTAGTCATCCATTTTACTAGCTTAGACTAAATATTCATTCCTTTATGTATAAGATAAACATAAGCTCCAAGCTTCTTCAAGAAGCCAAATTTCTTTTTCTTTAAGCCTCATTTCATAAAAACACCTCCATTTCCATCTCAAGAGCTCAAGATTTCATTCAAATGCCTAAACTCCTAGCCTAGACTTGATAAAATCACAAACTTCCTTTACCAAAGTTATTATACTCATCAATACCTACAAATCTAACCGATTGAAATCTCAATTCTCCATCAATCGTCACATTGATACCTCACTTCCTCACTGATTTAGGAAGGGTTTGGGTTTGATTTGGAAGCTTTGAAGTTAAAGGAATCCATCTTGGAGTATCTTAAAGCCAAGGATACACTAGTTTCCAAGAGTAAGGTTCTTGTTACCTTGTTGTTCATTTTCTGTTGAAATTGATATTTTCTAGTTCCATGGTGTGATTACACATATATATAGATGTATTTGCTTTGGTGGAGTAGTTTAGTGTTGTGGAAAAATTATTTTTGCTAAAGAGAAAAAATGAACCATGCCTGCTGAAATTTCGATTTTTGTATAGGCAGTATTTGTTCACAAATTTTCTGGTATAGTTGTGGGTATTTTTATGATTTGAAAAAATTATATGTTGAATATAACTTCTTAAGCTAGTCCCATGAATTTTCTTGAGCTGTGTTTTCGATTTTTATTGCTTGGAAAAAATCCAAAACCGAAGTAAACTATGTGTTGGCTGAAATGTTGGAATAGAAGCTGTAAATTTTGCTAATTTTATTACCATACCAAATGATTAAGTTTTTCTTTGAAATTTTTACAGAGTATTGGACACATCTTGAAGTTAAACCATGATTTTTCTTTTGAATTGATTCAATCATTTGGTAGGTTAAAAATTATGAATTTCGGGTTCTAAGCTAAGGTTAAGTGGTTTCTGAGTACCAAACTTGTCTAATTTTATTAACATAGTTAGAGAACTCTTTTTGTTCTGAAATTTTTATCGAACCTTGTGGATACATTAAAGTGTCATTGAGAATTTTTATAGCCTCGGATTTGTTAGTTTGAAATGTAGAATAAATTGTGCTACGAATATGTGAAATCTGCCATTGTCCTGAAAATAAATTGATGTTTTGAATTGATAAAATAATGGCATCTTGTACTAGTATGACATGAGCACAAGAATATGAATATGAATAATTTACCATGTGAACTTATTGATGAGGTTAGGCATACATAGATATGAATGGTTATTACCGTTGCTCATATCCGAAAGAAAAGCATAAGATTATGTTTCTTGCTGGAGAAAGCAAATCCGATTTATTTGGGAAAGTAAACCTGACTACCAAGGAAAGCATAAGATAGTAATTCTTGGGCTGGAGAAAGTAAATCTAGTTTGTTAGGGAAAGTAAACCTGACTACCCTTGAATTGAGTCGGGGAAAGTAAACCTGGCTAGGAATAGGTCTGTGTGAGAATTGGAGAAAGTAAATCCAATGATCTTATATAGGAATGACCTGAGCCCTGAAAATGCAGCCTATTACCCTAAAATGGTCAAAGCCACAAAAGTTGAGGGCTAAGACAAGTTAAAGTAGCAATGGTTCTAAGTAGTCTTTTATCTTATGTGCTAAGTGAAGAATTTTAGTATTTATATTGAGGCCAATAAGTTTAAGTTGTGATTTAGTAGTATATGGTTTATATGATGTTGAGTAGTATGATATGTGATTGAATAATAAAAACTACCCACTTTGAAAGGATGATTTTAGAACTTTAAAATGAATCTTTAATATGTATTGCATGATCACATTTTCTTGATAAATCGAAGTGGCTGGGATGATAACGATGACATTATGATTATGTATTTTGGGGATACCCTACTGGGAATTTTAGAATTCTCACCCTTGTTTGTTTGTGTTCCCGTGTCGTCTCTATGTTGATTCCAGAGGATAATGAAGCAGCTACAAGAAAGACTAAATTGTAATTTCTGTAGTTTAGTTGTGGAAACTCATATCTGTTGTACATAGTTATATATATATATATATGTTTGTAAATATAGTAAGGAACATATGTGAACTAAAGCTATGAGCTTCCTTTTGTACTTGACTTGTATTAAATAAATACGTTATTTCTTGCTATAAATTTTGATAGATCTACGAGTTAGGTAATACACGATTCAACCGATTCTTGCTATAGATAATTAAGAAAGGTCCGCAAATTTATAAGTAACAACTCTTGAGTACAATGCCATGACTTAAGGATGAGGTTGTACTTGGGGGATGTTACACCCATCATATAAGTTTTAGTGATAGGAATCAATGACATGGGTATTGTAAGGGTATACCTACACTTATATTTTTCTATCACTATAAATTCTTTTGATTGTGGGTATAAAGGGTGTATACCTACACTCATATTTTGCCGTCACTATCATTTTTTTTTTTACCGTGGGCATAAAGAATGTATACCTACACTTTTATTTTTCTGTCACAATAAGTTTTTTTAACCATAGGTATACAACAACATGTACCTACAGTCCTACACTCAATCACATTCTATAATTTTTTTTAATTAAAATTCCCATCTATAATCACTTAGCCATTTTTTTCAACAATATTCACTTACTATTGTTATTAGCGCCAATCTGAAAACAAGTGTCCCACTAAATTTTTCCCCCATTACTTTTCATTTTGCTTGACTCCATAGCTACCTTAATTTCCCAAGTTTGCTTCCATTTAAGTGTGCTTCTTCTCCACTGAGTAGGACAGCAGCGAGCCAAGTCCCTCACCGTTGACATCACAATTACAAGATTGATTTCCAAGAGTCTTTGTGTTGAAGTTCATTCCCAATCAAAGGCATTACCTTCTAGCCACTGTGCCTCTACCTCTAGCCACTACATTGCTAGTTCACCATGCCTTTGTTCGCGAAGCCGCGGTAGGCAACCTATCCACTAACACCGTCGCTAGTCAGTGAAGCCCAATGCCGCGTGCACCACTATGAGCCACTGCCATCGACACCCATTGCGGCCTCCTCTTTCCGTCAAGTACAACCACCATAAGCATTGCTGTGGCTTCCTCTGTGTGCCCCCACCACGTGCCTCAAGAACTGTAACGCCCGGGGGACGAGGCAGGGAGTGATCGCGCGAAAAGGCACGGACAAGAAGTGGCTCCTGCCTCCAAGCGGAGGGATACATGAATGAATCGATTATACACCCGAATGAGAGGGATCCTGAGTTTGTATAGGTATGGGACTATATATTTAAGGAGGACTTATATGAATTGATTGGTAGTACCTATGCCACGAAGATAATTTCATCCCCCTTGGCATGAAGAACCGTCGGCCACTCCTCCTCCAATCAGCCACCATTGGGTCAATTTTCTATAAATACCAAGCCTTGAAGAACTTGGTTACACTTTAGAAGCATTGCCAAGTTTAAGCTTTCTTGCATTTTCTTTCATTTGCTCTCAATTTCTCTTCATCTTACTCTTCTTCTTCCTCCCTCAAAGAAACCTTTCCACCACCTCAATCCACCACAAACCACCTTAAACCATCACTCTCTCACCTCAAACCACCTCTTAAACACTTAATCTTTCCATTTCCAAGCTTACAACCTCAAGGAAAATTCATCCTCCTTGAGTTCTCCCCTTGGCCGAACTTATATCCTCATCCAAGAGAAGATTTTTGTCTTTTCATTTCTTTGAAGGCTCAAGCTTTCCTTCATTTCTTTCAAAGACTTCTTTAGGTAGGGGTTTTATTTCAAAGTTTTACTTGTTTTCTTCAAGAAAGGTTCTAGTTTTCTCTTGGTTTTTCAAGCCTTTCCTCCTCTTTTTCTTTTTTGGCCTTGGAGCCTTTTCATGAGTAAAACTTTGGCTTGATGATGAGGTTTCAAGATAATGGTCTTGTGATGCCATGTGAGAAACCTCTAAAGCTTGAAAAACTTGGTCTTGGACCATACATGCTCTTGGTTTTTTTCCTTTTTTTCTTTGCTTAAGTGTTCGGTTTCCTTCCTTTTCCCTCTCAAAGGTTTCGGTTTTCCTTTCCTTACCCTCGCAAGGTTTCGATTTTCTTTCCTTCCTTTGAACAAAGTTTGATAAAAATGTTGAGTAGATCACTAAAAGTTTTGTTAAGAAAATTAATCCTATGATTTCAAAGAGCTCTAAGCTTACCCTTGCCAACCTTAAAGTTGGTCGACCGTTCTAAGAGTTTACTCTAGATTGAAGCCTATGAGCAATAAAATAAAGAATATGATTAGTTCTTTGTATGCTTGTTTAGATAAAGTGTTGAGTTTTGTGTCCATTTTCTTAAGCTTGATGATGAAGTTCAAAACCAAAGGCTTCTTTGAAGACTTGGTGCTAAGAACTCTAAAGCTCACTTTATGTTGTTAAGATACATATTGGGTTAAGGTTATAATGTTCCTTTAAAGTCTTGTAAGAGCTCTAGCTAAGATAAAATGAGTTGCATACATGTTTATGTTTATGCCTTGCATAGCATGTTTATTTTGATGCCATCACTAAGCTCTCAAGAATAACTAAATGAACTTGCATTATCATGTTTACATTTCCAAGCTTGCATTTCATGTTTATATTTCAAGTTATCACTTAATCTTTAAAGATAATAATGAGGTTGCATCTCATATTTATTTTATGCTCTCACTTTATTTTCTAATGAAGAGTAAAATAAGTGCATAGCATGTTTAAGTTTATGCCATCACTTAAAAATCCTAAAGCTCAAAGACTTGCCCAAGTATCACAAGCAAAGTTTTAGAAAATGAAGGCATTTCAAGAATGCCATTTCGGCCTTGTGATGATGATGATGGACTTGGATGAATTCATCTAATCATAAGTGCCCATAGCTTATGTCTTGGAATTTTTCTAAGCTTAGGTGAACTTAAAGAACATTGTGAACAAGATTTTGTGTTTTAAATCTAATGCATGAACTAAATATTTTAGCTACTGACCTTACCCATTTTTGTATGATTTTAATGAGAGGAATTGGTTTCTAAAAGAGTTTTGAGTTCCTAAAATTATTCCAAGAGAAAACTAGCAACTTATATGTATTTAAATCATGAGATTATGTGACTATGTGATGCTTGTATTTTCGGTTCTGCCTTGTGCACTTGGCCACTATATAAATTCTATTTTATGGTGTTAAAATGTGTAAAATTATGTTTGAGTGAAGCAAGGATCGATTTAGGGAAGTTAGGAAAGAACAAGTAACTAAAAAGGACTTAAATGTGAATTCTAGAACACATAGATGCACAAATGGTAAATTCTATTCCAGCATAATTGGACTTAAGAAAAATGGTTTATAATTAGTGGATATGTGTAGGAATCCCTCATAATTGTTTTAGGATTTGATTATAGAGCCTTAGGCAAAGACGGAACTTAGAAAGGGTCAAAGACGGAGATTCTAGGACCCGTAATCACATGATGTTTTTCTGACCAAAATGATGTAGTGCTGTTTGGTTATGTTAGTAAGCATAAACATTAGAGGAAATTATAGGTAATGATCCCTTAGGTGAAATAAAGATCCATAATGAAAGTTAGGATAATTAGAAAATAAGTTTAAGACCCGTAAGGGCCAAAGCATAAGACACCATGAGATAGGAGGTGTGATGTGAGAAAAAGACCGAGTGGGAATACTCGTGATGAATGTGAATATGTTAATACCATGAATATGAGACTATATGTGTATTTGTGATATGTTGTTGTGATGATGTGGTATACTATGCTTAAGATGCATGAGAATGCGAAATATGAATGAATTAGGAGGGTATGCTCCTGTAATTAAGAGATTTATTTGATTGAGAAATTTCATGAGAACAACATGTGTGATTTGAGTTATGTGGCATGACTCAAATTTGAGGAAATTTGGAGTGTAGTCGTTATGCTGCTGAATTTCCGTCAAATTTGAGGGACTTAAAAAAGTTTGAAAAGAAAGATTTTATATGTGACATGCCGAGACGCATTTCTCCTACTACAGTGAGGAAAAAGGAAACCCGTGGGGGGTATGGTCGTGGAGCCATATCGAAGTGGACAATGTCACTGGTCTTAACCAAATGCATTTCGTAAACTGAGACGTACTTCTCCTATGGTGAGGAGAAGGTAAAACCGTGAGGGCATCGACATTAGCCTGCCAAAGCGGACAAAGTCACTGGTCTTAACCGTTGATGCGTTTCGAGAAGGAAAAAAGTCCCATGATGGGTGATTCCTTAGGTCCCTGCCCGTACTCTAGGAGTCAGGATTATTATTTTTATGATTATGATACGCTTATCAAAAAGATAAGTAAGAACTAGTGATGACTAGTTAAGGTATGAGCTCATAGCCTAGTATCAGGGGTCGGTTACTATTTTTACATACCATGATGTCACAAGTTTGAGAAACGAGAAAAGATGTGAAGCATTTTGCTTATGAAAGAGAGAAGTTGATTATGAGAAAGTACATGCCACTTATATGAGAATTAGTTCTTGATGAGATGTTTTATTGGTTTACTGCATAAAGCATTGCCATGCATTCATGTTCTGCTATGCTGCATACATGCATTAAGATTCATCATAAAAGACATGGACCTTGGATAATTGCTTTTATGAAAACCTCATAATGAACCTTTGCATGTATAACCTTTTTATAATAAACCCAAGGTTCCTGGGACGTAAACGATGACACTAGGATAGAGGATTCCCTACTAAGATTCTTTAGCAAGATTCTCACCCCTCTTTCTTCCTTTTCTTGTTACGTCTTCAGATTCTGATGGCGTCGTTCGTGATCTTCGTTGACACACCGATATGGGAGGTGCACTATGATCTAGATCATCAGTCTTACCATTTTGAGGGTCGTTGTCCGTGCACATTTTTGCATACATGGGATGCCCGTTGCATTCCCGGTCTCTAGCTTTCGTTTCACCCCGACCTCTCCCTATGGCGACGACTTGATCTTTGAGAGGACACGCCTTCGCGACAAGCAGACCCGCCAAGCCCGACCTTCATCTTCGGCAGTGTGTGGCTACCTCGAGTACGTTCATCACCCGAGGCATTTAGAGACCGACCCATCGGACGATTCCCTACTCATCCTTTTCAAAGGGATCTGCCTCTCCAGTTTCCATGGACATCGGGAGGCGCAACGAGGATACGGTGACACAGTGGAGGCTAGCTCAACTCCGGAGATGCGCCCACATTGAGGAGGTCATGTTCGTCCACCTTTCCGCTTGCACACACCCGAGGAGCTCGCACAGTTCATTAGGTATGTACCTTCGAGGAATGAGGAGCAGCGCTATCAGTAGTTTGAGGGAGGGGGTAGCCATAGCTTCGGATCAATCTTTTGGGGCTTTCCATGTATTAGCTGTTTATGTTTCCTATTTCTTTTCGTGTATTTTCTATTTCTGGATTGCAAGCTCTGCCCATTTATATGGGTAAGACTTTATGCGTTTTATATTTCATTTGATGTACTAAACTATGATATTTAATGTTATGAAGGATGTTTTTATGATTGAGTTGTTCTTATTTGCTTTTGTATTGCATGATTTATTTTCTCTGCCGCTTTACATTTCACTTAGGATGTACGTGATGGCTCGCATTTTGTTTTACATATTTCAAAAAAAAAATTTACCTGTATTTTCCGTTAAGTAATTTTACAAATGAGTTTTAAAGGAAGTAATAACTAATAATTAATCTTAATACGTCCTAGGCGTGTTGGGTTAAATATTAGGGTGTTACAAGAACCATTGCCATAGAAGCTTGCCGCCACCTCTCTTTGTCATAAGCTAATTCCTAATCTCTCTTTTTTTTTAACAAAGAGTGATTTTCTCACTTCTAATTTTATTCTTCTTATTGGTTCATGTGTTATTTTTCTTTCTTGATTTGGTAACTATAGGTTGAAAAGTGCATGAGAAGAGGGGTTGAATCATGCTTTAACTTTTCTTTCCCTTTTTTTAATCTAAAAAGCTTAAACAGAAAATGTCAAGTATGAACTTGAAGTGCTGTAAAGAGCATTAGAAAGTAACTTTCTGAACTATCTCTAATGTAATAAATGTAAGACTGAATAAGCTTATCGAAGAAATAAATACAATGAGCAAAAAACAGAATATAAAGGAGACTTAAGGAGAGAAGATACAGGACATGAGTTTTTATATTGGTTTGGCCAACTCCTATATCCAGTCTCAACCACCATTGAATTCCACTAAAATCTCTTAACCCGAGAAAGTTAGATAGTCTTTACAATAGCCTTCTCAAGCTTTATCTAGTGACCAATAGCTTACTCTACTGTCACACCCAAGTAGTCTTTGACTAATCTCTCCAACCTAACCCCATGACCAGGACCTCACTCTACTGTTACTTACAAGTAATCTTTTTTTAGCTTTTTCAAGCTAACTGCGATCACTATCGGATCGGGTTAGAAAGATTTATGGTTGGGTTGGATCACTAAAACTAACACACACTCAAGTTTTCTCAGAATAAAACAATATTTGAAATGAAAACTTGAATGATTTCTTCCTAGCTATTCTTCCTAGGAAGAACGTATGATCTACTAAAAACATAGAAAAAAGATTGTAATACCCCAGATTTTCAAAATATAAATAAAAGGTCAGAAAATTTTTCGAACAAAGAAAGGTGCCGGTCACCTTACCTATCATTTCGGGTCCTAATTTCACTAAGTCTGGACCCTACATGCTCTTGGAGGGCTATATGTTAGAGCTATTTCTTGGGACCAAAAGTCCCGGTAATTGTTCCCTAGAGAAAAATGAGTTGAAGAGAGATTTTTAATGAATTTTATGAAACCCTCAAGTACTTCGTTTTTAGCTTGCAAGTTTACGAAATCATAAGATTTTCCAATCTGAACTAAAACCCAAAAATGAGATTTTGAATTGTTGGGATTTTGATTTTTCTAATATTTTATTTGAATCCAAATGGAGGGTATTCCCTTATTTACATTTATGTTTTAAATTTAATGGAAAGAAATAAGTGAGTAATGAGATAGCAGGTCCAATACATACCAGGTATTAGAGCTTCTGAGCATTCTAGAGACCCAGGCGGTAAATAGAGAGCAAAGTCGATGTCTAAAGCTTCCGAGACCGCCTGCACTATATGACCGCCCAGGACGGTCAATAGAGAGAGCAAAGTCAGCGTTTGAAGCTTTTGGAGACTGCCCAGGCAGTCACAGAGAGCACAGTTGGTGTTGAAGTTTCTAGAGAGCTTCTGGAGACTACCCAGGCGGTCATATAACTGCCCAGGCGATTAACAGAGAGCATAAAAACCTCATTTCGGGGTCCAAAACACTTCAAAATGGTTCTCTCCCCTCCTTTACGCGAAAATCTCAGTTCCTAACTCATTTTCACCCTCCAAACTCCATTTTCTTCCATTTCTGCAAGTTTAATTGTGAATCTATCATCCCTAAAGCTTAAAGGTATGTTGTTCTCTTAGTTCTCTTCATTTTCTTCAAGTTCTCTTGGGTTATGGGTGGTTCCTATGCTTTTCAAGGGAGAGAAGCTTTCCACCTTGTTAGAAAGGGGTTATTGAGGTTTTAGAGTTTAATCTAGAGTTCTGCTTCTTCTATGACCGATAGAGGTATCATTTTCACTTCCCAAGAGATCTGTTAATGTGGTTCTGCCTTTTCCCTCCAGGTGAATGGGTTCACATCTGTGACTTCTAAGTTATGCATTTGGGTTATTTTCATGAAAACTATGATTTACTGCTTGATTTAGAGAATTAATGTACAAGAATTTGGGATTACTGTTGGTTGGTATGTTTTGCACTACTGTTTTAGAGCATGAAATTGTATTTTGATAAAACTCATGAGACCAGGGTTGTTGAACTGATTCTATGTAGAATTGATTATATGTGTAACTATTAGAGGATTTTATGATTGTTTTACTAGATTTGGAACTGGTTTATGTTTATGCTATGGTTTTATACCTAGATACGAGGTTTAGAGAAAAAGGACTGAAGTGATGGTTTAGACTCTATAATTTCAAAATATGATATTGAGTTTTCCTAGTTTATGGTTGGAACTATGTTTAACAAGTTAATAGTTTTAATTTAAAGAGTTTTGATGATTGAATGATATTTTTGATAATCAATAAAAGAGTTTTAGAGCGTGAGTTTCCATGAGATTCAAAACAGTTGGTGGCTACATACTCTGTGGAGGTTTGGAATCTCAATGTCCATAAAGGATGATTCCTTGGACATGGTTCCACAGCTACAGTTATGTTAAGGTAGAGCTTTAGAATCGAATGGACTCAAAAGTTTTCAGAATATAACAAGTTTATTGTTAATAAGAAATGATATAGAGATTCCAACATAAAAGGATTTTAGAGCATGAATCTTCATGTGACTCAGAGTTGGCGGATACATATTCTGTGGACTTGAAATCACTAAGTATGGTTTCATGGTCAGGTTATGCTAAGGTAAACTGTTAGTTATAGAGATTCAAGGGCTCTAGAGAATAAAATGGTTTTAAGAAGTTTTAGATTAATTTATAGTAGCTATAGAGAAACAGGCTGCATGTTAACGGAGTAAATCCGTTAACCTTGGTACCAAGTATGCCCTGGGCCAGAGTATTAGAGAAGGGACCTAGTTAGGTACCCATTATTGTCACACTATGACCAGAGATTATATCCAGAGTTTTGTTACGTCACAAATATTGTGCGTAACTAGAGAGAGATTTCGTTTCTCTAGGAAGTACCTTATGAGATTAGTTAATACCAGGTATAATAGTAAATTATGTTATAATGAGTGTAATTAATATCAAATGCGAAAGTTAACTAGTGGAATGACTTTTGAATTGATAAAGTAGTCATTAGAAAGTATGAAAGAGTTTATGGTTTTACGCTTATATGATTTCAGAATGAAAGTGAATAAAGGAAATCACTTTTGAATTGGTGAAAGTATATAAATATGAAAAAAGGGAAAGGTGATTGTAGACAAGAAAATGAATTAAAGAAATTGCTTTTAATGATTTCATGAAAGGATGATTTGAAAATATATTTATATAGAGATATGTAATTGCATAAGATTTCCAAGTACTTTTAATATTATTATGATTTATTTTATCTATTTTTATTTGATGTCCCATGAAGCGGGGTTTCAGATGAGGCTCACTCACTCAAGTTTTGGTATCAAAACTCACCCCTCTCATTTCTCTCATTTTTACAAATAAGAACAATGGCAGCCAATCCTACACATCCACGGTAAGGTGTCAGATGGTAAGCTTCACTAGAGTGAAGCATTTCGATTCTGCTAGAGAGCTTCAGGAGATGTAGGCAGGGTTCTAGACCTAGGGTATGAGTTATTGCATTCATCATATCATGATAAAACTTTGAAGTGTATTTCGATAGTATTTTAATGATATGAACGAATTTGAAATTTTGGATTGAACAGGCTTTATGAAGTTTTAGGTGTGATTCTTTTGATTTCAGAAAATAAATGATTGATCTAGAGAAAGTGAAATTATGTTTTAAATAGACTTTTATGAACAGAGCATGAGTTTTTAGACATGATCATTTTGATTCTAGAGAAAAAGTGATTTGCATGTAGACAAGTCAAGTTTCCTATGTTTCATGGATTTCGAGACGAGCATGAATATAGAGGCGGTCAATAGGTCCGAGGTTGATGTGAGAATGAGATTTCTCACGTGTCGGTCACGTTCCGGATCGGGGCGTGACAAAGATTTTTATAAGATGAAACTGATTACAAGCTATAATAGTGTTTCCAGAAGATGAGAGGAAATTTCTTCATCATTTCAGACAAATGAGCCAAAGTTCTTGTTAGTGCAACATCTCCTTTTATACTTGATCTTTATTTATGGCTATTGCCCTTAATCTATTTTCCCAATGACACATATTGATCTTCATTTTGCATCTATGAAATGATGTCTAGAGCAGTAGCTTGGCGTGTCAAGAGAGTTGTAGAAGCCATTGTGTAATAGAGGTTTTAGAGTCCACCTTCAGAAACTATTTTTTACTTTTTGAATGAGGTTTCTAAACTTTTCCTTTTAGAGGCTGGGATAGTTGACCAAGTTAACAGAAGATATGTCACATTAGTCCTTGATTGGATTTGACTTTAAATTTGAATTTGAATTTTCCCTCACATTCTTGTAAAGTGCACCGTTTATAGTGAAATGTGCTTTTTGAAGTGTCGTCTCAATTTCGAGATAATTCTTTGATCTTCTATTCTTCAATTATAGCTTGTTGTCAAGGAAATGATACGATCATGATGATTGAAGATGATATCCATGCTTTTCTTCAGAACTAAATTGAAATATTCACTTGAAACTCGCTTTCTGAAGTTGTGGCATACTTTCTGAAGACCTGAAGCTTGATTTCTTGTTGTTGAAAATTTCCTTTTGAGCATAACAACCTTCATTCCACGATTTTTTCATTTTCTTTGAGTTCCAAATCTCTTTAAATGAGATTAAACATGTTTGCACATGTTATTATTGTAACATCCCCCAAGTACAACGTCATCCTTAAGTCATGACATTATGCTTGGGAGTTGTTACTTATAAATTAGCGGACCTTTCTTAGTTATCTATAGCAATATTGATCGAGTCGAGTAGTAACTAATTCGTGGTTCTACTAAATATATACAACAAATACACAAAATATTTATTTATTTCATAAGTAAATACAAAAGGAAGCTCTTTTATGAGCTTGAATACATACATGTTCTCTACTTCGTTTACAAATATATACACACCACTAAGTACAATATAATAAAAACACTAACTACTAAACTACTACGATCCGATTCCTTTATTGTAGCAACCTCGTAGTTCTCTGGATCAACTTGGAGGCGACACGGAAACACAAAAACGTAGGGGTGAGAATTACACAATTCTCAGTAGGATAACTCCCAGATACACAATCATAAATGTCATCGTCATCGCCCAAGCCACTTCGGTTTATTAGAAAAATATGATCATGTAATGTAAACTAAAGATTCATTTTAAAGTTTCAAAATCATCTTTCCGAAGTGGGTAGCTTTTATTATTCAATCACTTAATAGACACACATAATACTACTCAATAGCATAGTATTACATTTTGAAATATACGTGCCCTCAGGACATCGGAGGGGACTTTTTCTTTTTCATGCCCATTAAAAGGGACTTTCCCGTGCCCATTAAAGAGGATCTTTCCGTGCCAAAAAAAAAGGGGGACTTTTCTCGTGCCCTTTACTCATTTAGGGGACCTTTCTCATGCCCTTCACATAATATAGGGGACTTTCATTTCTCTACTTAAAACATGTACTATCATCAAATTCACATATAAACAATCAATCACAAGTGATTTTCATTCATTTCCCATAAACCAAACCTTAAAGTCACTATCATGCATTCATATACCATAGACTTGGAATAGATATCAAACTATCACAAATTTCCAGTCATTCTCACATTCCAGCACTTTGGCAGAGTTATTGTTCTGGGTGCAACATTTAATTGCCATATCAAACAACTATTCCAAGAGCCACAAAAATTCCGTATGACACTATAATGTGTCTAGGACAACCTGTAAAAATTTCAGGGCAATCAGAGTTATATAACCACTTTAATAAAATAGGAAATTCTGGTGGTCAGAAGCCACAAATTCATAGTCCAGACTTGTGTTCTCAAAATATTTAGCCCTAGAATTCGATGGAATCATAGTACAAGAAAATTCATAGAGATATTTCAACATGTTATTAGTCTTGTGTAAAAATTTCAGGAGCTATCTCAATCAATTGCTATGATTAAAAATTCGGGCAAGTTTGTCACTTCAGTCTCAACAATTCATACAGCAGCAGTTACAATTCGGTTTCTAATTTTTTTGAGGCATCAAACCTTAGAATTAGCCCCTAAGAAAATTCTTGTGTTTAGTCTAAGAGGTTAACTACAACATATAATTTTCATGGTTCATGAAACCACCCAAAAAATTTCCAGAAAATTTGTGAAAAATTCTGATTACAGAACAGAAATCAGTCCAGCAACCTAGTTCCAATTTCACTTGAGAGAAACCCATTTTAAAACCATCCAAACACAACACAAAAATTCATACATCAATATCAATATGTTAACCATCAATATCATCAAAATTTTCGGAATTAGGGCAAGCCAAAACAGAATTGAAAAATTTCACAAGGAAGGGGCAGAAAACCCTACTTTGAGAGCTCTTGAGCTCTATGCTCCAAAGGATGCTCTAGAATGCTTTTGCTTCAATTCAAAGCTTCCCCACCAACATCAAACCCTTCCTTTAACCTCTGATTGTGTGCCCTCAAAGTTGGAAAAAGTGATGGATTCAAATTATAATCGGTTAGATTTGTAGGTTATGATGAATAGAATAAGTTTAGTGAAGAGAATTTGTGGTTTTAGTGACTTTGAGCTAGGGTTTTGCAAGCTTGAAGCTTGTTAATGGAGTTTGAGAGGAAGAACAATGGAGGAATGGTTCTTAGAGAGGTCTGGACGAAATTTTCATGAAGGAAATGATAAGATATTGATTTTATGAGTTTATGACAAAATGCATAGAATTTTGAAGTCCAAAATGTTTTCTTTTCTTAAAGATAAATGTAGAAATTTTTTGTAAGCATCCTATTGGTCCTAATAAAGTGGAAATGGTGTGGCTTCTTCTAAGCCACACACTTGTCTAGATGGGTGGCAAACTTTCATTGGAAGTTTCATTTGTAGAAACCGCACAAAATCTCACCGAACGGGTAAACACCGTCCCGATTGAACCGATATTGCCCGAAAATTAATTTTAAGTATAAAATTATCAATCCCACCTATTTCTAACCTTATTCCCATGTTTTCCTAATTTCGGGCACCTCCCGAATCTAAGGTTTCAGCGTCCCGGCTGCCTGGCCCGCAAGGTTACTATTCACGGGCCGAAATTTTTTTTTTTTTTAACAAGTCCATTTGGCCACCCTCATCATCGTTGTACTGTCAGATTTCTGAAATTATGAATAACAAAGCTCAAATTAATTTTTAAATGATTTCTGGGTGTTACAATTATGAAAATGTTCTCGTTTTAAGAACTAGTATGCTAATGTGAGTAAACCCTTTGGTGCTTCAAGAAACTCAAGTAACGGATTAGTCCTTCTTCAAAATATTTTTACAAAATTGATTTTGTTATCATTCAAAATGTTTAGCACTAAGCTTTCTGAAGGGTTCTAGAGCTAATAGTAACCTTAAGCTTCAATTTGCACTGACATCGCTTCTTCTCCTTTGCATGGAGGTTCATTCAAATTGAAGCCATCCAAAATGAATTTGAAGCTTCTTCTTCTTCTTCACATGGAGGTTCGTTCAAATTGAAGCTTAAGGAGTGTAGGTATAATTTTCATTTTCAGTATAATCTTTACGTGGCTCCTAATTGAGTGCTTGTTTGGTTTTAAATTCAGTGGAACACCGTTTAGAAGAAGAAGCCTTGAATCTCCTTTGGCGTGGAAATCTCCTTGGTTCATTAACACATTTCTATGTAGCCCCAAGATGTTACTAAAATTACAATTGAGGTATTGTAGTTTCTTGGATAGTTATTGTTGTCTTGAAGTATATTTAAGTTTTCCACCTTTCTAATAACACCAAGCTTATTTAAGGATTTTGGCTATTTCATGAGCCCTTGTGATAAAAACTATGATGCAAAATGTTTAATCAAAATTAAATTAAATAGTTTTTTTGCTTCACATAAATTCATGAGCCCTTTGATCTTCCTGAGTGTTCATTACTTACGCTTTGTCTGTCCTAACATAATATGAAAATTGTTTGGCATTCTCCTTACCTCAAATTTCCAATGAAATCTTGAAATGCATATTGTATAGACTTCTTATGAAAAATCAGCCTCAGTTTTGGCATGTGGTTGTTTTGCTACATAGAACTAGAACTTTATAAGTTTGGTGAAGTTTCTTTTTCTTTTAAATAAATATTGTTTTGTCAAAGTCAGTTTTAATATCCATTTTGATAGAGATGCTTTGTACCTAAAGTAAGCTTATTTGGAATTTTTTGATGATGATATTTGGAAAGAAAAAAATCCACAACTTCAGTTTGCATAAGTACTTGTATTATTATTTGTAGCATTCTTATTGATAATATTACTTGTATGTTGGAACTAATGTAGGTTGCATAAGTACTCTAGCGCTTAGAGGAGCTAATTTGTTGAAAATTCTACTTCAGGTAAGTTTATTTAACAATTTCTTGTTTATCTCATACTTTTCTAGCCCTTATATGAATTTTGAAACATGTCTAAGTGTGATTTGTGAGAACTTGATGGGTTCTCAAATTCATCTTGTAATAGTGCTTGGTTTTGCTATTTTTGGAACTATTATTTTGCTACTAGTTTATCATGGTTTTTATAATTATGGGGTAATGGTTTCTGGATCATATGCATGAGTCATGTTGATCATAATATGGTTGTAGCCTATAATGTTTTATATAAATTGAATTTGTCTTTTATCATAGACTATTATAGCTATCACATGTCCTTGAATAAGAAACATATGTTTTAGTTCTCATTGCTATTCTGTTCATTTTCTTCTTTATATCTTGAATTGTAGCACTCTGATGGATTCCAGACTGGATGAGTGATCCATCAAAAACAATTGTAGAATACATTCAAAGGGGTAATGAGTTTCTTGATTTCATATTTCAAAATGTAGAAGCTGGTGGAAAAATCTTTTGTCCTTGCAAAAAGTATGCCAACACTCACCTTCATAATAGAACTAGTGTTTACTTGCACTTAACTGATCCACATTAAGGGTTACTTCAAGGGTATAGGTAGTGAATTTTTCATGGTGAAAAGCCTACTATACCTTCAGATAGGCCAGTTGAAAAGCCTAGAGAAATGAAGCATTAACATGGAAGGACTACTTGAGGATGCTTTTGAATGCATCCTATGGAAAAAGAAACCTACACTAATAATGATGAAAGGAACCCACAATAAGGAGAAGGAGAAAATGCTGACAAGTTTTATCAATTGCTTAAAGAGAAAAAGCAAATGCTTTATCCTAGTTGTAAGAGGTTTAGCAAGTTATCTTTTGTGGTACATTTGTACCATTTAAAGTGTCTTCATGGTTAGAGTGGCAAGTCATTCTCTATGTTATGGGAATTATTGAGAGATGCTTTACCAAAAGCAAATGTTTTGCCTGAGTCATACTATAAGATAAAGAAGATAATTTTAGGATTGGGTTTAGGGTATGAGAAGATTCATGCTTGTCTTAATGATTGTGTATTATTTTTGGACAACTATATCAAAGATGAAGTATGTCCAATGTGTGGTGAGTTAAGGGTGGAAATAAAAAATGAGGAAACACAAGGTAATGATACACTAAAGAAAATACTAGTAAAGATCCTCGATGATTTTGATTGAATCCGAGGTTGCAAATGTTCTTCAAGTCCTTTAAAATTGTTGAATTGATGAGATGTCATTTAGAGGGTAGAATAAAGGATGGTTCTCTTATGTGTTGATAAGGGAAATTTATGACACTTATCTTACTTCTAATTCTTAGCTTTTTACATGAGTTTAACTGTGTTATTGATGTCAATACTTAGGATTTTGACTTGTTCCTTATTTTATGATTTTGATAGAATCAATGACTATTGCATTGATTTTAGGATAATTATTGAATTATAACTTATTGCATTTAACCTGTCTCTTTGAGTATGATTTTTGTACACAGGAACTTCAAATTGAGTGCAAAATGTCAAGAATAAGACTAGGATTGAAAGAGCTTGGAGCAAAAGGGAGAAAAATTACAAAAGGGCACTTTTGGGGGATTGCCACAGTGCTAAATTAGCGTTGTAGTGCTCAGCGGAGACGGCTTAAGGATGGCTCAAGCTCATGGTTCTGAGAACATGGAGCACTCATTTCATGCTACTTCATATGGCTGAGATTAATTAATCTGTTTTTGGGCCCAACTTTGGGCTATTTAAGAGAATAATATTTAAGGGATTAACATAGACTTTTACCCTAGCTTTGGCTTTAGTTTGAGATATATAGTTTTAGGACTCTCTCTCTTTCTCTCTTTATCTATTTCTCTCTCTCTCTCTCTCTCTCTCTCTATATATATATATATATATATATATATATATCTACATCTTCTTCTCTACTATTCTCTCTATGGATTTCAATAGGGGAGTTGATTTGTTCGTGGGGATTGTGGCAAGAATCCTTGCTATTATTTTTAGGTACTATTTTATTTTCATTGTTGTAATCCTCCAAAGATAGAGAAGTAGATCTTCCTACTAGTGTAAGGGTTTCCAGATAAATTGAGATGATGTTTGAGACCCATTTTATATTTAATGTATTAGTTTTCTCAATGTTTGCAGTTTCTATTCTTATAATTATTATTGTGATTTTCCAATTATTATTGGGATAACTAATAAGCGATCGTCATTTAGGGAAACCTTTTGGGCATAATTGACGGATCCATTGGTTTATGTTTAAAGGAGAAGCATTAGAATTCACTTTCCTCGGGTTAGGCTATAGCAATTGGTTCATTAAATCAATTCGATTTCTGAATAAATTGAGATCTCGATCATTAGTTATTTGCATTAGTCGAATTCTAGAGGTTGATCAATCACTAGTATAATTGCCAGTAATTTATTACTAATAGCCACTAATGGGTTCAACATTTGGTCTGTGATAACTAGTTCCAATCGTAGGCATACTTTGCAATAGTATCTTTAATTCTGAATTTATTCTCCTTCAATTTTAATTATCTCAATTCCAATTATTAAACCTCCAATTTTCTCAACTAAGTGATAAAGCTTCCTTGAAAGATGACCTAGGTTATGCCCTTTACTACATTTTTGTGCAACTTTAGCATATAAATAATTTCAAATTTTAGGAGGTAACGACATCCTCCGTCAAATTTTGGCATTATTGCCAGGGAGGCGTTAGAACTTAGTTGTTTGTTTTACTGTTTTATTTTATTTCAGTTTTTTTATTGCTTTTGTTTTTATTTGTTTTTATTTTTTATTATTCCCTTGTATGAGGTGTTCCCTGTCTATCGAAAATTTAATACCTCTTAATTCTGAAATTGAGAAACCTTTAAGGCAGATCATACAAGCAAAGTGTTAACAAGAGTAACTATCTAGCATTTAATCCTTTGTTTACTATTTCAGGTGATACAACAAATATGGGAAATGACAACATGAATTGAGGAAGCTCACTTCTCCTGACTTTGCCCAATACCCCTGGCAATTACATACCCTAAGCTTGACATCTGATTTTGAGCTAAAGAGTACATGGTTCATGCTTTGGCCAAGTTCCATGGGCTATCTGGAGAATACCAAACACCAACACTTGAAGAAGCTACATATGGTGTGCTCTGGTATGAGACCTAATAGGGTGGAGGTGGATGATGTTTTCCTTAGAGGGTGATATAGAAATTGGTTCTTCAACCTTCGTGATGGGATTGTGAATAGTTAACTGCATGAAAAGACTTTTCCTTAAGAGGTACTTTCTTGCCTCTCAAGTAGCTTCCATCAAAAGGAAATTAGTAGGATCCACTAATCTGATGAGACCTTGCATGAGTATTAGAGTGTTTCAAACTCCTCCTCCAATATTTTTATGAGGGTCTTGTACCTACTGAAGATGTATGATTAATGATGCAAATGGAGGGCATTCTTGGATAAGACATTGGAAGAGACTTGTGCTTTGATTGAAAATATGGCTACATTTTTCAGTAGTTTAGGTCTAAAACGACAACTAACACAAAGGACGTTCATGAGGTTAGCCAACCAGATAATCCAATGTTGACCTAGACCTTACAGGCACTTTCTAGGTTCATGAAGCAATTGATGGCCACCTAGCCAGGAACACCATGGTTCCCAAGGTCTATTGCATTTGTACATCCAATGATCATCATACAGATATGTGCCCAGCATTGTAAGATGACTTAACCACTGGGTAGTAGCAAGAAACCCCTTTTAGAGTCAACCACAGACCTAGCAGTTAGTTCCTATTTGGGAACACATAGAACTCAATTTCGAAGAATTACCCTAATTTGAAGTGGGGAACAATTCTCAACAATAGGGCCATCCTTCACAACAAAAGTTCAAAGCACCTTATCAGAGGTATTAGGCTTCTCTTGCATCTTCCTCCTCAGATCCCACTATGATGAGATGATGAACATGATGATGGAATAGATGCAAGAGATACGAAACAAGAATGCCCACCTGAGAGGAAATGACTCAATTGAAGAATAATCAAAGTCAGGCAAGTCCTAGCTTCCTAGTTGCCTTCTTAGACCATGCTTAATCTAAGGGAAAATGTTTGTGCAATAACCCTAAGGTCAAGGATGAAAATTCCAAAGGTGACAAAGCCTACAAGGAGGAAAAAAAGGAGGAAAATCAACCTAGAGAAGTTTCTAGAGAGCATTGTAACACTCAGAAGTGTTCAAGAAGAGGATCTGTACTAGAACATTCTTAGCGAGTGCCATAGCATTCAAATAGCACCGCAGGCACTCAATCAAGATGTGCAAGCAATAGCGAGAGGCTTTGGAGAATGCCATAGCACTCAAGTGTTATAGCACTCAACAGAGGCTATCAAAGATAAAATCTTCACTTGTAACACCTTAACTTTCACCTAATATGCTCGAGTCGCATTCGGCTAGTTATTAGCGGTTACGTCTTCGTTTCAGAACTTGACTTGGCTTTCTTTAAAATACGAGTACTAAAAATACGACTAAATTTTTCCTTTTGAACTTAAGACTTAAAATTCGAGCTCGCATGTGTATAGGGACCGACTTCTAAACAAGAAACATAACATCCAGGTATACATCACCATAACAATCATAAATAAACCATAGAATAAACACAACATAACTTGTAGTATTATATTATAATCATAACAAAACAACGATGCTCTTATAAATATAAGGACACCTCAAGATACTAGATACATCAAGCAAGGTTAACTAACGCTAAACATAATTATAAACAGGCTAGATTAGTCTTCAAGCTTCCATTTCGCCCTCTGATCGATGTGCACAACTCTATGCTCGCGCTTCAAGGAAAATCACGAACATCCGCATCAATCCCGAGACGACATGGGAGGGAAAGACAAAAGGGGTGAGAATACTTATACAAGATTCTCAGTGAGCTCCCGACTTTAACACAAGTGTCATCGTCATCGCCCCAGCCACTTCGGGTTTCATTATGAAAGAGGTATACATGCATAGGTTCAATTTTAATTTCACAAATCCTATTATCCGAAGTGGGTTCCTTTTAGCATGAGTCTTCATGGTATGAATGCAGGATATTTTATGTATGCATGGCAATACTTGAGCATGACAGTACATGTAGATAACACATATCACGTAATCAAAGCATTAATGAAACATATGCATGTGCGTCTTTTACTTTTTCATACTTGAACTCCATGAGTTCCTTTCATAACTTTTTCCACCCTCATCATGGTCACCAAAATCCACCCAACATGCCGGCCCCGATGGTTTTAACATGGTCACCAAAACTCCTAATCACCCATCGCCTAGGAATGAGCTCATCCTAACTAGCCGTCGCTAGATTCATAGGGTAAAAGAGGGGGAACATATCTCTTTCCTTGGATCACCTCGTACAACCCTTAACTTGGGAAGTCATAATGGGATCATTTCCTCTTTATCATATCTTGCATGAATGCAACATAAGCATGCAACCATAGAGCCTCATATGACATATCATATATTCTCATTCATTGTAAACATAGTATACCACATCATCATAGCAACATGCCGCAAATACACATATAGCCTCAAGTTCATGATATTAACATATTCACATCATCATGAGTATACCCACTCGGTATCGTGCTCACATCACACCTCCTATCTCATGGTGTCTTATGCTTTGGCCCTTACGGGTCTTAAACTTATGTTCCAATTATCCTAATACCCATTTTACATCTTTATTACACCTAAGAGATCATTACTTATAATTCTCACTAATATTTAGGCTTGCTAAAAATTCCAAACAGCATTATGCATTTTGGGCAGAAAATTTACCTCATGATTACGGGGTTTTAGAGTTTCCATTTTAGACTCTTTTTAAGATCCATCTTCGCCTAAGGCTTTATAATTAACTCCTAAACCAATTATGAGGGATTCCTACACATGTTCACTAATTATAAACCACTTTCCTTAGTTTAAACATGCTGGAACAGAATTACAAATTTTGTGCATCTAAGTGTTCTAGAATTCTTATTTTAAGTCCTTTTTAGTTACTTGTTCTTTCTAAACTTCCCTAAAACGTTCCTTGCTTCACTCAAACATAATTTTACACATTTTAACACCTTAGAACAAAATTCATACAGTGGCCAAACATGAGAGGGCAGAGCCGAAACATTAGCTTCATAGAATCACATAATCACTTGATTTAAATGCATACAAGTTGCTAGTTTCTCTTGGAATCATTTAGAACTCAAAACTCTTTTAGAAACCAATTTATTTCATTAAAATCATAAAAATATGTGCTAGGTCAGTAGCTAAATTATTTAGCTTAAGGAATGGATTTAAAACATGAAACTTTGTTCATAAGGTTCCTTGAGTACATCTAGCTTAGAAAAATTCCAAGACTTAGACTATGGGCACTTATGATTAGAGGAACTCATCCAAGTCTATCATCATCACCACAAGGCCAAAATGGCAACATTGGAATGCCTCCATTTTCTAAAACTTTATGCAAGATACTTGGGCAAGTCTTTGAGCTCTAGAACATTTAAGTGATGGCATAAATTTAAACATGATATGCACTTATTTTATTCTTCATTAGAAAGTAAAGTGAGAGCATAAAATAAATATGAGATGCAACCTCATTATTATCTTTAAAATTAAGTGATGACTTGAAATATAAACATGAAATGCAAGCTTGAAATTTAAACATGATAATGCAAGTTCATTTATTTATTCTTGAGAGTTTAGTGATGACATCAAAATAAACATGCTATGCAAGGCATAAATGTAAACATGTGTGCAACTCATTTTATCTTAACTAGAGCTCTTACAAGACTTTAAAGGAACATCATAACCTTAACCCAATATGCATCTTAACAACATAAAGTGAGCTTTAGAGTTCTTAGCACCTAGACTTCAAAGAAGTCTTTGCTTTTGAACTTCATCATCAAGCTCAAGAAAATAGACACAAAGCTCAACACTTTGTCTAAACAAAATACAAGAACTAAGTCATATTCTTTATTTTATTGCTCATGGGCTTCAATCTAGAGTAAAACTCTTAGAACGGCCGACCAACTTTAAGGTTGGCAAGGGTAAGCTTAGAGCTCTTTGAAATCATGTGATTAATTTTCTTAACAAAACTTTTGTGATCTACTTAACATTTTTAGCAAACTTTGTTCAAACAAAGGAAAATGAAACTGAAATCATGAGGAGGAAAAGAAGAGAAAATCGAAAACTTTATCAAGGAAAAAGAAAAAGATCAAGGCATGTATGGTCCAAGACCAAGTTGTTTCAAGCTTTAGAGGTTTCTCACATGACAACAACAAGTCATTATCTTGAAACCTCATCATCAAGCTCATGTTTCTTCATAAAAAGGCCTCTTGGCCGAAATGAAAAAGAAGGAAGGAAAAGAGTTTGAACCAAGAGAAAACTAGAACTTTTCTTTAAGAAAACAAGTAAAAACTTGAAAACAAAACCCCTACCTAAGGAAGTCTTGAAAGAAATGAAGAAGCTTGATCTTGAAACAAGATGAGAAGAACAACTCCTTCCTTGATGCTTAAAGGAAATTCGGCCAAAGGAAAAAGAAAAAGGAGAAAGGTTTCCTTGAGTTTTTGAGCTTGGAAATGAAAAGTCTATGTGTTTAATGGAAGGTTTATGGTGTTTGTGTGATGGTTCTTTGTGAGCAAGAAGAAGATGAGAAGGATGGTAGAACTCTTGAATCTTTGAGAGAAAAATAAAGAACTCAAGGTTACTCTTTGAAGCTAAACTTGGCAAATGAACAAAATGCAACCAAGTTCATCCAAGCTTGGTATTTATAGAGAAATTGCAACCATGTGGCTGATTGGGGAGGAAGGCCTTGACCTCATGTTCCATGAGGTGAGAGAATTTGTTCCATGAGGTATGGTGAGGTATGGTGGAAAGCATGGGCAAGGCATGGGCACACAAGTTTCTTTAAGTATATTTTATTGGAAATGAAACATGTGATGGATGATTAATTGGGGGGAGTGCCGATCATAATTAAGGCCAATGGGGGAGGAAAAATTCTCATTTTAATGTTGCTTTTTGTGTATGTTTAAGAGGTAATTTGGTTAGGTCATGGATTAGGAGTTGTAAGTAAGTGTTTAGGTGAGAAGATGAGTAATTAAGGTTGTCAAGACTTGATTAGGAGGGTGATCTTGCTAGATTAACAATTTAAAATCATTTTCTTTTGGTCAAATGAGGTATGGCACAATTCCTTAATTTAAGGAATTGGAGAGAGAAAACACTATTCAAGATTCCATGACTAGGAATCTTGAATTAAAGAATACAATTAGAGTTTAACTAAGCAATCTTAGGTCCTAATTAACCTTAATAAATTATTTTGACTCTAGATTAATTATCGAAATAAATTAATCTTCGATTAGAGCCTAATATTGCTTAGGTTTGCTTAATTGCGTCATTAGACTCACTGTACACTGTTCTAGGGGCAAAATGGTAATTTCGCACTAAAATTACTTGGACTTTCTGCAACTAAACATCAAAAACCACTTACAAACAATCATTTGAAATCTTTTGGTAAAGTCGGGCTCAACCCACGTAAAACGATGACAAACAGCCACATGAGCGTTTTGGTAATTTTCGCGTTGGAACTCAAAAATGAGATTCTTCTCTATTACCACACATAACACATATAATCCCCTATCAACATCAAAACATCCCCTTGAGGATGGCCACCAGCGATCCTCATTTTCCGGGTAAAATGACCTCACGGGCATTTCATCATTTGTACACGGAAAATTCGTTACATCACTCCCCCACTACCATTCCCTTAGAGGATCCAACCTAGAAAAGTAGCTACACCATAATTGGATCTAGAAACTTGGAAACCTTTTGAAAGGTGTATGTGAATATACACCTATTAGATGCAATCAACAGATTCCAAGGTTTGCAAAATTTGTGAAGGATCTATGCACCAAT
Organism: Dalbergia oliveri; assembly: GCA_030441495.1. Classification (NCBI taxonomy): domain Eukaryota; kingdom Viridiplantae; phylum Streptophyta; class Magnoliopsida; order Fabales; family Fabaceae; genus Dalbergia; species Dalbergia oliveri. The sequence goes on from JAMLFY010000006.1 coordinate 35,193,403, forward strand.
AGGAGAAGACAAAAGAGTAGTAGGGAAGACAAGGTGACTATTCAGGAAAATGCTTCCCCCATTATCAAGCCAAGCAACCTGCGAGGCCAGAGAGAGTATTAGAAGATGTTCTGGTAAAGTTAAATAATTTAATATTCTCTGTTGATTTTATTATGCTTGAGATGGAGAATGACATTGATGTTTGCCAGTATACATTAATCTTAGAAAGACCCTTTTTGAAAACTGTTAGAACCATGATTGATGTTCATGCTGGCACACTATCCATGGGGTATGGGGACATGAAAGTCCAATTCGGTTTATTTGGTGCTATGAAATATCCCAATGAGGAACATTTTGTGTTTGGCATTGATGTCATTGATTTCTTAGTAGAAAATGCATGTGGTAGCTTGCTTAGTAATGATGTACATCCCTAATTTCCCACTTTTTCTCCTCCCATGAGATATGATAAGCCCTTTGTGTTAGAATGTTCCAAGTTTGCAAATAAAGGTACACCCCCCAACCAGGAGTCATCAATTTCTAAAGTGCTTCATGACCAGCCCTTATTAAAAAAGAGGCCTTGTGAAGGGATGGATCTTGCTATATGAGCCCCGAGAAACTGATGACTAAGAGGCCTTAGTTTAGATGAAAAGGACCATTCTTGGTCTTCCATGTGCATCCTAGTGGGGCAATGGATTTGGAAAACCCAAGGTCATTGATCCGCTGAAATGATAGGCATCGACTGATACATCTTCGTTAAGCTACTAAGGATCTAACGGCCCAGATGGCAAATCTATGGGTTGAAGCTCACACCCTCCCTGAAGGTCTTGACTTAACATCCCTGTTGCTTTATGGATTGATGACTATTCCCACAAACCAACACGGGTTTTCAGCGTGCTTTGTCCTCACTCACACGTTTCCTGGGAAAACTTCCCAAGAGGTCACTCATCCCAAAATTACCCCAAGTCAAGCATGCTTAACTAGAGTTCTTCGTGATAGGCCACGAAAAGAAAGATGCATCTTTGTGGCATAGGTAGTACCAATCAATTCATATAAGCCTTCTTTAACTGTATAGTCCCATACCTATAGACTCAATCCTTCTCATTCGGGTGTGTAATTGGTTCATTCATGTACCCCTCCACTTGGAGGTAGGAGCCACTCCTTGTCCATGCCTTATCGACCGGCGATCACTCCTTGCCTCGTCCCGGGCATTACATTGACCATCCAACTTAGGGACGTTAAAGCAAAGTGTTGGGTGGGAGACAACCCATCGTGAGGTTTTTCTTTACTTGTCTTTTTTATTTTATGCATTTTATTTCTTGTTATTTTTTAATTTTGAGTTTTGCTTCATGTTTTACTTTATTCATGTCTTACACTATCCCTTTGACACTTTAGAGATTACATGCATAAGCTCATACTACATGCACTTTATTGACTTGCTTGACATTGACTTTAGTTTGTATTACATGCTTAGTGCTTCACTATGTTGTTTGGATTAAGTACATGTGATTTATTTGTGAGATTTGGAGCCTTTTTTATTAGACTATTATGTGACATCTTTATTTGTTCATGTGTGTTTCCTTTTGGGAGTCTTCCCTCTGTGTTTGGCATTGATGTCATTGATTCCTTAGTAGAATATGCATGTGGTAGCTTACTTAGTAAGGATGTACACCCCTAATTTCCCACTTTTTCTTCTCCCATGAGATACGATGAGCTTGTTGTGTCAGAATGTTCCAAGTTTGCAAATACGGATACATCCCAAGCAGTAGTCAATAATTTCTAAGGTGCTTCATGACCAACCCTTATTGGAAAAGAGGCCTTGTGAAGGGCAATGGATCTTACTACATGAGCCCGAGAAAAACTAATGATTAGGAGGCCTTAGTCCAGATGGAAGGGACCATTCTTGGTCTCCCATGTGCATCCTAGTGGGGTAATGGAGTTAGAAAACCCCAAGGTTACTAATCCACTGTGAAAATGATGGGCACGACTGATGCACCTTCATGAAGCTCCCAGGGATCTAGGGGTCCAGATGGCAAATCTATAGGTTGAAGTTGCACACCTTCCCTGAGGGTCTTCACCGTCTAACTTAGGGACGTTAAAGCAAAGTGTTGGGTGGGAGACAACCCATCGTGAGGTTTTTCTTTACTTGTCTCTTTTATTTTATGCATTTTATTTCTTGTTATTTTTTAATTTTGAGTCTTGCATCTTGTTTTACTTTATTCATGTCTTACACCATCCCTTTGACACTTTAGAGGTTACATACATAAGCTCACACTACATGTGCTTTATTGACTTGCTTGGCATTGACTTTAGTTTGTATTACATGCTTGGTGCTTCATTGTGTTATTTGGATTAAGTACATGTGATTTATTTATGAGATTTTGAGCCCTTTTTATTGGACTATCATGTGACATCCTTATTTGTTCATATGTGTTTCCCTCTTTTTGGATTTGTATTCTAGAACTTACTTAGGGTCTTATTTGAAAATATGTTTCCATGTGCATGCTTGAATATGATTGAGGCATTTTTTGTGTTTTTAGCCACTTGCCCATATAGCCATCTTTTGCATGTTACCATTGTCTAGCCTTTTGAGCCTTATGACCCATTCTTTTGTTTTAGCACATCCTTAGTCAAAAGTGAAAAACCATGAAAATTTCAAACCTCTAGGCTTAGGAGCATTTGTTCATTTCTTATATATGCTTGAGTATAAGTGTGGGGAGAACATAAGAACATGCCCAAATTTAAGTGTATGGGAGGAGCTATGTGTATAAAAAAATATGTATCCAAAACTTCAACAAGTGGCACACTAAGAAAATAAAACAAAAAGAAGCAAAGTTGATTGAAAAAGAAATTTGAAAAACAATGAAGTTGGTTGAAGTGTGCTACATTGCAATTCAAAGGCATGTAATTGTGATTCAGTTGGACAAAGCGTACCCTTAAGCATTTATGCTCTTGGTGTATGCATTTGCTCTCCTTCGACTAGAGGTTTAGCTCATTGGCCTATATAATTACCCACCTTTACCTAAGCCCCATTACAACCCAAGGTAAGTTCTCTTGATTTAGTATACATGTGTGTATGGCTAATGGAGAATAAGACCCGCGGCAAGCCTATGGTAATTCTTTTTCATTTGAGGTGATTGAATGTGCATCATAACCCAAAACACTCTAAGTGAATGAGTGGAAAACACTGACCTAGGGAGGATTTTTGTACTTGGCCCATGCATCATACATGGATTGTACCTTGTATGTTGTGTTCTTGTTCATTCCTTACTTGTTGAGATCTTCTTGATTGCGGTGTAAAAGCCTATTAATGTACCTCTAAGTTCATTGGATAGGTGTACTATCATTTCTTTTCATGCATCATACATTTTTAGAGTTAAGAGTCTTGTCTAGTCCTTGTATACTATTTCTTATCCATGCCTTGTGTAACGCCCAGAATTTCTCCTTAGAGTACAAATGACCGAAATGCCCTGAGGTCATTTTTAGAATTAAAGGGCAGTTGCCCTGGCAACCCTCGAATGGGTCAACTCGATGTTTAGAGGGGATTACGTTGTTATGAATGATTTTCGAGGTGAAAATCTCGTTTTCTAAACTTTCGGCTCAAAATGACCAAAATACCCCTCCTGTGTCTACACGGGTAAAAGGTGCCGTTTGAGCCCGAACTTTTCCAGGAAGTTTAGAATGATGTTTATGAGCAATGTTTGATGTTTAGTTGAGCCGGAAAGTCCGGGCAGTTTAGCGCAAAATTACCATTTTGCCCCTAGAATAGTGTACAGTAAGCCTAATGACGCAATTAAGCAAACCTAAGCAATATTAGGCTCTAATCGAAGATTAATTTATTTCAATAATTAATCTAGAGTCAAAATAATTTATTAAGGTTAATTAGAACCTAAGATTGCTTAGATAAACTCTAATTGCATTCTTTAAATTCAAGATTCCTAGTCATGGAATCTTGAATAGTGTTTTCTCTCCAATTCCTTAAATTAAGGAATTGAGCCATACCTCATTTGACCAAAAGAATTATTTTAAATTACTAATCTAATAAGGTTACCCTCCTAATCAAGTCTTGAACCACCTTAATTAACCATTTTCTCACCTAAACACTTGCTTACAAACTCCTAACCAAAACCTTAATCAAGGAAACACTTAAACACATCTTTAAACCACAATTACATGAACAAAAATCCCTTCCCCCTTGGCTGATGTGTTGACCGAAAATCCCCCCTAAAAATGGTGCCACATGTTGATTTTTGATGCACTCCAAGCCCATACCTTAGGCCATACCTTGCCCATGCTTCCAACCATGCTTGCCATGCCTAAGCCCATGCTTTTGTAAGAGATATTTCCTCCTCCCTTGACCTTGAAAAGCCATCAGCCATTCCCTCCCCAAATCAGCCAACATGTCTCATTTTTTCTATAAATACCAAGCCTTTGAAGACTTGGTTGCTCTTTGGATCATTTGCCAAGTTTAAGCATTCTTACACTTTCTCTCATTTCCTTTCAAATTCCCTCAACTTGTCTGATTTCTTCCTCAAGACTCCAAGAGGATTTCCTTCTCCTTCCATCAAGAAAACAAAGCTTCCTTACATCTTTTCAAGACTTCTTAAGGTAGGGGTTAAGTTTTGATGATTTTTGTTTGTGTTCTTCAAGAAAGTTCTAGTTTTTCTCTTGGTTTCAAACTCTTTTCCCCTTCCTCTTTCTTTTCGGCCAAGAGGCCTTTTTATAAAAAGAATGTGAGCTTGATGATGAGGTTTCAAGATAATGACTTGTTGTTGTCATGTGAGAAACCTCTAAAGCTTGAAACAACTTGGTCTTGAACCATACATGCTTGGATCTCCTTTCTTTTCTTGGCTTAAGTTTCAATTTTCCTTTCCCTCTTTCCCTTAAGGATTTCAGTTTTTCTTCTTTGGATTTGAACAAAGTTTGTAAAATATGTCTAGTAGATCACAAAAGTTTTGTTAAGAAAGTTAATCTTATGATTTCAAAGAGCTCTAAGCTTACCCTTGCCAACCTTAAAGTTGGTCGGCCATTCTAAGAGTTTTACTCTAGATTGAAGCCCATGAGCAATAAAATAAAGAATATGACTTAGTTCTTATAGTTTTGTTTAGACAAAGTGATGTACTTTGGGTCCATTTCTTTAAGCTTGATGATGAGTTCAAACCTTAAGATTTCTTTTGAAGTCTAGGTGCTAAGAACTCTAAAGCTTGCCTTATGATACATAATGGGTTGAGGTTTATGTTCCTCTAAAAGTCTTGCAAGAGCTCTAGTTAAGATAAAAATAGTTGCATTCATGTTTAAATTTATGCCTTGCATCTCATGTTTATTTTGATGCTATCACTAAATTTCACAAGAGTAAATGAATGAACTTGCATTACCATATTTAAATTCCCAAGCTTGCATTTCATGTTTATAATTCAAGTCATCACCTAATCCTTAAAGATAATAATGAAGTTGCATCTCATATTTATTTTATGCTCTCACTTTACTTTCTAATGAAGAGTAACATGAAGTGCATAGCATGTTTAAGATTTTGTCATCACCTAAATACCCTAGAGCTCAAAGACTTGCCCTAAGTATCCTAAAAAGGGAACTCTATTAAAAAAGAAATGGATGAGTTTTAGTATGATTTCTATAATGGTTTGATTTTGTAAAATGTGAGTATGATACTAAGAAAATGTTGGAAAACCGTTTTATGAGGTTTCAAGATGTTTAAATAGTTTGGAATGTGTCAAAAATCATGTTTTCTCAAATTCGGAGGTTCTGGTAATCGATTACCATCCATGTAATCGATTACCAGAAGGTTTTGAAGGATTTTTTGTTCTGGTAATCGATTACCAGAGGTAGTGTAATCGATTACCACGGCTTTTTCATGCCCAGAACCTGTCAAAACCTGTAATCGATTACCTTATAGTGTAATCGATTACCTATGTTCTTTATTTTTCGAAAGGATTTAACCCTAAGTAATCGATTACCATTGTATGTAATCGATTACCCGTTGTTTTTGAAACCCAGAATGAATTGAGCTCCTGGTAATCGATTACTAGGAACATGTAATCGATTACCAGAACACCTTTTGTTTCAGAAAACATCCCAAGAGAAAACTAGTAACTTATATGCATTTCAACCCAAGAGATTATGTGATCTTATGGGTTCATGATTTGGTTCTATGCTTGGCTATTGTATAAATGCTGTTCTAAGGTGTTAAATGTGTAAAATTATGTTGAGTGAAGCAAGGATCAATTTAGAAAAGCTAGAAAATAATAAGTAACTTAAAAGGGATTTGAGATGAGAATTCTAGAACACCTTAATGCAAGAAGTGCAAATCTGTTCTAGCATGATTAATTCAAGGATAAATGATTCATAATTAGTAAGACATGAACAAGATCCCTTCATAAATGATTAGGTGCTAATTTCTAAGTTTAAGATGATGATAAGAGATTTAAAGTGGTTTATAATTTAGAGAACATGCCTAGGAATCCCTCATAATTGGTCTAGGAATTGATTATGGAGCCTTAGGCGAAGATGGATCTTAAAAAGGGTCACAAATGGAGATTTTAGAGCCCTATAAGCATATGATATTTTTTGCCCTTTTATGATAGGTGCTGATTGAAATTTTGATGGGTTCAAATCTTAGAGAAAAGTCTAAGTGTTAACCCCTTGGGGGTAATAAAAATGCAAATGCAAGTTTAAAGCCCGTAAGGGTCAAAGCATAAGACACTATGAGATAGGTGGACGAGAGAGTATGATTATGATGATGAACCTCGTGCACACTTATGATGATGTGATTATGTTGGTTCCTTGAGCATGAAACTTTATGTGCATACTTTGATTTGGTGATATGATGAAATATTGTGTTTGAGATGCATAAGGTTTCGAAATATGAATGAAATGAGAAATATGCTCATGTGAACTAGAAAGTTATTGAATTGAGAAAGTTCCATGAAAATGATGCATGTGACTGAGATTATGTGGCATTACTCAAATTTGAGGAAATTTCAAGAGTAGCTGTTATGCTGCGAATTTCCGTCAAATTTGAGGGACATAAGAAAGTTTTTGAGAAAAATGATGTTTAACGATGACATGCCGAGACGTACTTCTCCTGCTTAGGAGAAGGTAAAACCATGAGGGCATAGGCATTTACCTCCAAAGCGGACAAAGTCACTGGTCTTAACCAGTCGATGCGTTTCGAAGAAAGAAAAATATATGATGTTTAAGGTGACACACCGAGACGTACTTCTCCTGCTAGGAAGAGAAGGTAAAACCGTGAGGGCATAGACATTAGCCCCAAAGCGGACAAAGTCGCTGGTCTTAACCAGTCGATGCGTTTTAAAGAAGGAAAAAGTCCCATGATGGGTGATCCTTAGGCCCCCTACCCGTACTCTGGGAGTCGGGATTATGATGATTATGATGAATATGTTTATGATTCGCTTATCAAGAGGATAAGTAAGAACTAGTGATGACTAGTTAAGGTATGAGCTCATAGCCTAGTTTAAGGGGTGCGGTTACTATTATGATTGGTGTCACAAGAATGAGAAAAGGAAAGATGTTCAAGAGAAAAGTCACATGCCACTTACATGTTGTTTGTTATTTGATTGATTTACCTAAAGTACTGCCATGCATCCATGAACTATTATGTTGCATACATGTATTAAGAATCATTATAAAAGACATGGACCTTGGATAAATACCTTGTGAAAACCTCATGATGAACTTATGCATGCTTAACCTTTTCATAATAAACCCAAGGTTCCTGGGACGTAAACGATGACACTAGGATAGAGGATTTCCCTCCTGAGATTCTTTAGCAAGAATTCTCACCCCTCTCTGTTCCTTTCTGTTACGTCTTCAGATATCGATGGCGTCGTTCGTGATTTTCATTGACCCGCCTACATGGGAGGTGCACTATGACCCCGAGCATCAGTCTTACCACTTCAAGGGTTATTGCGAGGTGTGCGGTTTTGCATACGTGGGACGTCCTTTTGCTTACCCCATCTCCAGCTATCGCTTCGATCCGACTTCACCCTTTGGAGATGACCTGATCTTTGGGAGGACACGACCCCGAGACGAGCAGACCGTCGTGCCCATCCTTCCTCGTCGGAGGCACGCGGATATCCCGAGTATGTCCCCCGTGCTCGATTGAGGTCGATCCTTCAGATGGCTCTTCCCCTTCATTTCCTATGGATCTCGAGGAGGACGAGGACACGGTAACTGAGCCGAGGCATGCGAGGTGCGTCGGAGCCAGAGGCGACCACGACACGGAGGCCATGTTGTTCCCTCGATTCCCATGCCTAGATCTCCTCTTCGTTGGGCTACATCTAGGAGCTTCGTCACAGGCTACATCTCCCCAATGAGGATCGGCGTCACCAGTAGGCTTGGAGTGGGAGGGTAGTGATAGTTGGGTGTTTATCTCTTGGGGATGTTTTATGTATTTGTCTTTATGCTTCTTATTTTATGTTGTTGTCCTGCAAGCTCTCCCACTAGTATGGGTAAGACTTTATGTTTCTGTTATATTTCTCTTGTGATGTACTAAACTATGTTATCTAATGTGATGAGGAATGATGTTTATGATGGATGTGTTCTTTAATGCTTATGTTCTATATGTTTTATTTATTCTTCCGCTTCATGTTGTATATGTTACGCGCAAAGGCTTGCACTTTGTTTTATATGAATCAGTCAAAAAAAATTTACCCGTATTTTCCGCTAAGTATTTTGTAAATGAATTTAAAGAAAAGTAATAACTAATAATTAGTCTTGATATGTCCTAGGCATATTGGGATTAAATATTAGGGTGTTACACCTTGGTATGATCTTAGTTTCACATGAGGACATGTGAAAGCTTAAGTGTGGGGGAGTATGGTAAGGGGCATTTATGCCACTTATCTTGCTTCTAATTCCTAGCTTCTTGCATGAGTTTAACTGTGTTATTGATGTCAATACTTGGGATGTTGACTTGTTCCTCATTTTGTGATTTTGATAGAATCATTGACTATTGCACTGATTTTTGGATAAATATTGAATTATAACTTGTTCCATTTAACTTGTCTCTTTGAGTATGGTTTTTATACATAGGAACTTCGAATTGAGTGCGAAACCTCAAGAACAAGGCTGGGAAATCTCTGGAAGGAGCTTGGAGCAAAAAGGGAGAAAAACCGCATAAGACCACCTTCAAGTAAAGGTTGCAATGCTTGGTAGAGACGACTTCAAGATGGCTCAAGCTCATGGTTCTGGAGAGTGTTGCAGTGCTAATTTCAACATTGGAGAGCTCATGCAACAGTGGATTGCAGCTAATTAATTAATTTTTGGGCCTAGTTTAGGCTATTTCAAAGAGTAGTATTTAAGGGATTAATACAGATTTTTACCTTAGTTTTGGCTTCAATTTTAGATCTAGTTTTAGGATTTTTTCTCTTTCTATCACTCTCTACATCTCTTTACATCTTCTCTAGTCTTCTCTTTCTATGGATTTCAATAGAGGAATTGATTTCTTCTTAGAGATTGTGGCAAGGATCCTTGCTATTATTTTTAGGTACCATTTTATTTTCATTTTTTAATTCCCCAAAAATGGAAGAGTAGATCTTCTTACTAGTGTAAGGGTTTTTGGATGGATTGAGATGATGTTTGAGACCCTTTTTATATTAAATGCATTATTTTTCTCAATTTCCTGTTGTTTCTATTCTTATAATTATTGTTGCGATTGTTTCAATTATTATTGGGATAACTAAATTGGCGATCGTCATTTAAGGAAATCCTTTGGGTATAAATTGATGGATCTATTAGTTTATGTTTTAGGGAAAATATTGGAATTAACTTTTCGATTGGTGGTTAGACTATAGCAATTGGTTCATTAAATCAATGTGATTTCTAAATAAATTGAGATCTCGTTTATTAGTTATTTATATTGGTCAAATTCTAGAGGTTGATCAATTATTAGAATAATTGTCAGTAATTTATTACTAATAGCCACTAATGGGTTCAATATTTGGTCTGTGATAACTAGTTCCAATCTTAGGAATATCTTGCACTAGTGTCTTTAATTCTTAATTTATTCTCCTTCAATTTTAATTCTATCAATTCCAATTATTAAACCCCCAAATTTCCCAACTAAGTGATAAAGCCTCCTTGAGAGATGACCTAGGTTATGTTCTTTACTACATTTTTTGTGCAACTTAGCATACAAATAATTTCTAATTTGAGGAGAAAGCGACATCCTCTATTAGGCATCCAGCTAACTCTCTTGCTTGGAGTGAATTTGATGGTTGGCATCCAAATTTTCCATTTGATACTCATAATGTTTGATTAGGATTAACTTCTAATGGGTTCAATCATTTCAAAATTATGAGTATTACTCATAGCACTTGACCTGTCATCTAATTCTTTACAATCTTCCACTTTGAATGTGCATAAAACAATCATTTTTCATGTTATCATTAATTATTCCAGGTGCTAAATCTCCTGGAAATAATATTGATGTGTACCTACAACCATTGGTGAAAGAGTTGAAAGAACTATGAGATCCTGGAATTAAAACCTTTTATGTCTCTAAGAAAGAGTTCTTCCAACTCTTTGCTGCAATAATATGGACCATTAATGACTTCCGCATATGCTGATGTATTTGGGTAGAGTACTAAAGGCCAATATGCTTGTCTATGATGTGGTTTTCAAACAGGGTCTAAGTGACTACATTATGGTAGAAAGTTTTACTTCATGCATTATCATTTGTGGTTGGTGCCTAATCACAAATGGAGGTTTAGCAAAAAAAAAGAAAAAAACTTTGATGGAACATAAGAATTTAAAGATCTGCCTTGAATTCTTGATGGGAATTCAATATTAGATAGATGATTTAGAATATGGTTAGATATTGATGAGCCTCAACCATTGAAAAAGAAGAGCATATTTTTTTTACTTTGCCTTATTGGCAACTTAATGTATTGCATCCTAACCACAATGTGATGCACATTGAAAAAAATGTTTGTGATAACATACTTGGTACATTATTAAATCAAGAAGGAAAATCAAAGGATAATTACAAGGCACAGAAAGACCTTGTAGATTTGGGTATTAGAAGTGTGCTTCATCCTTAACTACATCCTAACAGTACTAGATGGATTTTACCTAAGGCATGTTATCAATGACTGCAAAGGGAAAGGAAGCTTTCTTAATAGTTTTGAAGAATGTAAAAGCTCCTAATGAATGTTCATCAAACATTCCATGTTGTGTGCAAGTAAAGCAGTAAAAATAATTGGATTAAAATGTTATGACTATGATGTGTTGATGCAAGATGTAACACCCTAATACTCTCCCTTTTGAGAGCCCTAGGTTATGAGCTCATACCTAACTAGTCGTCACTAGTCTACACTTATCCTCTTGATAAGCTAAATTCCTAACTCCTAGAGTGCGGGTTAGGGGGCATAGGATCACCTTTCATAACCATTAATTCCTGGAGTTTAAAGGGTCCTTTTTAGATCATCTCTCACAACCTTTAATTTGGAGTCTAGAGGATCACTTCCATATGTTTTATATCACCTTAAGATTGGCATGTTAATTGGAGATGCAATGTGAGCATGTAAACATACTTTAGCATAAAACATATCATGTTCTTAATTCTCATGGATCATGCATCTTAACTAGTCAATTATAATCTCATCATGCCATAATATCCTCATATCATTTATTCACGTAAACATGGATTACATCTTTTTGTACATATTCCATAAGCATATTATTGATTATCAGCTAATAGCAGTAAACATGCTCCTACCTAGTATGCCAAAAATCAAGGACCCAACTAAGCTAATGCATATGCAATGTTCAATAGAATATACATATAAACAGCATACTAGGAAGCATCATTCAACACATGAGCATATAGGGTCATCAATCCATCTTATCTTGTTTAGAACACACTTATTTGCTCATTTGGGGTTCTGGTAATCGATTCCAGGTGCATGGTAATCAATTACCAGAATTATGAACTTGTTCTGGGCTTAAAAGCATCCTGGTAATCAATTACATGAGCACGGTAATCGATTACTAGAACCAAAAATTTGTTCTGGGTACGAAGAACATCATGGTAATCGATTACATGAACTGGTAATCGATTACCAAAGCCAAAATTTGTTCGGGTATGAAAAACATCCTTGGTAATCGATTACGTAGTCTGGTAATCGATTACTAGAATAAAATTTTTTTCAAATGACCATTCTGGTAATCGATTACATGGGCTAGTAATTGATTACCAAAATCCCAAATTTGACAAAACAAAGTTTTAACACATTTCAAATCACCTTTTCACCTCAAGACCATTTTTGGACATGATTCTAACATTTCTTTTGAAATCAAATTCACATTTTACAAATCAAAACCAACATTGTATCATAGCTAAAACACATCTATTAGCCATGATCAAGATTTCCATTTTGAGATACAAGGTCAAGTCTTTAAGCTCTAGGGATTTAAGTGATGACAAAATAATAAACATGCTATGCAAACCTCATTTTAGATCTTTATCATTAATAGGTGGTGGCTTGAAGCTTAGATATGATATGCAAGACTTGAAAAGTAAATATAAGAATGCAAGTTCATTTTTAAGTCTTCAAAGTTTAGTTGATGACTTAAAGATATACATAAAGTGCAAGGCTAGAATTTAAACATGGAGATGCAAGTTCATTTCTTTAGTCTTCAAGATTTAAGTGGTAACTTGAAAATAAACATGGTATGCAAGACATTGAAACTTAAACATGAGATGCAAGTGCTTGAAATATAAACATGATGCAAGTCAATTTCTATTATCTTACTAGAGCTCATTTCAAGACTTTAAAGAATCTAAATCTCAACCCCAATCAATCTTAACAAAATGGAAATGAACTTTAGAGCCTTTTAACACCATGGTTCTAAGAACCTCATTTCTTTAGGCTCACCATCAAGCTCAAATAAAAACCACAAAGACAACCAACAATAAACCATTTTTCCATACTTTTGTGAAATCAAAATCAAGCCTTGAGCTTTAGAGGTCCAATACATGATGGTTCTACAACCAAACATTAAGAAACCCTTGTCATCAAGCTATGACCTTGAACATTAAAGAAAGAAGAAATATTTCAAAGAAACAAACAACACTTCATCTTTACCATTCTTTAAAGCCAACAAAATAAACTAACACTTGGGCTCTAGAGGTCAAGCACATGATGGTTTCACAACCAACATCAAGATCTCTCATCATCAAGCCATGGTTTCCCAACATCCAACAACAAACAAAATCGAAAATGGAAATAAAGAAAAGGAAGATTCAAACTAAAAATAAAGGAAGAAGAAGAAGAAGGGCAACAACACAATCATTCCATCATCATGCAAATCCGAAAAAAAAGAAGACAAGAAATATGAGAAGAAACTCAAAACAAATCCTTACCAAGTTGTTTCTTTGATTGAAAAAGAGAAAGCTTAGACCTTGGAAAAAGATGTTTGGGTGTTTGTGTGTTGAGAGGAGGTTGAAGATGGAGGTTAAAAAAAGAAGAAGAGAGAACTTGTATTAAGAAGATGTAAGAGTTCTTTTTTGACACAAAACTCTTGGCCAAAAAAGTGGATAGTAGAATGAGGGTGTTTGTGTGTTGAAAAAAATAAATATGAGGGTGCATGAGAGGGAGGAGGCCACGACCTTCTTGGCTTTATGGGAGGGAAAGAATTTTCATTTTCATGTAGGTTAGGATGTGTATTAGAGGTAAATTTGATTAAGGAGTGAGTTAGGGATTGGTAATTGGGTATTTGGGTTTGTAATCATGTGTTTAAGGCTTGCCAAGACAAGATTAAGAGTTGTATTTCATGTTTAGTTTGAATTAAACTTCACTATTTTGAAATTCAAACTCCAACATGTTTCCTTGATTTAAGGAATTGGAGAGAAAAAATACTATTTGACTTGATATGACATAATATCTTTGATTAAGAAGGAAATTTGAACTTACTTAAACAATCTTAGGCCTTAATTAACCTTAAACAATCATTTGGACTCAAAATTAATAGATAAAATTAATTTATCTTTAATTAGAGCTTAATATTTCCCATATTTCCATAACCGTTTAATTAAACTCGTTTTAGCACCAACAGGGTAAAACGTAAATTCATACAAGGACTCCAGGGACCACCCGGACTTTCAGACATCATGAAACACTCTTTGTTATCATATTTGAACTCCAGGGTGATGGCCGGGTTTGTTCGTCACTTAATCCTGTGTTGAATCACCTCAAGCGTAAATCGGTAATTTCACGCATTAGAAAAAAAAATGAGACTTTTCTCTAGCACATCTATTACACATATAATCCCTTTCAACATTAGACTAACCCCTCAAGGATAGCCTGGACCGGTCATCCTCGATTTCCAAGAGAATAACCTCAGGGGCATTTTAGTTATTTTTGCACTCGGAAAAAAATTGGGGCATTACACAAGAACTTCTTCCAATAGCATAAAAAGGCCTCCTTACCCAATAAAGTCACCTCACTTTTAGTTAACCTTTGCAATTTCTTTACACAAATATGTTCAAATGTGCTAAATATGGATTTTCTTATGCAATTGGAATATCAAGTTGTTAAGACACTTTGCCAGTTAGAAACAATTTTTCCTTCATCTTTTTTCACCATATTAGTGCATTTGATAATCCATTTGGCACATGAGGCTAAGGTTTTACGACAGTGTAATATAGATGGATGTATCCTATTAAAAGGTATGGACTATAACTTTTAACCAATAAGAATATATAGATTTAAAACTTAGCAATGAGTTATCTTATGTGTTGTCTTCGGGTTTCTACTAACATTGAAGTTATTTGTGCTTAATAGAGCACATGTTGAAGGATCCATTGCAGAAGGTTACTTGGATAATGAGTGTTTGACATTTTGTTCACAATATCTATTGGGTGGAGACAATGCTTACTAGACCTAGAAGAACTGATGATGAAATGGATTCAATTTCAATAGATGATGGAATTTTTTACATCTTATGGGGAGACCACTAGGATTGAAAAGACAAAAGTTCAAAGTAAGGAAACACAAGAGGGTGAACAGAACTAAGCTTGATAAGATGGAGTTGTCACAAGCTCATAGATATGTGCTTTTCAACTATAATATGATAGCTTCATTTATAGAGTAAGACATAAGTTAAATTTCATTTCTATAGTTTGTGAATTTTTATTAACCAAATAATGAAGTGTTGGAAGTTGAGGTTAATGCCATTGCTATTCATGATGATGATAGCAATTCTGATGATGATGTTAATCAAGAGGATTCCTTTTAGTTGTAATTGATTTTACTTTGCTACAATACGGTCTTTTTATGATTAGTTTATTTTTTATTATGAACCTATTGTTATTTTGCATTGATCTTCTATTCTCTAGCTTGTTTGTGTTTTTATCATTTTCATTTTTGCCTTGCATGCAACTTTTACCAGCAAATAGAATTCATGTTTGGGATTTTTTGTTATTAGTGAAAATATTGTTCACAGTTCATGTTTGGGATTTTTTGTTAGTGAAAATAAGTAATCACAAACTTCTATTTGAGGGTTATACATGGTTTACATTGTAGGTTGAAAGTTGCACAAGAAAGGGGTTTAATCGTGCTTTAACTTCTTTCCATTTCTAAAAACTTTAAACAATGTCTTTCAAGTGTATACTTGAAGTGCATCAGAAAACTTTGTTAGTAACATTTAGAAAGTAACTTTTTGAACTGAGTTGAGAACTTAAAAACAATTTAGGATAGATTTTCATAAATATATAACTGTAAACCTCAAAAGCATAATGCAAAAGGGATAGAAGGAGTAAAGAGATGCTAAAATGAGTTTTTGTGCTAGTTTGGTCAATCTTGCCTATATCTAGTTCTCAACAACTTGTTAAATTCCACTAATTCCCTTTCTCAACCCAGAAAGAATGATAGTCTTTGCTTAGCCTTCTCAAGCTAACTCACATGACTAGTAGCTCACCTTATTATTACTTCCAAGTAGTCTTTCACTAGCCTTTCCAAACTAACCTTAGCATGATCACTAACGGATTAGGGTATAATGATTTGTTTAAGGTTGGTTCTCTGTAACAAATGAACACCCATTTTCTTTCTTTTTTTTTGTAAATGACACAATATAAGTTCTGAAAACTTTGAGTGACTTCTTTCTAAACTATTCTTCCTAAGAAGAACTTAATATCTAATCAGAACTAGAAAGAAGATTTTAACAGACATAGAAACTGATTACAAAATGTAATATGATTTGCAGAAGAAGATTAAGGATTTGTGTTTCAGCGTTCTTGTCAAATATCTTACAAATGTCTTGAGTTTTAAGCACTTGACATAATTTTATACTTGATCTTCAAATTAGACCGTTGCCCCTTGATTTTGCTTCTATTTGACATGTGTAGATCTCTTTTTGTGCCCTGGGAAAAGACATGTAGAAGACTAGTTCAACTATGTCAGAGATACTTTTTGCAAGTGCAGAGATCGTTGTTAAATGGGTGGTTTCTGAGTTATGCTTTAGAAATAACTTTTTACTTTTTAGCCATGGTTTCTGATCTTATTCTTCTAGAAGCTGGGTGGTTGACTAAGTGAAAAAGTTAGATGTCACTATTAGTCCTTTTAGGGTATTGACTTTAATTTGAATTTTGAAATTTCCCTCATTTTCTGCAAAGGGCATGGTTTTTTAATTACTTATACTTTCTAATAGGCGCTTTCAATTTTTGCACTTCTCTTTGATCTTCATTTCTTCAATCTATGCTTGATAGAAATATTTTTCTTAAGATTAAAGACAGCATTCACAACTTGCTTCTGAAAATGATGGATTTCTTCATTTATCAGCACTTTTTGTATGTGTTAACTATTCTCTGAAGATCTGGACTTGGTTTCTGAACTTGATAATCCTTTCTTGTGTACATGTTCCTTCTTAGAGCTATTTTTCACATTGTTTAGGTTCTAAATCTCTTTGAATGAGATTATAATCATGTTGAAAAATGACATTATGAAAAACTTTCTCATTAGTTGAGCTCATATGTCTATGAGAATGGTCCTATAAGCACTGTATAAACACAAGTGAAATATTAGTCCATTCTTCAAAATATTTTAACAAAATTTGTCTTGTTATCATTCAAAACCTTAAGCTTTGAAGCTTTTTGAAAAGTTTTGGAACTAACATACATATATAGTTCAATAGCCACCACTGTAGTCATACCAAACTTCTAAATATGCAGGCACATCGTTAAAGCTCAAGTGCTTGGTAAACTAAAATGATATTGCTTATTCATTTCGTACCTATCTAAATCCTGTGTATTTGTGAATCATCAATGAAATTGTGTTATTTTAATGGGTCATCTAACTAATCACTGTTGTTTTAATGATAGGGTTATAGTATATAGTACTTTGTGATAACTAATAAGATTGTTTTTTATGATAAATTTATTATTTATTATTAATCTATTGTTATTTGCATTTCTAATTTGATTATTAAATATTTTGATTTTAGTTATTAAAAGAACACATTATAGGTTTGTTTGTATTCGTTGTTGTTATTGAATTATATATTTTTATGTAAAACTCACAATTTATTTGGTTTTAGAAAAAGAAAAACAAAGAAGTGTTGTCAGAACATCATGTTGTGTATATTGATACTCAAACTTGTAAGAATGGAACAATTGTCAATGAAAGCTGCCGATGCTATTGTAAGATTTTATTGTATATATTTTGTTTCTATAACTATTTGGCTTATTCTTACTTTGTTTTGGATCATACTCTCACAAGTATGACCTTTTTATATATAAATTGTTTTTCATGATGAAATTAAAAAACATGTACCTAAGGGTGAAACATCCAAGCATCCCAAAGTAAACAAAGTTGCCTATTTTGGAAGGATCACTTGCTTTTGAAAGCACAAGGACCTGAAAAGAGAGGACTTGTATGTTGTTTGGGCAAGATGCCACAAGCCAAAAAGTAAAATGCTTCTTCGTCTATAGATGCAGATTTGCATGGAGAAGTTAAGTAGGCTAAGGGTTGTTGACAAATGTGCTAAAATTAATGCATAGGCGTTTGCTAGAAGATATCCAAAATATCTTGCAACTTGCAACTGAATAGGTATATTAAGACTAGTAATTGTTATATTTGTGTCACGACCCTATTTGGGAACGTGAGGCACGTGAGGGATTAGGTCCCCACGTAAGCCTCTTGGGTAACCTGACTCCTGAATGCCTGCAATAATGTGATTTTCATTCTTAAAACATAATTAAATCTAACTCATCATCAAATTTTCTTATTCAAACATAATACTCGAATTCACAATCCTGAAATATTTTGACATATATAATTCTGAATACCATTAATTAAATTTGTCATTCGTGAAGACATAAACTATTTCATTTCATGAACTTATTCATAATCTAAAAATTGGTTTAATGCTTGAAAATTGGATCATGAAAACATATCTATCTTGTTACATAAATCTTTGATCACAATCTATAATTAAAATCCAATCTTAAATTCTGAAATTTACGCCAGGATTTTCCCGTGTACAAATGACCAAAATACCTCTGAGGTCATTTTACCGAAAATGAGGATCGCTAATGTAACACCCTAAAAATTATTTAAAAATCTGAGTTTAGCAACAATGAGGGTAGCCCAATGGACATTTAAAAAAAAATTCCAGACCAAGGTGAATAGTAACCTTGCGGGCCCCACTGCCTTGGACAACCGAAACCCTGAGTCTGGGACAGGAAATGCCCAAGACTCAGAAAAGAGAGGATTGAGGTTAGACATAGTTGGGAGTAAGGATTTTATACTTGCAATTAATTTTAAGGCGATGTTTGATTACCGGGTATGGTGTTTTACCCGTTCGGTAGAGTTTCGATGTGCGGTTTTTAACATTATACAAATTACTTGGTGGCCAAGTAACCTTTACCAACCACTTTATGCCAAGTGGATGGCAAGGATTGAAACTTGAAAAGTAATTTCAATCATGGCCTTTTGTTTATTATATTTTACACGGAGCCAATATCTTATCCGTTCGATGGAATTTCGTGTAGGTTTAATGCAGAAAAAGCTACTTGCTCCCCAAGTTAAAGTGAGCCACTTATCTTAAGCCCAGTGGATGGACAAGATTCATTGTTTGACTAACAAAATAAATCCTAGCCATTCATTTTACTATCTTTAAGAATTCACCTTTTATATGACAATAAATCAAGCTTTTCTTACAAGCTTCCTTACAAGATGAGTACAAAACCATTCTTCTCTATTAGCCACTCATATTTTTGGCCAGCGCACTCATGAAACCCTTCCTCCATTGTTCTTCCTCTCAAACTCCATTAACAAGCTTCAAAGCTTATAAAACCCTAGCTCAAATTCACTAAAACACTAAGATCCTTTAACAAAACTTGTTCTACTCCTCATAATCTATCAAACTAACCGATTAAAATTTTATTTTCTCACCATTTCTTACCTTGATATCTCACTTACTCACTACCTAAGGAAGGTTTGGGACTTGAATTGGTGGCCTTGAAGTGAAGGGAATCAATCTTGGAGCATCAAAGAGTCAAGGATACACTAGCTTCTAAGAGTAAGGCTTTTAAACCTCTTTTGCTTTCAAAATCCATTTTCTGTTTTACCTACTGATTTAATTTAATGTTTTTTGTTGAATTGGTTGATAATATACCGGTATTGATGTTTTAATTTTGGTGGAGTGTTTGGATGATATTAAAAATCATTTTTGTCAAAAGGGATTTTGGTCTATGTTGCTGGATTTTTGATTTTTACATAGGCAACTATTGAACTCGAATTTTCTGGTATAATTGTGTGTATTCGCATGAGCTATAAAAAATATATGTTGGAGCTAACATCCTAGGATAGTTCCAAAAATTTTCTTGAGCCTTGTTTCGAGCTTCTACTGCCTGAAAAAAAATCAGAAACCGAAGTGAACTATGTGCGTCTGAAATGTTGGAATAGAAGCTACAAATTTTGATAATTTTTTTAACATAGCAAATGATGGATTTTTCCTTTGAAATTTGTAAGAATGTTGATAACATCTTGACATTCAACTGTGATTTTTTATTTTGAATTGATTCAATAATTTCCTAGGGTTAAAAATTATTAGATTTCAGTTCTAATCAGTTTGAGGGTTCCTGAGCAATGAAATTGTCTAATTTCTCTAACATAGTTAGAGAATCTTTTTGCTCTAAAATTTTTATGGAACCTTGTGGACACATTGAAGTGTCTTTGAGAATTTTTATAGCCCCTAAATTGATCGTTTGGTGGGCAAATAAATTTGTGCCACAAAGGTATGAAATCTTCCATTGTGTTGGAAATGCAAAAATCTTTGAATTGATGAACTAATGGCATTTTTGGTTCTAGTATGACATGAATACTTGATGTTACCTATTTGGCCATGTGACTTGTGACATATAAATGCATGCTAGAGGAAGTAAAGAGTGGTTTATGAGGCATGATTGAGATTTCATTGTGAATGAAAAGCCTTTATGTGCTTTATGCATGCATTTGGAAAAAGAAAAGAGAATGTACAAAAGAAACAAGACTTAAGTTGAATGAGGGAAGGAAATAGAAAGAGGAACTCCCCAAATTTATAGTTGGTAGACGTATCGGCTAGGAATAGATCTGTGTGTGATTCGAAAATGGAAAAAAAATGAAGTTCAATGATCACGTATAGGAATGAGCTCAATCTTGATAGCGTCTATTTCCCTTGTGTGGTGTGATCCATTGTAAATACCATTTGGTATAAACTATCTATTGTGGAGTTGTCCACAACAAATACCCGTTGGGTATGACTAAGGCTTTCCTATGTTGATGAAAAGAGAAAATGCACTGATTTGACTTCTTAGGCCATAAGTGAACACAGGTCACCTTGAAATAATTTCACTTAAGTGATTGTAGGCATACTCATGTTATTTTAAATTGTCTGCCTTGTGATTTAGTATTTTTTGGACATTTTGATATATGTGCACTAAGTGATTGATCGTTAAAAGCTACCCACTTCAGAGGGATAATTTTAGAACTTTAAAATGAATCTGTAATATGTATTGCATAATCACATTTTCTTAATAAACCGAAGTGGCTTGGGGCGATGACGATGACATTACAAATGTATAATTAGGGAGTTTCCCTACTGAGAATTGTATAATTCTCACCCCTATATGTTTTGTGTTCCTGTGTCGCCTTAGGTTGATCCAGAGAACGATGCGGCTGCCACGTGAAAGAATGCGGGATCACAGGAGTTTAGTAGTTAATATTTTTACTTTACTGTACTTAGTTGAAGTTAAATATATGTAAATGTAATAGGGGACATATATGTATTAAAGCTCATAGAAGAGCTTCCTTTTGTACTTAGCTATGTATTCAATAAATGTTGTGTTTCTTTGTAATATGTTTTAATAGAATTATGCCTAGTTATCACACACGTTAATCAAGCTTGCTATAAATACTTAAGAAAGGTCCGCTAATTAACAAGTAGCGACTCTTGAGTACGATGTCATGGCTTAAGCATGAGGTTACACTTAGGAGGATGTTACAGTTAACGGGCCATCCTCAAGGGGTTGTTTTGATGTTGATAGGGGATTATATGTGTTGTGTGTGGTAATAGACAGAAGAATCTCATTTTTTAGTTCCGATGTGCGAAATTACCAAAATGCCCCTGTGGCTGTTTGTTACGATTTATGTCCTGGTTGAGCCCAACTTCACCAAAAGGTTTTAAATGATGTTTTTAAGTGATGTTTAACAACAGGTTAAGCCCAGGTAACCCGGGCAGTTTTTGTGAAAAATTACCATTTTGCCCCTAGCTTAGTGCATTTTGGGTCTAATGAGGTGATTAGCAAAACTTAAGCAATATTAGGCTTTAATTAAAGATTAGTAAATTCTAAATACTAATCTAGAGTCAAAATAATTAATTAGAACCTAAGATTGCTTAGAGAAACTCAAAATCCTTTTCTTTGATTTAAGACTTTATGTCATATTTTCATGAATAGTAAAATTCCAATCAATTTCCTTAAATCATGGAAGTTGTCACATGATGAGATTCCTCCCTAATAAAGGTGGATTTACATTAATCAAGCAAAACCACTCTTTAATCTTGTCTTGAACTACCTTAATCACCTATTATCTCACCTAAACACTTACTTACAATTCCTAATTCATGTCCTAACCAAATCAACTCCTAAACACACACCTAAACCAACATTAAGATGAGGTTTTCTCCCTCCATTGGACTTTAATACAATCAGCCACACTTCCTCCATAATCATACATCACATGTTGAAATTCCATTAAAAATTATTTAAAGAAACATGATTGCCCATACTTTTACCCATGCTTGCCCATGCTTTAGACCTTACCTCACCATGCCTCCATGAAACAAATTCTCTCACCTCATGGAACATGAGGTCACGGCCTCCCTCCATTCATGCACCCTTGGTGTTGTTTTTCTATAAAAATCATGCTTGGAAGAACTTGGGCACATTTTTGAGCATTTGCTAAGTATAAGTTTCAAAGAGCATTCTTAAATTTCTCTCATTTTTGTTCTCTCAATGCTCAAGAGTTCTTTCAGTTTTTTCATCTTCTCAAAGAATCATCACCATCCACCATTTCGTAAACACAAACCATCATCCAAACACCACAAACTTTCTATTTCCAAGCTCAAGAACTCAAAGCAAAATCTTTCTTCCTTTTCCTTTTCTCTTGGCCGAATTACTTTGAGCTTCAAGGAAGGAATTGTTCTTCTCATCTTGTTTCAAGACCAAGCTTCCATCTTTCTAAAGAAAAATATCTTTGGTAGGGGTTTATTTTCAAAGTTTTGTTTACTTTCTTTAAGAAAAGTTTTAGTTTTCTCTTGGTTTTCAAAACTCTTTCTATCATCCTTTTCATTTAGGCCTTAGAGCCTTATGATGAGAAAATATTTAGCTTGATGATGAGGTTTTAAGATAATTGTCTTGTGAATATCATGTGAGAAACCTCTAAAGCTTGAAAACTTGGTCTTGGACCATACATGATTTCGGTTTCCTTTTCTTTTCCTTACTCAAGATTTCGGTTCTCATTTCCTTTCCTCCTCAATGGTTTCGGTTTTCATTCCTTTATTTGTAAAAAGTTTGTTAAAATGTTAAGTAACTCACTAAAGGTTTCGTTTAAGAAACTTAATCATATGTTTTCAAAGAGCTCTAAGCTTACCCTTACCAACCTTAAAGTTGGTTGGCCGTTCTAAAGTTACTCTAGATTGAAGCTTGTAAGCAATAAAATAAAGAATATGAGTATATCTCTTTATGTTTGTGTTGATAAGTGTTGATGTTTATCTCTTAATCCATTTTCTTGAGCTTGATGATGATGTTCAAACCATAAGACTTCTTTGAAGACTTGGTGCTAAGAACTCTAAAGCTCACTTTATATTGTTAGATAGATGTTGGATTAAGGCTATTGATGTTCCTCTAAAGTCTTGCTTGAGCTCTAGTTAAGATAAATAAGTTTGCATTCATGTTTATGTTTATGTCTTGTCTATCATGTTTACTTTTTGATGCCATCACTAAGCTCTCAAGAATAAATAAATGAACTTGTATTTCATGTTTAAATTTCCAAGCTTGCACTTCATGTTTATATTTCAAATTATCACTTAATCTTTAAAGATAATAATGAGGTCACATCTTATATTTATTTTATGCTTTCACTTTATTTTATAATGAAGAATAAAACAAAGTGCATAGCATGTTTATGTTTATGTCATCACTTAAATATTCTAGAGCTCAAAGACTTGCCTAAGTATCACAAGTAAAGTCTTAGAAAATGGAAGCATTCCATGAATTCCATTTCGGCCTTGTGATGATGATGATAGACTTGGCATGAGTTGCATCTAATCACAAGTGTAAATAACCTATGTCTTGAAATTTTTCTAAGCATAGGTGAATTTAGAGAATATTATGAACATGATTTTATGTTTTAAATCTACCTTATGGGCAAAATAATTTAGCTACTGCCCTTACTCACATTTACATGATTTTAATGAGATAAACTAGTTTCTAAAAGAGTTTTGAGCTCCTAAAATTATTCCAAGAGAAAACTAGCAACTTATATATGCTTAAATCATGAATTCATGTGATTATGTGAGATATACAATTCGGTTTTTGCCTTGTTTGTTTGGCCACTGTATTGATTCTATTTTATGGAGTTAAAATGTGTAAAATTGTGTTTGAGTGAGACAAGGACCATTTCAGCAATGTTAGGAAAGAACAAATAACTAAAAAGGACTTAAAACGAGGATTCTAGAACACTTTAACACAAGAATTATAAATTCTGTTTCAGCATAATTGAACTTAGGGAAAATGGTTTATAATCAGTGCATATGTAAAGGAATCTCTGATAATTGGTTTAGGAATTGAATATAGAGCCTTAGGTGAAGACAGAACTTAGAAAGGGTCAAAGACGTAGATTCTAGAACCCGTAATCGAATAATAACCATCATAACCAATCTGCAATGCTGTTTAGAGGTGTTAGTAAGCATAAAAATTAGAGAGAATTACAAGTAATGATCCTTTAGGTGCATCGAAGATCTGTTATGGGTATTAGATCACTAGAACACAAGTTTAAGACCCGTAAGGAGTCAAAGCATAAGATACTATAAGAGAGGAAAGATGATAAGAGTAAGTGACCGAGTGAACAACATAGTTTTGATATATCGAGAGTATATGAAAGCATTAATGGCATGTTGCAATTATGTATGATTGATTGAGATGCATGTTTGGATGCTATACGATAGGAAGCAAATTTAGGGAAATTCCCTCTTAGCCGTAATACTTTGGATTTCCGCCAAATTTGTTAACTTAGAAAAATCATGAAACTTTGACCATGAAATGATGAATGATAAAGTTGCATACTCATGATAAGAAGTGATGTGCTTCCCCTCTATTACCCTATATTAAATCTAGCGACGGCTAGTTAGGATTGAGCTCATCCTAGATGATAGGATAGGAGGAGTTTTGGTGACCATGAAAAATCACTAGGGAAGGTGAAGCGGGTGGCTTTTGGTGACCATGTGCAAAGGTGAAAAAGAACTTGAAAGTTCAATTATGAAAAGGAAGGAAAAGAGGCATATATATATATATATATATATATACACATATATGTTGCATTATTATCCTATTGGTGCATTTAATCATGTGACATGTGCTATTTACATGTGTTGGTTATGCTTTTAATGTGTTGTCATGCATACATGAGATATCTATTGCATTCATATCATTAAGAACCATGCTAAAAGACACCCACTTCAGATAATAGGATTTGAGAAATTTAAAAATTGAATCTTATGCATGCACACCTCTTTCATAAAGAAAACCAAAGTGGCTTGGGACGATGACAATGACACTTGTGTTAAAGTTGGGGAGCCTACTGAGAATCTTGAATAAAGTTTCTCACCCCTTTCCTTTCTTCCGTGTTGTCTCCAGACATGAATGATGCGGATTGTTCGTGATCTTCCTTGAGGCGCGGGCATAGGAATCACGTTAACTACCAGATAGAGATCAGCGGAAGTGTGAAGACTAGTCTAGTTTTGTTATGTTTAGCTTTGGGCTAGTGTATGATCGACCTTGATTGTGGTGTTTAGTATCTTAAGGTGCCCTTATGTTCATAGGACATCAGTAATATGTTATGATTATGGCATGTTAATATGATGTGTGTTGTGATTATTCTATGATTTATCTATGTATGCTATGATGACGAGTATATGATTGCTATGTCTTATGTGACGTGCAGCTCACATTTTAAGCTTTAAGTTCAAAAAGAAAAATTTAGTCATATTTTTATTACTTGTATTTTAAAGAAAAATAAGTAAAGATCTGAAACAAAGACGTAACAACTAATAATTAACCAAAATGCGACTCGAGCGTATGAGGTTAAAAGTTAGGGTGTTACATGAAACATATAGGGATATACATATGTTCTGAAAATAAATACACAACCTTAAAATAGGATACATGGTTTGGATCTTGCCTGACATCTCCTGAAGCACTCTACTCTAACATAATTTTAAACTAAGTCTTACTGCAAAGTAAAGCTTACCACTTGGAACAGTTGTATTTCCTGAAACGTGACTGGATGATGATAAAATATGGAATTATAATGAGGAAGGGAGAGGGGTGAGTCAATAGACTGAGTGAGACTTTACCCACTACCCACATGGGATAATAACAACAACTATACATAATATATACGTGTAACTAGAAAGATCATTTTTACTATTATATACATAACTATCCTGAGAAAAACATTTACAGTTTCATAGTTAACAATTCCTATAAATCCTCAAAAGTGGTATAAATTACTTTTAGGGGAATTAGGGAAGAAACGGAATTCTAAATAAGTTATAAAATTGTAGTACTTAGTCCCTCATGAACATGAACATCTAATTGATAGCAAATGGTCCCTCATGAACCGTATCCCTCTTGGACAAGCTATAGGCACCTAACTAGGTCATGTCTTACTCTAAGTAAAAAGGGTGATTGCCCCTTGTAGGTAACATAGTATAACAAGGTTAACGAGATAACTACTATTAACTCACAATCCTATTTCTCTCTAATTCATATTTCAAAACCAACTTGCAATTAAACTGAATGAATCTGAAAAATTTTAAAACTCTCAAAGCTCTGAAAACTCTTATGGCTTTGGATTTGTATAACTCTAACAATCTGATCTTGGCATAACTTGGCTATGAAATCATGCCCAAGGGATTACCGCTTATAGGCATTGTGATTTCAAAAGCCTACAGATTATGTATCTAACAATTGCTATGAATCATACTGAGTTCCATACTTTCAATATCATAAAACTAAAAGTCTAAAATCATATTTCAAAATGACATACTTTCATAACTCGATAATGTTAAAATCATATTTTGTAACACCCCAATTTTTATTGTAAATTTTTAGTGTCGTGTAGAAATTACCGAATTACCCTAGGTAATTTTTCATATAATTTGAGACCGAACAATCCTCAATAAAGGAATATAACACTAGAAGAAAGGTTAGGAGCAATTCGTGCGAGAGTTGCAAACCCGATTTTCTACGTGTAAAATGACCAAAATGCCCTGAGGTTATTTTACTTAGAAAATGAGGATCGTGAGCCTACCCGTCCTCAAGGGGATGTTTTGATGATAATAAGGGATTGTTTGTGTTATGTGTATTAATAGAGGAGAAGAATCCTAATTTTGAGCTTCGACGCGCAAAATGACCAAAACGCCCATGCGGCCGTTTTAACTTCAATTTGCGTGCCGACTAGCCCGAACCTTACTAAAATGTTTTAAAACATGTTTTTAAGCTATGATTAACCATTAGTTAAGCTTGGTGGTCTCGGGCAATTTTTAAGTAAAATTACCATTTTGTCCCGTCTTTGCAGTTTTGCGAATTTTGAGATTTTTGATTCGTATAGCGAAACCTAAGCAATATTAGGCTCAAATTAAAGGTTATTAGATTCTAATTATTAATCTAGAGTCAAAATTATTTATTTAGATTGATTAGAACTTAAAATTTGCTTAAAAACACCCAAATTGCTTACTAATTCACCTAAGCCCTTAATTGCAAATTCTCTAATTTGCAAAATACCTTACCTACACCTAAATAATACATGGAACACATAAATTTATCTTCCATGGGGTGCAAATGGCCAAACTAATGGAGCCATAATGCATCAGAATATTGCCAAATAATGCACTAAAACAAAATGCCAAAAATGTCACCACGAAACATAATTCCCTAAATTCATACAACTTGTTTTGAATCCATGTTTTCCTCTCTTTGTTCCCTTTGAAATTCTGCCAGCCTTCCTCCTCCCTTTGTCCATTTATGAGCCTCAAAATCTCTATAAATAGGCATGCTTGAAGGAGTGTTAGAGACCTTAGTTTATAACTTACACAATTCTAGTTTTTAGAAGCACCAAAAGCTTTCTTTCTTCCTCCTCTTGGCCGAAACTTCTTCTCCCATTTCTCAAAGATATTTTCTTTCATTTCACTCAAGGAAATCAATTTCTCTTCCTTTCCTTCAAATAAAATCAGGTAGGGTGTTGTTTCTAACTTCATTTATGCTATGACAAGTTATGTTTCTAGCTCAAAAATGTTGAATCAATGAACCTTTTCTATGGCTTTTTTTCAATTCAATTTTCTTCCTTCTTTCTTTTGGTTAATTCGGCCTTATGGCCTAGATTATGATGAGACCATGGTTTGATAATGAGGTTCTTGAGTATTGGTTGCAAAGCCTTCACAAGTTAAATCTCTAAAACTTGAAGGTTTCAGTAGTTTTTAAAGCTTTATAATTTTAATTTTTCTTTCCTTATTTTTCTTTAATGGTTTTGGCCAAATGGCTTAAGAAGGAATAAAATGATGGCTTGATGATGAGGACCTTGAGTATGGGTTGTAAATCCATCACAAGTTAGGCCTCTAAAGCTTAAAAATTCCACTTGCTGCAAAACTTTAAAGAATGAGTTTTTATGATGTAAAAATAAAGATCTTGAGTTTAGAACTTGAAAGATGTATTTTTCACTTTGTCTTGCTAAGATATATATATATATTGGGTTGAAATTATATGTCTCTAAAAGTCTTGGAGGAGCTCTAGTAAAGAAATAAAATGAACTTGCATCCATGTTTAAGTTTATGCCTTGCACATCATGTTTACTTTTAATGTCATCACTAAATTCTCAAGAATAAATAAATGAACTTGCATTTCTCATGTTTAAATTCAAAGATTGCATTTCATGTTTATGTTTCAAGTTGTCACTTAATCTCCAAAGATAATAAAGAGGATGCATCTCATATTTATTTTATGCTCACTTTATTTTTTAATGGCTAAAAGAATCAATGCATGGCATGTTTATTTTATGTCATCGCCTAAAGATCCTAGAGCTCAAAGACTTGCCCATGTATCACAAGCAAAGTTGGAACCATGGTAATAAGAACTCTAAAGCTCACTTTCAATTTCCTTAAGATTATTGGAGTCAAAGAATTCATTCTTTAAGAAGTCTTGAGTTTGGAGCTTAATAAGATGTAATAAGAATTCTTTTCTCTCTTCACGGTCCAATGCGGACTATCGCGCTCCAGTTTCTTATTTTTCTTTTATTAAGATTCTTTTCTCTCTCTACTAGTCCAATGCGGACTACCGCGCTCCAATCTCTTATTTATTTAAAGCACTTGCATCATGTTTAAATTTCAAGTCTTGCATATCATGTTTATATTTCCAAGTTATCACCTTATAAAGACAAGATTAAAATGAGGTTGCATAGCATGTTTATGATTCTAGTTATCATCTAAATCTCTAAAGCTCAAGACTTGCTCCTTTTATCCTAAGTGAAAATTTTAATCATGAAGATTCTTTCAATGTATGAATCGGCCTCATGATTAAGGTAGGCTTAAAGTGATTTTAAATAAGCTACTGATTTAGTTCTAAAATTTCTTTCAAGAGTAACAAAAAGAATTAGTTTTTAAAAGAGTTTTAGGGCTTTGCAAAGATTTTACGGGATACTAGTATCTTACTTTTACTTAAAAATGTGATTTTAAGCAATTATGTGAGATTCATGATTCAGCCACTATCTGAGTTTAGTAGTACTGTATGATGATGGTTTAATATGTTTGAAGTTGTGATAATTATGGTTTATTGCTAAAGGAATGATTATATGCATGTTAGAGATAAAACTAGCTTCCTAGAAGACCGTAAAAGCAAGATTTCTAGGACTCTAGAGAATGAAATTTATACATTCCTTCAGAACCCTTAAAAGCTATAAGAATCAGATTTTATTATGTCTAGATAAGTGAAAATGATTCATAATTGGTTTAGTAATTAATTTTAACATCATAGGGAAAGCCGGAACAAGAAAGGGTTAAAGATACAACTTCTAGCATACCATAAAGCCTTAAATATAACCTACCACCTATGTTGTCCCATGTGATTTAATAATGTACTTGAAGGTTATAATTAAGGGTAATAATGATAATGAATCCCTTAGATGCATAAGAAAGTAAGATAATGATTGAGGTTACCTGATTCTAAAGTTGTTGTTTAAAGGAGCTTTTCGTGAGGATTTATGATGATGCCTTTTTGATGTTTGAAATGATAAGTCTATGTAGTGATTTGATGCTTATTAAGTATTTGATTTCATTGAATGACTTCATGGTTTGCATGTTATAGTTGTTGTTGCAAACGATGAGAATGTTTATGCATCCTGATGATTATGAATTGAGAGTTGTATTATGATATAACATTCAAAGACTTAATGGTGACTTAAAATTATGAGGAAATGATCCTTTGGACCCATCAGATTATAGGTGGTGAAAAGGTGATCCTAAGAAAATGATCCTTTGGACTCATCAGACTATAGCTGGTGAAAAGGTAATTCTTGCTCCCTAGCCCGTTCTCTCAAAAGGGTAGAGTCAGGACTTTAACTTATCAAAAGGGATAAGTATATGCTAGTGATAACTAGTAAGGAATGAGCTCATAACCTAGATTACTCCCAAAAGGGTGGAGTATATAGGGTGGCCCAGGAAAATGATGATGAAAGTAACTTTAAGTCACCTAAGAGACTAAGTAACGTATTATGTGATTATGATGTTCTTCTATGCATAGTATTTATGAGATGATGATGAGAAATATGATGTTATTCTATGCATAGTATTTATGATATGATGATGAGGAATATGATATGGTCTTATGCATAACTATGTTATTATGATATGCTGATGAGATATATGATAGGAAAAGTTCATTATAAATATGACATGCTAAGTTTATGATGCATTATAAGACACATGATTAAAACTAACGGACCTCGATAAAGTATATTTCCAAACTCAATAAATGAATCTTAGCATGCTCACTATTTCATAATAACCTCGAGGTGTAACATACCCTGCGCTTTATGGATTGCCAACTGTCCCTACAAACCAACACGGGTTTTTCAGCGTGCTTTGTCCTCACTCACACACTTCCTGGGAAACTTCCAGGAGGTCACCCATCCCAAAATTACCCCAAGTCAAGCACGCTAACTGTGGAGTTCTTTCGTGATAGGCTACCGAAAAGAAAGATGCATCTTTGTGGCATAGGTAGTACCAATCAATTCATATAAGCCCTCCTTAACTGTATAGTCCCATACCTATAGATTCAGATCCCTCTCATTCGGGTGTGTAATCGGTTCATTCATGTACCCCTCCGCTGGAGGCAGGAGCCGCTCCTTGTCCGTGCCTTCTCGCATCGATCACTCACTGCCTCGTCCCCGTTACACGAGGTTCCTGAGGATGATGATGATGACACGATGCATATGAGTTGAGTACCTCCTGAGATTCTTTGATGAGTTTCTCACTCCTCTTTTTTCTTTCTTTCCATCTCGTCTTCAGAAAGTAAAGGTGATGTTCGTGATTCCGTTGATGCTCTCACCTGGTAGATACACTTGAGCCTGAACCAACTTATCATCCTTAAAGAAACGTATCACTAAACCTTGCACGTGAGCTCAGATATCTATCCCTATCTTTGGGGTATTATTATTATTAGGTACCTTTAATGGATGTTTTTCCACCCATATTCTATTTATGTTTTGTTTGATTGACTACACCTAGCCTAACTCGTTAGTAGACAAAATATCTATATGTTATGTAATTATGGATGTCATACGATGGAGCCAATATGATGTGTTTTTCATGATATGCCTGTTGGTTTTCCACTTTATCTCGATTATCATTCACACTACGCGAGGCTCATGTTTTCAATCATGTTTTTTTTTAAAAATAGCTCGTAATTTCATTTAGTATTTTTCAAAGTATGGTTAAATAACTGAAGCAAAAAGTAAAGTCTAGTAATTAATCAGATACGACCTAGGCATATTGGGTTAATTATTAGGGTGTTACATATTTCAAAATGATGCAAGTCATAATATAATAGCTCTAAAATCATAATAACATATTCATTGCTAGACATAAATCATACTCTGTTCAATATTTTTCCAATCTAACATAGCTTGATATTCTAAAAGCATAATATAAAATCCTAATTCTTGAAAACATGGTAATATCTTAAATCCATAAAGCATAGTTGTCAACTTTGGTAAACTTGCTAAATCATGTATTTTACAATAAATCCTTTCATGGCATACAACAATTCAATCATGGTCCCATGGTTTTCTTAAAATACATTTTTCATGCTATAATAAAAAAATCATAATTTTTACTAGCTTGGCATCACTTAAAAATCATATCTATATATATATTTTTGTTTCTAAATTTGTGTTTAGCAACCATAATACTACAAAGATAATTCTAACGATGAAAACAAGGTTATAAGTTTAAACCCACTCACTTTGAAAGGCCGAGTGAGAGGTATCACCACTAACTTGACTTTGGGAGCTAGGAAAGACACCATCAATTGCCATAAAGCAATATAAATACATGAATAAACTATAAGCTTACTAAAACAACTCTATAATATTCTGAGAGTCCCCAAACTTGACATTAATCAAGAGTAACAACAATGCAAACACAAGAAAAATAAGAAGAGTGAATAACCCTTGTTAGCTTCAGAACCCTTCAGAAAGCTTAAATGCAATATGTTTTGAGTGACGACAAAACCAAAGAAAATATTTTGAAGAACGACTAATGTCTACCTTGAGTTTCTTGACAAAGTACACAAGTATTTTTTATTTGCACGGACTTAAAGCGAGAATAATTTCACTTTGCATGTGTAAACATAATTTATCTCATATGAGGAGATTAAACCTAAAAGAAAGTGAATATTATATCATGCAAAGTACGTACACATGCCTACGGATCAAAGGATATCATATCATGAGCAAGAACCAAGGCACAAGTCTTTAGAAAGTAGCACTGGACATCAGAAAGTATGCTTAACATGAAGATATCAAGAAAACTCTAGAACAACGTGTAGCATAGTCTTCAATCATCATGATCGCAAATCTTTCATCTTCATAAAAATTAGATTGAAGACCAAAAGACCAAAGAATCATCAAGGAACTGATTTCACACTTTAGAAAGCTCACTTCACTGTGTAGTGTTGAATGTTCCTGGAAAATAAGGGAAATTTGAATTTTTGAAATTCAAATTTAAAGTCAAACCTAGTTTCAAACTAGTGGGTTATATCTTCTACCAACTTGATCAACCAACTCAGCTTCTAGAAGAAGGAGTTCAGAAACCACATTTAGAAAGTAAGAGTAGTTTCTAAAGTAACATCAGAAACCTTATATCTTACAATGATTTCTAAAAAGGCTCTAACAACAGCAGGCTACTCTTCTAGATTGCTTTTCCAAGACACAAATGGATGATTAGAACGTGTCACTTGGAGATGTAATCAAGGGCAACGGTCACAAGGAAAACTATCTTTAAATAGAGATGTTGTGCTCAAACAAACTAAGGAGACTATGCTACGTGTAACACCTTAATATTTAACCCCAATACGCCTAGGACGTATTCAAGATTAATTATTAGTTATTACTTCTCTTTAAATTCATTTACAAAATACTTAGCGAAAATACAGGTAAATTTTTTTTTGAAATGATTCATATAAAACAAAGTGCGAGCCTTTACACGTGACATATACAACGTGAAGCGGAAGAATACATAAAACATACAGAACATAAGCATTAAAGAACACATCCATCATAAACATCATTCTTCATCACATTAGATAACAATGTTTAGTACATCACTACAGAAATATAAAGGAAACATAAAATCTTACCCATATAGTGGGAGAGCTTGCAGTACAACAACATAATATAAGAAACATAAAAACATATACATGTAAACAACCCTAAAAGATACTCCCAAGCTACGACACTCTCTCGAGCTATGGATGACGCTCCTACTCATCCTCGGTGGCACATATCCAATGAACTGGGCAAGCTCCTCGGATGTGTAAAGGCGGAAGGATGGGCGAGCATGCCCGCCACGATGAGGGTGCATCTCGGACGTCGTGCTAACCTCCACTGCGTCACCGTCTCCTCGTTACCCATCCCGATATCCATGGGTACAGCAGGGGCGGAACCCTCCGAGAAAGGATGAGAAGGAGGATCCTCTGATGGGTCGGTCTCCGAACGTCTCGGGCGAGGCACGTACTCGGGGTAACCTCGCACCGCTGAAGATGCCGAACGGGCACGATGGTTCTCTCGTCACAGGGTCGCGTCCTCTCAAAAAGCATGTCATCGCCAAAGGGGGAGGTCGGAGTGAATCTGAAGCTGGAGACTAGAAAGGCAAACGGGCGTCCATGTATGCAAAAATGCGTATAGCACAATGACCCTCGAAGTGGTAGGACTGATGATCGGATCGTAGTGCCTCCCACACGGTGCGTTAACAAAAATCACGAACGACACCATCAATGTCTGAAGACGTAACGGAAAGAAACAGAGAGAGGGTGAGAATCTTGCTAAAGAATCTCAGGAGGGAAATCCTCTATCCTAGTGTTATCGTTACGTCCCAAGAACCTTGGGTTTATTATGAAAAGGTTAAGCATGCATAGGTTCATTATGAGGTTTTCACAAAGATATTTATCCAAGGTCCATGTCTTTTATAATGATTCTTAATGCATGTATGCAACATAATAGTTCATGGATGCATGGCAGTACTTTAGGTAAATCAAACAAATATCAAACAACATATAAGTGGCATGTAACTTTTCTCTTGAACATCTTTCCTTTTCTCATACTTGTGACACCAATCATAATAGTAACCGCACCCCTTAAACTAGGCTATGAGCTCATACCTTAACTAGTCGTCACTAGTTCTTACTTATCCTCTTGATAAGCGAATCATAAACATAATCATATTCATCATAATCCTGACTCCAGAGTACGGGTAGGGGCCTAAGAATCACCCATCATGGGACTTTTTCCTTCTTCGAAACGCATCGACTGGTTAAGACCAGCGACTTTGTCCGCTTTGGCAGGCTAATGTCTATGCCCTCACTGTTTTACCTTCTCTCACCAGCAGGAGAAGTATGTCGATGTGTCACCTTAAACATCATATATTTTTCCTTCTTCGAAACGCATCGACTGGTTAAGACCAGCGACTTTGTCCGCTTTGGCAGGCTAATGCCTATGCCCTCACGTTTTACCTTCTCTCATCCTAGCAGGAGAAGTATGTCTCGGCATATCACCGTTAAACATCATTTTTCTCAAAAACTTTCTTATGTCCCTCAAATTTGACGGAAATTCGCGGCATAACAGCTACTCTCCGAATTTCCTCAAATTTGAGTCATGCCACATAATCTCAGTCACATGCATCATTTTCATGGAACTTTCTCAATTCAATAACTTTCTAGTTCACATGAGCATATTCTTCAATTTCATTCATATTTCGAAACCTTATGCATCTTAAATACAACATTTCATCATATCACCATATCAATCATACACATAAAGTTTCATGCTCAAGGAACTAACATAATCACATCATCATAAGTGTGCTCGAGGTTCATCATCATAATTATGGTCTCTCGGCCACCTATCTCATAGTATCTTATGCTTTGACCCTTACGGGCTTTAAACTTGTATTTGCATCTTTATTACCCTCAAGAGGTTAACACTTAGATTGTTCTCTAAGATTTGAACTCACTAAAATTCCATACAACACTGAACATGAAAGGGTAGAAAATATCATTTGCTTAAGGGGCTCTAGAATCTCCATTCGTGACCCTTTTTAAGATCCGTCTTCGCCAAGGCTCCATAATCAATTCCTAGACCAATTATGAGGGATTCCTAGGCATGTTCTCTAAGTTATAAACCATTTTAAGCTCTTATCATCACCTTAAACTTAGAAATCAACACCTAATCATTTATGAAGGGATTTTATACATGTCTTACTAATTATGAACCATTTATCCTTGAATTAATCATGCTAGAACAGGTTTGCATTTTTATGCATTAAGGTGTTCTAGAATTCTCATCTCTAATCCCTTTTAAGTTACTTATTCTTTTCTAACTTTTCTAAATCGATCCTTGCTTCACTCAAACATAACTTTACACATTTTAACACCTTAGAACAACATTTATATAGTAGCCAAACATAGAGGGCAGAACCGAAATCATAAGCCCATAAAATCACATAATCTCTTGAGTTGAAATGCATATAAGTTGCTAGTTTTCTCTTGGGACATTTTCAGGAACAAAAAGGTGTTCTGGTAATCGATTACATGTTCCTAGTAATCGATTACCAGGAGCTCAATTCATTCTGGGTTTCAAACAAGGTAATCAATTACATAGGATGGTAATCGATTACTTAGGGTTAAGTATGTTTCCGAAAAATAAAGAACATAGGGGTAATCGATTACACTATCAGGTAATCGATTACAGGGTTTCAGAACAGTTCTGGGCATGAAGACAGCGTGGTAATCGATTACATTGCCTCTGGTAATCGATTACCAGACCAAAAGTCCTTCAAACCTTGGTAATCGATTACATTGATGGTAATCGATTACCAGAACCAAAAGTCCTTTGGAAAACCTTCTGGTAATCGATTAAATTGATGGTAATCGATTACCAGAACCTCCTGAATTTGAGAAAACATGATTTTTAACACATTCCAAGCTATTTGAACACCTTGAGACCTCATAAAACAGTTTTCCAACATTTTCCTGAAATCATTCATGCTTTTACAAAATCAAACCATTATTGAATCATACTAAAACTCATCCATTTCTTTTTGACTAGAGTTCCCTTTTTAGGATACTTAGGGCAAGTCTTTGAGCTCTAGAATATTTAGGTGATAACAAATCTTAAACATGCTATGCACTTTATTTTACTCTTCATTAGAAAGTAAAGTGAGAGCATAAAATAAATATGAGATGCAACTTCATTATTATCTTTAAGGATTAAGTGATGACTTGAAATATAAACATGAAATGCAAGCTTGGGAATTTAAATATGGTAATGCAAGTTCATTCATTTATTCTTGTGAAATTAGTGATGGCATCAAAATAAACATGAGATGCAAGACATAAATTTAAACATGAATGCAACTTATTTTTATCTTAACTAGAGCTCTTACAAGACTTTTAGAGGAACATAAACCTCAACCCATTATGTATCATAAGGCAAGCTTTAGAGTTCTTAGCACCTAGACTTCAAAAGAAGTCTTAAGGTTTGAACTTCATCATCAAGCTTAAGGAAATGGACTCAAAGTTCAACACTTTGTCTAAACAAAACTACAAGGGCTAAGTCATATTCTTTATTTTATTGCTCATGGGCTTCAATCTAGAGTAAAACTCTTAGAACGGCCGACCAACTTTAAGGTTGGCAAGGGTAAGCTTAGAGCTCTTTGAAATCATGTGATTAATTTTCTTTAACAAAACTTTTGTGATCTACCTTTACATTTTTAGCAAACTTTGTTCAAACCAAAGCAAAGGAAACCAAAATCATGAAGAGGAAAGAAAGGAAACCACAAACTTTATGAAGGAAAGGAAAGAAATCAAGGCATGTATGGTCCAAGACCAAGTTGTTCAAGCTTTAGAGGTTTCTCACATGACAACAACAAGTCATTATCTTGAAACCTCATCATCAAGCTCATGTTTTCTTTGTGAAAGGGCCTCTTGGCCGAAAAGAAAGGGGAAGGGGAAAAGAGTTTGAAACCAAGAGAAAAACTAGAACTTTCTTAAAAACACAAGCAAAAACATTAAAACAACACCCCTACCTAAAGAAGTCTTGAAGAGAGATGTAAGGAAGCTTTGTTTTCTTGATGAAAGGAGAAGGAAATCCTCTTGAAGTCTTGAGGAAGAACTTGGCCCAAGTGAGGGAGTTTGAGAGGAAATGAGAGGATTTTGCAAGAAGTGTGAACTTATCAAGTGAACCAAAGTGTGACAAGGTTCATCAAGGCTTGGTATTTATAGAAATTTTCAACAATGAGGCTTCCATGGGGGAGGAAGAACCGGCCACATTTTGAGGAGAAGGAGAGAAGAAATATCTCTTACAAAGGTATGGTTGAAGGTATGGTGAGGTATGGGCAAAGCATGGCTTAAGGCATGGGCTTGGAGTGCAACAAAAAATCAACATGTGGCACCATTTTTGGGGAAGATTTTCGGCCAACACATCAGCCAAGGGGGAAGGAATTTTGTTCATGTAATTGTGGTTTAAGGATGTGTTTAAGTGTTTCTTTGATTAGGCTTTTGATTAGGAGTTTATAAAGGGTGTTTAGGTAAGATAATTGGTTAATTAGGAAGATCAAGACTTGATTAGGAGGGTAATCTTACTAGATTAGTAATTTAAAATAATTCTTTTGGTCAAATGAGGTATGGCACAATTCCTTAATTTAAGGAATTGGAGAGAGAAAATACTATTCAAGATTCCATGACTAGGAATCTTGAATTAAAGAATGCAATTAGAGTTTATCTAAGCAATCTTAGGTTCTAATTAACCTTAATAAATTATTTTGACTCTAGATTAATTATCGAAATAAATTAATCTTTGATTAGAGCCTAATATTGCTTAGGTTTGCTTAATTGTGCCATTAGGCTTACTGTACACTGTTCCAGGGGTAAAATGGTAATTTTGCACTAAACTGCCGGGACCTTCCAGGCCAACTAAACATCAAACATTGCTTAAAAACATCATTCTAAACTTCCTGGAAAAATTCCAGGCTCAAACGGCACCTTTTACCCGTGTAGAACACAACAGGGGTATTTTGGTCATTTTGAGCCGAAAGTTTAGAAAACGAGATTTTCATGTTGAATATCATTCATAATAGCATAATCCCCTTTAAACATCGAGTTGACCCATTTGAGAGTTGCCGGGCAACTGTCCTTTAATTTTCTAAAAATGACCTCAGGGGCATTTCGGTCATTTGTACTCTAACAGAAATTGGGCGTTACACTATGCAAGAAAGGAAACTCTGCAAAAATCTCTCCTCATCCATTAATCATCATCACATCATCGTGTAATCAGATTCCTTGCTTGCAAAAATCTTCTTTCCATGTTCTTGAATAGTTATATGTTCTTCCTAGGAAGAGTTGTAGGAAAGAAGTCATTCAGTTATCCCAGGTTATTCATGTACATTTTAAGGAAACTTGAGTGTAGGTTAGTTTGAGTGGCAACCTAAAACAAACCTTTATATCCTTGATGTAGTAGAGTTCAGTGTGAGATAGCTTGAAGAAACTAATGTAAAACTACTTGCAATGCAAAGGAAGGTATTCTTGCTATTCTTGGTTCAACTTGGAGAGGCTAGTGAATAACTACTTTCAATATGACAGGAGAGCTTGTCATGGTTATAGGTTCAGCTTGGAGAAGCTGTGAAGAACTAATTGGTTTGTGACAGGAGGGGTTGTCTACTAGTCAGAGGTTTTAGCATGGAGAGGCTAGTGAATAACTACTTGGAACGTGACAGGAGAGGCTATTTATTTGTCATTGTTCAGTTGGAGAGCTGGTGAATAACTACTTGGAATGTAACGGTAAAGGTTATCTACTTGTCATGATTTAGCTTGGAGAGGCTGGTGAACAACCACTTGCAACGCGACAGTAGGTGTTGTCTACTTATCACGATTCAGCTTAGAGAGGTTGGTGAAAGACTACTCAATTTGTGAAAGTAGCGGTTATCTACGGTTACAAGTGAGAGCTTAGGAAGGCTAATATAAAGACTATCCATTTTCTTTCTCTAGTTTGAGAAAGATGTTTAGTGGAACCTCAACATATGTTGAGTACTAGATGTAGGCAGGTTTGGCCAAACCAGTATAAAAATATTTATGTCACTTCTTCTTATCCTTGATCTCCTTTACTTTATTTGTTATGCTGTATAATTTAATATTTGCTGTTATATCATTTTGGTTATTCTGTTACTCTTTCTATGCTTTAGAAATCTACTCTCTGAAATAGCTAATATGTTTTTCACTGCACTTCAAGGTTAGTGCTTGATAGTATGTCTTTAAATGTTTCAGATGCAAAAAATGGCAAAACACGATTCAACCCTGCTCATGCACTTCTATACCTACAACCCTACCATAAACCATAAACAATCCTTAGCATAAAGCTCAAGAGGAGGATGAAAAGGGTTAAGAGTGAATGGTGGAAAAGAGAGTAGAAAGAGCTAGGGTTGCATTTTTTAGGAAGAAAATACATATGGAATGGGTATTTATAGGGGTGAGGTTTCATAGAACTATGTCATTTTGCACTGTACTAGCATCAGGGAATATCGTTATAGCGGTCTATGACCACTATACCAATTGACTGCCAAACCATCATGTTGGGTAAGGACATGACGCGCATGACCTTACCTCATTGACGCCTTGACTTCTATAGCGGTGTCAAAAAAGCCTAACCTGCACCTCATGCTGACTTTTTGAATCCAAGGTCTTTCCAGGACACAGGTGGGTCCTAGGGACCCTAAGGCCGTACTAGACTTGTCTAAGCACACGTGGACTTAAGGTATTACATAATCCCCCTTAAAAGAGATTTAGTCCCTAAATCTAAACTAGTGTGTCATAAGGATTAAAGAGAAAGGATGCTTAAAATTACTTAGATAAGCATACATGCCCGGAACATGCTGACATGATGTGCTTGTTGTATAGTTGACAATCTGGAAATGCCATCCTTAGGGCCACTGCTCCATCATTCTAAGGATGCCTGTCATGTCTAGGCAACTCTACCTCCAAGGGTAGCCTTTTCCTATTGAGGCAATAAAATGGCACGTATCATGAAATTTACGAAGAGCTTCACCTCTAATGGTAGCGCTTTCCAGCGCATGTCCTAGGTGGATAGCCATGCCTCGCCGCCTGGCATGCACATGAGCTCTCGAGGATAGGGGTAATAAACATCAAATTTTATCGTTGTTCTCTTTCTCTTGTACCGACATAATCCTGAGGAGAATCCTTGATTTCTGAACTTTTACTCTTTACGAGCATCATGCATGGAAATCCAAGCTAACCCATTCATACACATAGAAATTACGAACAACCAACAAGTCATTCATAAGCGTTATTCTTAACTAAGCATGTTTCAATAATCAGGTCATGCTAAGCAACCACATGTCTATACTTCTAGCGCGCATAAATGCAACACATCATATTGATTAGTCAAACAAACATAACTTACTCTAGGACTCAAAATTATTTTGTCATGACAATATGCATTGTCAATTCTTCTTAACTCTTTTCTTGCCTCTATACTTCCTAATCCTTACTCGAATTTCATCACTACATCAAATCGTATTCACACATCATACAAGTACATGTAATTGAGTCAATCAATATGCGTCTTATTACCTTATTAAGTCAATCAAACACCTTGCTATCATGCTACCAAGTTGTAGTTTGAACAAAACATATTTCACCTTAAATCTCGTTCACCTAGTTTACATGCATAGGTTAGGAAAATCACATATTCTTCACGTGAGGGTTC
Organism: Dalbergia oliveri; assembly: GCA_030441495.1. NCBI lineage: Eukaryota > Viridiplantae > Streptophyta > Magnoliopsida > Fabales > Fabaceae > Dalbergia > Dalbergia oliveri. Next base: position 35,234,721 of record JAMLFY010000006.1, read on the forward strand.
ATAAACTTGTTCAAGTGAGAATTCACAAATCAAAACTTAAAGTCAATCACTTAAAAGCAAATCTAGTCATATATTCATGCTAGAGGAAGCATCTTGGAAAACAAATGAAACCGAAGTCATCATCTAAGCTTTGGATCAAGTAAAACACTTATGTATGAAACAAAATTGTTTGGGGCATAAAGCATTAAAATAATTTGAATCTTCATTGTAAAACATGTTTCTACTTTCTCTCCTTCCATTTAAGGAAACTAATCATGGTAATGACATAGTAAAAGGATTACGACTTTATTCCAACACTTAACCTTGTTGTAAATGAATCATGCTTTCATGCCAAACTTGTCTCATGTATCTCGTAAAGAACATTATCAAAACCTTTTTTGAGAAATCTCTTTATTTAGAATTTTACAAAACATTTGCCAAGAACCTCAAGTATTCATCAAACCATTTTTCAAAGGTACAAACGTAATCACCAAGTAATATGTCAAGCTTATAAAACATAAAAACATAACAATATTTAAAGAAACTTGATCCTGGTAAACATGAGCTTTTAAGGTTAAAGGTGCATCAAGAGAACCTGTCCTACTCTTGGCTCTAAAAGGCATTATAAAATAAGCATGCACATGCATGAAATGTAACACCCTAACTTTCACCTAATGCGCTCGAGTCGCATTCGGCTAATTATTAGCGGTTACGTCTTCGTTTTAGAACTTGACTTATCTTTATTTAAAATACGGGTAATAAAATATGACTAAATTTTTCTTTTTGAATTTAAGATTTAAAATGCGAGCCGCGTGCGCATACATAACGATTAACACACACATGATATAGTCAACATATACACATTATCATAGCATAGAGAAACAAGTCATGGAATAGTCACAACATAATTTATATTAACATATCATAGGCACATCATAACGACGATGCCCTTCGAACATGAGGACATCTCAAGATACTAAACATAACAAAAGATGAGCGTACACGAACCCAACGCTAGACATTACTATAACTTTTCTAGACTAATCTTCGCGCTTCCGACCTCTGATCCTGTAGCGTGGTTCCCAAACTTGCGCCTCACAAAGGATCACGATCATCCGCATCATTCGCCTCGGAGACGACACGGAAGAAAGGAAAAGGGATGAGAAATCTATATAAGATTCTCAGGAGGGCTTCCCGACTCTAACACAAGTGTCATCGTCGTCGCCCCCAGCCACTTCGGTCTTATTATGAAAGGGTGTGCATGCATAAGATTCAATTTTACATTTCTCAAGTTCTTTTTATCCGAAGTGGGTGTCTTTTAACATGGGTCTTAATGACATGAATGCAACATATATTCTATGTATGCATGGCAATACTTTGAGCATGACAATACACATAGATAACACATATTACTTAATCAAAGCATCAATGAAACTTCAACGAAACATATGCATGTGCATCTTTTACTTTATCATAATTGAACTTGTGAGTTCCTTTCATAACTTTTCACTTTATCATTTTTCTCATTTTCCATTTTCATTTTCCACCCTCGTCATAGGCACCAAAATCCATCCAACATGCCGCCCCCGATTTATCATAGCCACCGATCTCCTAATCACCTATCGCCTAGGAATGAGCTCATCCTAACTAGCCGTCGCTAGATTTATACGAGGAAAAATAGAGGGGGAATCATATCTCTTTCTTGGATCACCCCGTACAACCCTTAACTCGGGAAGTCATAATGGGATCATTTCCTCATTAACATATCTCTTTTCTTTCTTGGAAACGCATCAACTGGTTAAGACCAGTGACTTTGTCCGCTTCGGTATGGCTCGACGTCCATACCCCCATGGGTTTACTTTCTCCTCACCGTAGCAGGAGAAATGCGTCTCGGCATATAACATTTACATTAACATATCTCTTTTCTTGGATCACCCTACAACCTTTAACTCGGGAAGTCATAATTGGATCATTTCCTCATTAACATATTTTGTATGGATGCAACATGAGCGTACAATCATAATACATCATATAACATATCATTTATGCAACATGAGCATGGAATCATCTTAAAACATACCATATACTTTTCTCATATGCAACGTTATAACTTTTTCAAGTAACATTCATCACGTCATATACATTTCAAGTAAATAATCAAATAAGACTTCAATACACATAGGCATTCTCATCATAATTTCTTTTCATCATATCATGTACATTCCCATTAAGTAATCATGTAAAGAGGCAACATCACATAAGCATCCATATCATAGGTTCATCCCATTAAAATCAAAACACTCATTTTTGGCACATTTAGGTCCTGGTCATCGATTACAGGTGCTGGTAATCGATTACCAAGACAAAACTTGTTTCTGGGAAAAGGACATCATGGTAATCGATTACATGAATGGTAATCGATTACATGAGTCTGAACTGGTTCTGGGTATGGAGAACACCCTTGGTAATCAATTACACCTCTTGGTAATCAATTACTAGAACCCAGAATCTCATAAATTGCTTCCTGGTAATCGATTACATAGCCCAGTAATCGATTACCAGAATCCTTTTTTTGAAAAAGTAAACTTTCTAACACATTTTCAAGTATCCTTCCTTTCCAAAAACACTTTATCACACCTTTCTAAAAACTTCTTTGAAAACATTATCATATTTTCATGATTAAAAACCAACATTGTAACATAACTAAGAAATAAATCTCAACATTCATAAAAACAAACATAAAGGAACCTACTTCATATTCTTTATTTTATTGCTCATAGGCTTCAATCTAGCGCGGATTCTAGAACGGCCGACCAACTTTAAGGTTAGCAAGGGTAAGCTTAGAGCTTTTTGAAAACATGTGATTAAGTTCTTCAAACATCTTTTAGTGATCTACTTAACATTTATATCAAACTTTTTATAACAAAAGGAAATGGAAACCGAAACAATTAAGGGGAAAAGGAAACAAGAACTGAAAACTTGAACAAGGAAAGGAAAGGAAACTGAAATCATTTATGGTCCAAGACCAAGTTTTCAAGCTTTAGAGGTTTCATTGTGATGAACTCAAAGTCATCATCTAGAACTCTCATCATCAAGCTATCATGAAACATCATCAATGGCCTTGAAGGCCGAACATGTAAGGAAAAGAAAGAACTTGAAAGAAAACTCCCTACCTAGTGGTGAAGAGGAAAGCTTGGTTCTTGAAGCAAGTTGAGAAGAACAACTTCTTCCTTGATGCTTGATGATTTTCGGCCAAGGCAAGGAGGCAAGGAAGATGAGGTGTTTTCTTTGTGAGCTTGAAGAGGTGAAGAAAAGGAAAGGAACTCTTGAGTCTTGAGAGAAAAAGAAAGAACTCAAGATTACTCTTTGAAGCTAATCTTGGCAAATGAACAAAATGCAACCAAGCTCATCCAAGCATGGTATTTATAGAGGGAATGAGACCTTGTGGTTGATTTGGGGAGGAAGGTTTGGCCTCATGTTCCATGAGGTGAGAGAATTTGCTTTATGGAGGCATGGTGAGGTATGGTGGAAAGTATGGACAAGGCATGGGCAAAGCATGGCCTAAGGTATGGGCAAGGTATGGTGGAAGGCATGGCTCTTTAGTGTGTAAAATAAATCAACATGTGAGGAATGGGGAGGGAATTTTTGGTCAGATTTTGCAGCCAAGGGGGAGGGAAAATCTCTCATTTAATTGTGGTTTAATGATGTGTTTAGGTGTGTCTTTGATTAGGCTTTTGATTAGGCATTTGTAAGCAAATGTTTAGGTGATAAAATGGCTAATTAAGGTGGTTCAAGACTTGATTAAGGAGTGGTCATACTAATTTAGAGAATTAAAATCATACTTTAGTCAAGTCAAATCATAGACACAATTCCATGATTTAAGGAATTGGAGAGAGAAAACACTATTTATGAAAATGTGACATAATGTCTTAAATTCAAGAATAGGATTTTGAGCTTCTCTAAGCAATCTTAGGTTCTAATCAACCTTGATTAATTATTTTGACTCTAGATTAGTAATTAGAATTTACTAATCTTTAATTAGAGCCTAATATTGCTTAGGTTTCGCTAATCGTGTCATTCGGGCTAGCTAGGGGTAAAATGGTAATTTTTCACTAAAACTGCCGGGGCCACCCGGGCTATCCCGACATAAAACATTACTTAAAAACATCATTTAAAACCTTTTGGTGAAGTCCGGGTTCAACCGGCATGTAAAACGAGGTTAAACGCCACAGGGGCATTTTGGTAATTTCCGCGTCAGAACTCAAAAATGAGATTCTTCGCTCTATTACCACACATAACATACACAATCCCCTATCATCACAAAAACATCCCCTCGAGGATGGCCGGACCAGCAATCCTCATTTTCGGGTAAAATGACCTCAGGGCATTTTGGTCATTTGTACACGGAAAAATCGGGTGTTACATGAAACCTTAGGCTTGAAAAACACAGACACGTCATTCAAGCATCTTAATTCATTCAACTAATAAAAATATGATAGGTCTCTACAAGGACCTAGGGAATCCTAATACCAAAGCTTCAGTTATCAATTATTACCTACATACCATTCGGTTCAATTCTTAATCCATGAAATACAACACTAACTATTTGCATGCTTGCTTCTAATCAATAGCAATCATCATAGCATACACTAAGCATGAGGAAGCTATTACCTTGCAATTAAAATATTTCTTAAACACCCTATTCCCTTAGCCCGTTTACACATGCACATATAGTCAAGCAATTCCATTACTTCATCCTTCTAAGCTAGATGTCTTTGCCATGGAATCAACCATTTAATCATCTAGAAAAGGCCAGACTAACTTATTTATGTAAATCATCGACAAAAGCAGGCAAAATATTTATAACTTCTAACACCTTCACTTCATGCATATAATTAGCAAAGAAGAAGACAAAAGGCAACTAAAAGAAATATAAATACAATCCACATGTGTAACAATTCCCAATGATATTCAAAACTTGTCTAGCATTTCATATCATGTTGTTAACCTATGCTACATGTATACTACATTCATTTTATGCAAAGCACAATTCCAAACATAAACCATGCAACAATGGATCTTTAGAAACATGACATGCATGAGATTCATGGTACGAATGATTACTCGAAATTATTTAACACATTTGAAACCATTCATCAATCCTACAGGATGCCTACATGTGTGATTTGTGCTTTCATCATGATTCTACCTGCTAACTTTAGGTTACTTTCATGCGAATCCTCCACAGCTAGGGTGGCTACATCGCTTTTGCTTCCTAGATGAAGGGGGTTATGCCAAGTGTTGAGTTTTTCTACCTTCTGACTTGTATCTCTTTGAAATAACAAGCAATCATTTTTCTTACACTGTTCTTGATTGCATTTGTATCACGCGAGTGTGTCCTACAAGCACTGACCTCCATGGCATTTCCTACTTGTCAATGGACAGGGTGCAACCAACTGGTTTGCATTGGTCTCTACCATTTGGTAGTTGTTGCTTTGACCCTAGGTTGGGCGATAAGAAGATGCATCAGAGAGTGCACAAGGGGGTGGCCTTGGCCAATAGTGCCTACTATTGACCTTTGCCTAAGCTAGTCCCGCATGGTCGTGCTCCTTATTGATGCACTCCAACTTTGATGTGCTCACTAACTACCTTTACCAGGTTTCCAAAATGGCCCGCTCGAGGTGCCATATGTAACTTGGTGCTGACTGACATGGTGCTATTGCGGTGGTGACCGTTATCAAGTGGCATAGCACACCCGAGAGGAAAGGGAAGAATGGATAGGAAATAAGATCAACAGTTCCAAGAATGACAAAGACTTTACTAAACTTAGACATTATTGACTCTTCTTAGATGCCTCAAATAACATGGCGTCAATCCAAATGGCTATAGTTCCATTTACAAAAATGCTTTGTCATTTGTGGACACTTGTTCCAATTCTTTGTAAGTAAACCTATGGCTCTGATACCACTCTCTCATGACCCGATTTGCTAACGTGATCAGGACGTGAAGGACTGGGTCCCCACATAAACCTCTTGGGTAGCGTGACTTATGAATGAATCCAATAACATGATTTTCATTATTAAACTATAATTAAATTTAACTCATCATCAAATTATCTTATTCAAAAATAATATTCGAATTCACAATACTGAAATATTTTGACATATAGTCTGAAAACCCTTAATCAAATATGTGTAACACCCTAATATTTAACTAACACGCCTAGGACGTTAAGTTAATTATTAGTTATTACCTTTTTGTTCTAGTTCTTTAATTTAAAATCTTGAAAATACTTTAATGAAATTACATGTAAATTTTTTTTTTTAAAACAAAACATGAGCGTGCATACTAAGTAAACACCATCATCTATCTCGCACATATAGAGGAGAAATAAAAACGGGTCACATAGATGCACAACAATCACATGAATATAACCACCTCATCATATATAATTATAGCATAAGTATTAATCATTCCACATCAAGCACCAAAATACACTACCCATCAAGAGAGCTTAAGTTAAGTACAGGAATCCAAAATGAACAATATGCAAACGAAAACAAAATAAACTAGCATAAGATTCCTCTTCTCACTACTCCTGCTCAGAATGTTTAGAGTGAAAACCACCGATCAACTCATCTCGTGTGGCATAAAGTCCCTGGGTCGGACATGGGCACCTCGACGAGGATGGGTAGCGCCTCTACGTGCTAGCTCAACTCCTCCCATCGGCTGCATTACCATAGTCTCTCCATCATAGTCACTTTCCACCTCCATAGGGATAATAGGGGCAGACCTTTTTGAAGGGTGACGAAGGGTAAATCTTCTGAGGGGTTCGACCATGACCCAGGAGAATGAGGTGGTGACCAGGGTATGTAATTAGGGAAGTTTCATAGAATGATGTAGCAGAGTGAGTTCATGGAAACTGCGAGCATGCGGACGTGAACGCTCGAAGGCGAGATCATCCAAAAGGGGCAGTGGGGAGAACCAAGTCACTAGAAACGGGTGCGTAAAAGGACAATCCATAAAGATTTACAAACGAACTGTACAATGACCCACAAAATGATATGATCGGTTAACCGGGTCATAGTACATTTCCCACATAAAGGCATCAGCAAATATCACGAACGTCGCCATCTACCTCTGAAGATGAGATGGAAAGAAAAGAAGAAAGAATGAGAAACTTATGAAAGAATCTCAGAGGGCTTTCACCTCCTAATGCGTGTGTCATCATCATCGTCCTCAAGAACCTCAGGATTCATTATGAAAATGTGAGCATATATAAGGTTCATTCATTAATTTCCAAATACCTTTAGCCGAGGTCCATATCTTTTAGCATGAATCTTAATGTCATGGATGCATCATATTGTATCATGAATGCATGTCAATGTCATATGCTAGTTATCATAAAAATCACAACCAATGTACATGACATAATGATCATAAATCTTCCTAACATGACTTTTCCTCATTATTCTTTTATGTGACTTAGATTTCTTATTCTCTTTTCCTTGGGGCCGCTCTATATCTTCTCTTTTGAGAGAGTTCTAGGTTATGAGTTCATACCTAACTAGTCATCACTAGTTTATACTTATCCCGAGATAAGCTAAATTCCTTAACTCCCAGAGTACGGGTTAGGAGGCATAGGAACACCTTTCATAACCATTAATCCATGGAGTCTAAAGGGTCCTTTTTGATCACCTCTCATAACTTTTAATTCGGAGAGTCTAGAGAATCATTTCTATGTATCTTATGTCACCTTAATTTTAGCATGTTCATTAGAGTGCAAACCTGAGCATCATATCAATATAACTTATGAATTCACATTTCATGTTCATAGGACACGTCAACTGTGCATTCCAAATATCTCAATCATAATTGCACTCATCATAACATAATTCGCATAGGCATGCTATTATCAATATCTTATTGAAAGGTAAACATGCTACTGCCCAATATGCCTGAATTAAGGACTCAAGCTTAGCTAATGCACATGCTATGCTTCAACAAGATATACATAATGCACCAAAGGTCATCACAAATACAATTATTATTTTCAACCTCAAGTTGTCGATAATTACTCATTAGCCTTTAAACGGGTCAAAGCTACAAATTGGTTTAATCTAACACTTGTAATTATTCTTTTATGCATCATAGTGACCAATAGTGATTATTACAATAATTTTGACTAACTTTTAGCCTCATGAATAGTATCAAACAACATTGAGTAATATTAGAAAATTTAATCTTAAGTGTTCTAGAAATTTCATTTTTGACCCTTTCTATAAGATGCTAAAATTAATTATTACACTAATTATTAGCAATTCTTACAAAATTAGACAATCCCAAACAGCACTATACATAAACAAATAATCCCAATCAGGAACCAAAATTCACATCTCTAGAAGCTTTCAAAGATTGCACATTTGCACATTTCTAGTTACTAGTCTTGCCTAATATGTCAAGAATGATTTTTACAACAACTAATAGTAATTTTCACCTCTCTGAGCCATACCAATCAGCATGTTACATGATTTATAGAAACAAATCAAAAACATTTATCTGAATTTCTAAGAGCTTGGAAAATTACATTGTAAATCGTTTCTAGTTACTAGTTTTTCTTAAAATTATTTCCAGGCATTGAAAACACATGAAACCTTAACATAAAGTAAAACTCAACTCTAGGCCCATTATCATCATAAGGCCAAAATTATATGTTAGAAGTATGTCCATGGTTAAAATTTTCATTTAAGATAAAAGGAGCAAGTCTTGAGCTTTAGAGATTTAGGCGAAAATTAGAATCATAAACATGTCGTACAATCTCATTTTTAATCTTGGTCATTATAAGGTGATAACATTGGAACGTAAATATGATATGCAAGGCTTGAAATATAAGCATGATGTGCAAGTCCATTTCCTTATCTTTAAGATTTAAAGTGATGACTTGAAATTTAAACATGATATGCAAGTCCACATTATTGTCTTCAAGAATTAAGATATAAACATGATTATGCAAGGCTGAAAATTTAAACATGATATGCAAATCCTTATTATTATCTTCAAGAATTAAGGTGATTACTTGAAATGTAAATATGATTATGCAAGGTTGGAAATTTAAACATGATATGCAATTCCTTATTGTTATCTTCAAGAATTAAGGTGATTACTTAAAATATAAACATGGTTATGCAAGACTTGAAATTTAAACATGATGTGCAAGATTCGAAATATAAACATGGATGTAAGTTCCTTTTTATATCTTGTTAAGCTCAAAACTCAAGACTTTTCAAAGAATGAACTTTTTAACTCCAATTAATCTTAACAAGGAGGAAGTGAGCTTTAGAGTTCTTATTACCATGGTTCCAAGAATCTTATTTCTTGAACTCATCATCAAGCTAAAAAAGAATCAACTTAAAGGAAACTAACAATTTTTTCATTAGTCTTTTGACAACAAAAACTAAACCTTGAGCTTTAGAGATCTATTTTATGATAGATTCACAACCATGATTCCTGATCATCAAGCCATGGAATTCAAAATTTTAAAGGAAAGAACACAATGAAGAACATGAAATAAAATCCCTACCAAGTTGTTTCTTGTTTACAAAAGGTAAAGCTTGAGCTTTTATAAAGTAACAAGAAGAAAAATCTGCTCCTAAATGGGATGATGAATTCGGCCAAAGCAAGTTAGATTGGAGGAGTAATTTTTCTTGTGTTTTTGTGTTTGGAAATGGAAAGTTTATGTGCTTAGGAGTTGATCTATGGTGGAAATGTGTTTATTTGAGGTTGCTAGCTTGGATGAATGTCATGAATGGAGCTTCTTGGCTATGGAGGAGGAAGAAGAAGGAAGCTTAGTGTTTCTTGAGAGAAAGTAGAATTTTTTAGCAATCTTTGAGCAAAACAACTTCAAGAAAGCAAATAGTGATGTCATGATGTTTGTAAGTGTATTATTTATAGAAAAAACATGAATCATGGGCTGATGGTGGGTGATGGAGGCCGCGGCTATCATGGACATAGTGGGAGATAATTTTTTATTTTCTTGATAGATTATAGGATAAGATAGCATAGGATAGTATATTTAATTAGATAGTAAATCATGAATTGGTAACTTAGGGTAAATGGTAAAAATCAAATGTTTAAGATTTACCATGACAAGTTAAAAGAGTAATCTTATATTAGTAATGGAATTAATCTCAATTAAGTTGAAAATATAAGTCCTAATCTTAAGACAAAGCAAGAAAGTGCACTAGATTTACCTTAATCTTAACATTTTTTATTTTATGATTAAGAAAGAAAATTAAATTTTCCTAAACAATTCTTAGGGTCTAATTACCTTAGGTAATTTTTTTTGAACCTCAAGTAATTATTTTTAACCCAAGGTTAAGGAATGAAATCAATTTGAAAAGAATTAGACCCTAACATTGCCTTAATTACTTAAGTGAACTCATTAAGCATTAATTAGGGATAAAAAGGTAATTTCACATAAAACTCTATGGATTTACCTGAATTTTCCAAATATTACTTAGTACAAACATTTTAGGCTTCCTGGGTGATGACTGGGTTCAAACATTGCTCAACCTCATGTTAAATTACCATAGGCGTAAATTGGTAATTTTACGTATGGTAAAAACTAGGAGTTGAGATTTTTACCTCAACATCAACATATCACAAATAATTCCCTTCGAACATAAATCTAACCCCTTGAGGATAGCCGATTGGCTATCTGATTTCCGCAAAAGTGACCTCAAGGGCATTTTGGTCATTTTGCACACGAAAAACTTGGATTAGCGATTTTCGCACAAATTGCTATCCAAGCCTCATATAATGTTATCCTAACATTAAATTTTCTAATTAAGGTTTGTTTGACCTCAAATCTTGTGCAAAAATTACCTAGGGGCATTTTGGCAATTTTACACAACAGCAAAAGTCCTGTACAATATGCCATTTGTGAAGACATAAAATATTTCATTTCATGAACTCAATCATAATTTGAAAATCGGTTTAATGCTTGAAAACTGGATCGTGAATAGATATCCGTCTTATTACATAAATCTTTTGTCACAATCTGTAATTAAAAGCTATAATTAAATTATGAAACATATAAGGATATATACATGTTTTGAAAATAAATACACAACCTCAAAATCAGATGCATAGTTCGGATCTTGCCTGCATATCTAATAGAACACTCTACTTTAACATAATTCTAAACTAAACCTTGCTGCAAAGTAAAGTTCACCACTAGAACAGTTGCATTTATTGAAACAGTGACTAGACAATAATCTGATTTGCAACTGTAATAAGCAAGGGAGAGAAGTGAGTCAAGAGAGTCAGGAAGTAGATTCTCACCCATCACCCATATAGGACAACAACAACAACCGTACATAACATACACATGCAACTAACAAAAGCATTTTTACTATTATATACGTAACTATATTGAGAAAAACATTTACAGTTTCATAGTTAGCAATTCATGTAAATCCTCAAAAAGCGATATAAATTATCCTAAGGGGAATTAGGGAAGAAACAGAATTCTAAGCAAGTTATAAAAAGATGATACCAGTCCCTCGTGAACATGAGCATCAACTAGCAGTGGTCCCTGGCAAACCGCATCCTTTGTGGACAAGCTATGGACACCTAACTAGGTCCTGCCCATACTTCGGAAAAAATGGTGATTGTCCCTCATGAGCAATATGGTATACCAAGGTTAATGAGATAACTACCATTAACTCATAATTTTGTTTCTCTCTAATTCATATTTCAAAACTAACTTGCAATTAAATTGAATAGTCTAAAATTTTAAAACTCTCAAAACTCTAAGGCTCTAAATTCATATAACTCTAACAATCTGACTTTAGCATAACTATGGCTATGAAATCATGCTCAAGGGATCACCAACTTGTAGGCATCGCGATTTCAAAAGGCCACAGAATATGTATTTGACGATTGCTATGAATCATATTGAGTTCCATACTTTCAATATAATAAAATTGAAAGTCTAAAATCATATTTCAAGCTAACATACTTTCATAACTCAATAATTCCAAAATCGTATTTCAAAATGGTGTGAGTCATAATATGATAGCTCTAAAATTATAATAACATATTCGTTCATGGAGATAAATCTCACTCTGTTCAATGTTTTTCCAATCTAACTTAACTTGATATTCTGAAAGCATAATTTGAAACCCTAAGTTTTGAAAACATGGTAATATCATAAATCCATAAAAACATAGTTGTCAACTTTGGTAAACTTGCTAAATCATGTGTTTTCTAATAAATCCTTTTATGGCATACAACAATTCAATCATGGCCCCATTGTTTTATTAAAATATACTTTTCATGCTATAATCAAATAATCATAATGTTTGCTAGCTTGGCATCACTTGCAAAATCATATCTATATCATGTTTTTGTTTCTAAACTTTGTTTAGCAACCATAATATGACAAACATAATTTTGATAAAAATAAGGTCATGTGTTTAAACCCACTCACTTTGAAGGGTTGGGTGAGAGGTGTCACCACTAACTTGACCATTGGAGCTAGTAATAGAACCAATAACTACCATAGAGCAACATAGATATATAAATAAACAATAAGCTTACTAGAACAACTCTATGACATTGGAAGAGTACCTAAACTTGGCATTAATCAAGAATAATAACAGGCTAAATACAAGAAAAAGAAGAAGAACGAGGAACCTTAGCTTAAACCATGAACAATCCTTACCTTGAAGCTTGTGGGAGGTAGGATTAGGAGGGGTTAAGAGTGAAGGGTGGAAGAAATAGTGGAAAGAGCTAGGGTTACATTTAAAAAAAAAACACGTATAGAAAGGTATTTATAAGGGTGGGGTTTCACTTAAATGAAATTACTTCATTTTGCACTATTTTGGTTTTGGTATTAGTGGCCTGGTCTTGGACCACTATAACAATCACCAGGAAGCGTAACCTTACCTCATGGACACCTTGACCGCTATAGCCATCCCTAACCGCTATAGCGTGTCAAAGCCTAACCTGCACTTCATGTTGACTTTCTACATCCAAGACCTTCCCACAACACAAGTAGGTCCTAGGGGACCCTAGGGTTATACTAGACTTGTCTAGGATACATGACCTGAGTTATTTCAATTTGAATGCATGCAAATAAGCATATGTGGGTGTAATGAGATATGTCTTGTGTGATGTGTTATTCAGTGTATGCTTGGGCTTTTGAGTATATTTTAGGTTTGTATTTTGTGCTTATGTGGTGTGTAACACCCATTTTTCCTATGTGCAAAAATGACCAAATGTCCCAAGGTCATTCCTTCGGAAATCGAGGATGGTCGATCCAGGCTATCCTCAAAGGATTAGTTTAATGTTTAAAGGGGATTAAATGTGCTATGGATGTGTTAGAGATGAAAATCTCAACTTCCTGGTTTTTCCGTGTGCAAAATTACCAAAGTACCCCTGAGATAATTCAATGCGGGATTAAGTGACTGAACCGACCATCACCCAGGAATTTGAAATGCTAATTGTGAGTGTTGCATGATATCTGAAAGTACGGGTAATCCCAGGGAGTGGTTGTGTAAATTTAAGTTTTGCCCCTAACTAGTGCTAAATGAGCTTAATTAAACGATCATGGAAACATAGGCAATATTAAGCTTTAATTAAAGATAAATTAATTTCATCTAGTAATTTTAAGTTAAATTATTTATGTGAGGTTAATTAAGGCCTAAGTTTGTTTAAGGAAGTTCAAATTCCCTTCTTAAATCAAAGACATTATGTTATGTCATGACCAAATAGTAATTTCTCTCCATTCCCCTAATTTTAGGAAATGTGCTGGAGTTTGAATTTCAAACTAACTGAGGTTAATTCAAAATAAGTGTGCAAGACCACTCCTTGATCCTTTCTTGAAAGATCTTAAATAGTTGGTTACTAACCCAAACACCCAATTATCAATTCCTAACCCATTCCCTAATCAAATCTATCTCTAAACCAAGCCCTAACACACATGAAAATGAAAATCTTTCCCCCAAAAGTGGCCAAGAGGCCACGATCTCCTTCCCATTTTCCCATCATATTTTAATTTCCATAAAACACCAATACACTCAAAGGAACTCTCACATTTACCATTTACCTTTTTGTTACAATCCTGCCCATCAAGTTGGCCAAAAATCCTCTCTTCTTCTCTCAACTCAAGCTTTCGTCTTCTTCCTCTTCCACCTCCATTTTCAACCTCTTCTCAACCTCAAACCACCACACCTCCATCCTAGATCAACTCCTAAACACATAACCTTTCCATTCCAAGATCAAGCTTCCTTATTTTCAACTAAAGAAACAACCTTGGTAGGGATTTCTTTTTTTATCTTGAGTTCTTCTTCTTTTTCCTTGTACCTTTTTCGGATTTGATGTTGGTTGATGGACAAGTTCCTTTTCTTTTTCTTCTCTCTTATTTTCAGTTTCTTTGATTAGTTGTTGGTCAAAAACCATGGCTTGATGATGAGAAATCTTGATGTTGGTTATGAAACCAACATGTGCTTGACCTCTAGAGCCCAAGGATTGATGTATTTTCAGTTTTAAAGAATAACGGTTGTAGAATACTTGTTGGTTCCTTGAAGTATTTTTTCTTTCTTTGATGTTTAAGACCATGGCTTGATGATGAGGGTCTTGATGTTGGTTGTGAAACCATAATGTGTTTGACCTCTAAAGCTCAAGGTTTGATTTATTTTTCTTTGGTTTCACAAGAGTATGAAAAATTGTTGTTGTTGGTTGTCTTTGTTGGTTTTTCTTTGAGCTTGATGGTGAGTCTAAGAGATGAGGTTCTTGTAACCATAGTGTTAAAGGACGCTAAAGCTCATTTCCATTTTGTTAAGATTGATTAGGGTTGAGAGTTTGATTCTTTAAAGTCTTGAAATGAGCTCTAGTAAGATATGGAAGTGGACTTGTATCATGTTTATATTTCAAGCTCTTGCATTTCATGTTTATGTTTCTTGCATATCATGTTTATTTCCAAGCCACCACTTTAAATCTTGAAGACTAAAGAACTGGACTTGCATTTTCATGTTTAAATTTCAAGTCTTGTATTTCATATTTATATTTCAAATTATCACCTAAGCTTTAAAGACTTAAAAATAATCTTATATTCCAATATTTATATTTTAAGTTTTGCACATCATATTTATATTTCCAAGCCATCACCTTATAATAACAAATGACTAAAAAAATGAGATTGCATAGCATGTTTATGATTATTGGCATCACCTAACTCCCTAGAGCTCAAAGACTTGCCCTTATATCTTAAAATGGAAATCTTTATCATGATTATTGAGTGTGTAACACCCTAATATTTAACCCAACATGCCTATGACGTATTAAGATTAATTATTAGTTATTACTTCCCTTTGAACATCATTTGTGAAATTACTTAGCGGAAAATATAAGTAAATTTTTTTTTTGAAATGGAATACGTAAAACAAAGTGCGAGCTCTCACGTACCATATAAAAGAAACATAAAGCAGAAGAACAAATAAATCATACAATACAAAAGCAATATAAGAACACCTCAATCATAAAAACATCCATCATAATATTAATCATCATAGTTTAGTACATCAACTTGAAAACATAAAAGCATAAAGTCATACCCTTATAATGGGAGAGCTTCCAGGATAGAAACATAAAATGCAAGTAACATAAACTGCTAATACATGAAAAAGCCCCCAAAAGGATTGATCTCAAGCCATGACTACTCCCTCCCATGGTAAGGGCGCATCTCCAAGCGTCGGCTAGCCTCCGCGTGTGACCGTGTCCTCACTGCCCCCCAACATCCATGGGAACTGGAGGGCAGATCCCTCCAGAAGGATGAGAAGGGGATTCTCACGGATCGGTCTCTGAATGCCTTGGGTGCGGGACGTACCCAGGGTAACCGCACACTGCTAAAGACGAAGGTCAGCGCGCTGGTTCCGCCCACCACCGGTCGTGTCCTCTCAAAAATCATATCGTCACCATAGGGAGAGGTCGAGGTGAAACGGAAGCTGGAGATCGGAAAAGTAAATGAGCGTCCCATGTACGCAAAAATGCATGCAGCACAACGACCCTTGAAGTGGTAGGATGATGATCTGTTCGTAATGCACCTCCCATATTTGAGTGTCAACGAAGATTACGAACAACGTCATCGCGGTCTAGGACGTAACGAAAGAGAACAAAGAGAGGGGTGAGAATCTTGGTAGAATCTAGGAGGAAAAACCTCTATCCTAGTGTCATCATTTACGCCCTCAGGAGCCTTGGGTTTATTATGAAAAGGTTAAACATGCAATAGTTCATTATGAGGTTTTCGCAAAAGATAATTATCCAAGGTCCGTGTCTTTTATAATAAATCTTAATGCATGTATACAGCATATGACATATGAATGCATGGCAATACATAGGGCAGCAAACCAATAAAACACATCATCATCAACTAATTCTCATAATAGTGGCATCTCATTTCTCAACTTGTGACATCATAGTATGTAAAAATAGTAACCGACCCCTGATACTAGGCTATGAGCTCATACCTTAACTAATCATCACTAGTTCTTACTTATCCTCTTGATAAGCGAATCATAATCATAATCATAAAACCAACAACCTCGACTCCCAGAGTAGGTAGGGACCTAAGGAGTCACCCATCATGGGACTTTCTTCCTTCTCGAAACGTATCAACTGGTTAATACCAGGACTCCTTCCACTTTGGAGGCTGATGTCGATGCCCTCACAATTTTACCTTCTCATCACCGGAGAAGTACGTCTCAGTCGCGAAACACATCATCTGGTTAAGACCAGTGACATTGTCTACTTCAGGTATGGCTCCCACGACCATACCCTCCACTGTTTCCTTTCTCCTCACCTTAGCAGGAGAAATGCGTTCTGCATGTCACATATAAAATCTTTCTTTTCAAAACTTTCTCAAGTCCCTCAAATTTGACGAAATTCGGCAACATAACCACTATACTCTGAATTTCCTCAAATTTGAATCATGCCACATAACTCAACCACACATATCATCCTCATGAAACTTTCTCAATTAAATAGATCTTCAATTTACAAGGGCATATTCTACTAAACTCACTCGTATTTCGTATTCTCATGCACTCAAACGTGGCATACCACATTGTCACATCAATCATGCCACAAATACACATATAGTTTCATGCTCATGATATTAACATATTCACATCATTATGAGTATACGTACTCGACCTCATGCTCACAGCACACCTATAACGCCCCCATTTCTGCCATTTGAGTACAAATGACTAAAATGCCCCTAAGGTCATTTTTACCTGGAATTCAAGACAATTGCCCCTTTTAATGGGTCAACTCAATGTTTGAAAGGGTTTATAACTGTTATGTTTGATATCCGAGGTGAAAATCTCATTTTCCGAACTTTTGGCTCAAAATGACCAAAATACCCCTACTATTTACATTAAAAGGTGCCGTTTGAGCCCGAAACTTTTCTAGAAATTTTGGAATGATGTTTATGAATGATATTTGATGTCTAGTTTGGTCTGAAGGTCCCAGGCAGTTTTAGTACAAAAATTACTATTTTGCCCCTAGAACAATGTACAGTGAGCCTAATGACGCAATTAAGCAAACCTAAGCAATATTAGGCTCTAATCGAAGATTAATTTATTTTGATAATTAACCTAGAGTCAAAATAGTTTATTAAGGTTAATTAGAACCTAAGATTGCTTAATTAAACTCTAATTGCATTCTTTAATTCAAGATTCCTAGTCATGGAATCTTGAATAGTGTTTTCTCTCTCCAATTTCTTAAATTAAGGAATTGTGCCATACCTCATTTGACTAAGAAAATGAATTTAATTTGTTAATCTAGTATGACCACTCCCTAATCAAGTCTTGACATTTATAATTACCCAATTACCTCACCTAAAACACTTTCTTACAACTCCTAATTAAAACCTTAATCAAAGAAATACCTAAACACATCCTTAAACCACAATTACATGAACAAAATCCCTTCCCCCTTGGCCTGTTATGCTGGCCGAAACCCCTCCCCAAAATTGTGTCACATGTTGAATTTCTCTTCACTCAAAGGCCATGCTTCAAGCCATACCATGACCCATACTTATGCCCATACTCAACCATGCTTGAACCCATACTCAAAGCCATACCTTGTAAGAGATATTTCTTCTCCTTCCTCCCCCAAGTGACCGGCCACTTCTCCCTCCTCTAGGCCATCCATGAAGCTTCCATTCTCTCTATAAATATGCATGCTTGAAAGCTCACAAAAACCTTTACACACATTGCAACTCTAAGCTTTCTTCTTCAAAGTCCAAAGGGTTCTTTTCTTTCTTCCTTTTTCCTTCTCTTGGCCGAAACTCTTCTTCAAGCTTTAAGGAAGATTTTATTTCTTCCTCATCTCAAAAGATCAAGCTTCCTTGCATTCCATTCAAGACTTCTTTAGGTAGGGGTTTATTTTCCAAGTTTTGTGTGCTTCCTTTAAGGAAGAGTTCTAGTTTCTCTCTTGGTTTTTCCAAGTTCTTCTTCTTCTTTTATTTTCGGCCTAGAGCCTTGTATTGAGAAATCTTTGGCTTGATGATGAGGTTTCAAGATAATAGGCTTGTGATGCCATGTGAGAAAACCCTAAAGCTTGAAAATTTGGTCTTGGACCATACATGATTTCGGTTCTTCCTTTCCTTTTCCCTATCAAGATTTTGGTTTCTTTCTCCTTTGTTTGAACAAAGTTTGTTAAAAATGTTAAGTAAGTCACAAAAGTTTTGTTAAGAAAATTAATCTCATGTTTTCAAAGAGCTCTAAGCTTACCCTTGCCAACCTTAAAGTTGGTCGGCCGTTCTAAAAGTTTACTCTAGATTGAAGCCTATGAGCAATAAAATAAAGAATATGAGTAGTTTTATTTATGATGTTTTGTTGAGTGTTGATGTTTTCGTCTTAGTCCACACTCATGAACTTGATGATGAAGTTCAATCCAAAGTCTTCTTTGAATATTTGGTGCTAAGAACTCTAAAGCTCATTCCCCATTTGTTCAAGATACATGCTGGGTAGGCTAGTAATGTCCTCTAAAAGTCTTGCAAAAGCTCTAGTAAAGATAAAACAAGTTGCATTCATGTTTAAGTTTATGCCTTGCATAGCATGTTTATTTTGATGCCATCACTAAACTCTCAAGAACAACTAAGTGAACTTGCATTGTCATGTTTATTTTCCCCAAGCTTGCATTTCATGTTTACATTTCAAGTCATCACTTAAACTCAAAGATAATAATGAGGTTGCATCTCATATTTATTTTATGCACTCACTTTATTTTATAAAATAGTAAAATAAGCGCATTTCATGTTTAAGTTTATGTTATCACCTAAATACCCTAGACCCCAAAGAATTGCCCTAAGTATCTTCAAAGGGAACTTTAACCAAAAAAAAAAAGGATGTGTTTTAGTATGACACAACGATGGTTTGATTTTGTAAAACGTAAGGATAATTTCAGGAGAATGTTGGAAAATGTTTTATGAGGTCTCAAGGTGTTTAAATAGCTTAGAATGTGTCAAAAATCATGTTTTCTCAAATTGGGTTTGGTAATCGATTACCAGCTTATGTAATTGATTACCAGAGTGGTTTTTTGAAAGGTTTTTGGTTCTGTAATCGATTACCATAAAATGTAATCGATTACCAAGGCTTTCTTCATGCCCAGAATCGGTCCTCAAAACCATGTAATCGATTACCTATTTGTATAATCCATTACTCTCGATGTTCTTTATTTTCGAAAGAGATTAACCCTAGGTAATTGATTACCATCCTATGTAATCGATTACCCAGTTGTTGAACCCAAAAATTTAATCCCAGTAATCGATTACGGGTACATGTAATCGATTACCAGAATTTTTTGCTCATAAAATTATTCCAAGAGAAAGACTAGTAACTCATATGCACTTATAACATGATTTTATGCGATTGTGCATGATACATACTTTTGGTTTTCTATCTTGTTGGCCATTGTATGCATTTTGTACGTCTCATTTCTATTAGAGTACAAATGACCGAAATGCCCCTGTCATTTCCTTTTACCTAATTTTAGGTCCACCCACTCCTCGAATGGGTCAACTCAATGTTTGAAGGGAATTGTACCTGTTATGTTTGATATCCAAGGTGAAATCTCGTTTTCTAAACTTTCGGTTCAAAATGACCAAAATACCCTCCGTGCTCTACACGGTAAAAGGTGTTGTTTGAGCCCGAAATTTTTCCAGGAAGTTTAGAATGATGTTTTAGAGTAATATTTGATGTTTAGCCTGCCGGAAGGTCCCGTGAGTTTAGTACAAATTACCGTTTTACCCCTAGAACAGTGTACAGTGCCTAATGAAGTATCAGTTGAACCTAAGCAATATTAGGCTCTAATCGAAGATTAATTTATTTCGATAATTAATCTAGAGTTAAAATGATTTATTAAGGTTGATTAGAAACTAAAATTGCTTAGTCAAATTCTAATTTCATTCTTTAATCCAAGACTACTAATCAAAAAGTAATTAATAGTGTTTTCTCTCCAACTTCCTTAAATTAAGGAAACTTGTCTACAACCTTTTTGACCAAAAGAATGATTTTAAAATTGTTAATCTAGATTAGAACACCCCTAAACCAAGCCTTGATGACCCTAATTAACCTTTATTACACCTAAACACTTTCTCACAAACACCTAACCCAAACCTTAATTAATGAAACACCTAAATGCATAATTAAACTACAATTACATGGATGATTTTTCCCTCCCTCTTGGCTGTCCAGATTTGGCGGAATTCTTCCCCCAAAATCCATCAAATATTGATTTCAAATTTCATCCAAAAAGGCTATGCCAAAGCTAGGACTTGACTACACCTAAGCTAGGACTTAAACCAAGCTTCCAAGACAAGCTTTAGAAGATATTTTCCTTCCCTCCCAAGGCCAAAATTTCAACCAGCTCTTCCCCCCTAAATCAGCCACAACATTTCATTCTTTATAAATATCACACCTTGGAAAGCTTGGACACCTTTTTGATCATTTGCTAAGTTGAGTTTTCTTGCACTTTCTCTCATTTTCTCTCATTTTCCCTTCCTCTAAGTTCTTTTTCTTCCTTCCTCAAAGAACCACCACCACCACCTTGAGCCACCACAAACCACCTCAAACCACCACTCTCATACCTTAAAACATCTCCTAAACACTAAACCTCACCATTTCCAAGCTTGCATCCTCAAGGAAAAATCATCTTCCTTGAGAACCTTTGGAGGCCGAATCCTTGTTGCTCACCAAGAGAAGATTTTGTCTTCTCACTTCCTTGCAAACTCAAGCTTTCTTTCAAAGCTTTCAAGATTTCACTTGGTAGGGGTTTTCTTTCAAGTTTTCTTTACTTTCTTTGAGAAAAGTTTCTAGTTTTCTCTTGGTTTCAAACTCTTTTTCTTCCCCTTTGTATTTTCGGCCATGAGGCCATTTTACAAACCAATCTTTAGCTTGATGATGAGGTCTCATGGAGATAGTTTGGTGTTTGCCATGAGAGAAACCTCTAAAGCTTGGATCTTGGTCTAGGACCATATACAAACTCGGTTTTTCCTTTTCTTTGCAAGTTCAAAGTTTTGGTTTTTCATTTCCTTTCCTTTATGATTCCGTTCCTCCTTGGTTTTTCCTAGTTCAAAGTTTTGGCCTTCATTCCTCTAAGGTTTCAGTTTTTCCTTTTTGCCTTGTTCAAGCTTTGGTTTTTATTTCTTTTTCTTCAATGGTTTTGATTTTTCCTTTCCTCTCTTGAACAAAGTTTTCTAAAAATGTTAAGGTAGCCCTTTTATGTTTGTTTGAAAGGTTGTCTTTGAAAAATCGTTTCCTTGAGCTTGATGATGGTGTTCGAAGAACATAAGACTTCCTTGGTGTCTTGATGCTAAGAACTCTAAAGCTCACTTTATGATACATAATGGGTTGAGGTTTTTATGTTCCTTTAAAGTCTTGTAAGAGCTCTAGTTAAGATTAAAAAGGAGTTGCATTCATGTTTACTTTTATGCTTTGCATAGCATGTTTATTTTCAAGCTATCACTAAGCAACTTAAAGATTAAAACAAGAATGTGCATCATCACTTAATAAATCTCAAAGCCTACCTATTTCAACCTTAAAGTTGATTGTTGATTTGGGGTAAACACCCCAAGAGGCCTAGAGCATTAAAATAAAGAATTGAACCTTGCATTTCATGTTTACTTTCTTGTGTATCATGTTTATATTTTACGCCATCACTTAAACTCTAAAGATAATAAATGAGTGCACCTCATATTTATTTTATGCTCTCACTTTATTTTCTAAAAGAAGAGTAAAATGAGTTGCATAGCATGTTTAAATTTATGTCACCACCTAAATGGTCTAGAGCTCAAAGACTTGCCCAAGTATCCAATGTAAAGTTTTAAGAAAACGTTGGTTTTTCAATGAAGCCATTTCGGCCTTGTGGTGATGATGATGGGCTTGGTGTGAGTTCATCTAATCACAAGTGCCCATAGCCATGTTTTGGAATTTTTCTAAGCTTAGGAGTACCTAAGGAACATTATGAATGAGATTATATGTTTTAAATCTATTTTATGAGCAAATTAATTTAGCTATTGCCCTCATGTATAATTACATGATTTTAATGAGATAAATTGAGTTCTAAAAGAGATTTGAGTTCTTAAAAACCATTCCAAGAGAAAACTAGTAACTTATGTGCTTTTAAGTCATGATTTTATGTGATTTTATGATTGTTTCATTTCAGTTCTGTACCTCCCTGATTGGCTACTGTACAAACTGTTTTAAGGTGATAAAATGTGTACATTTATGCTTGAGTGAAGTAAGGAACGTTTTAGAGAAGTTAGGAAAAAATAAGTAACTAGAAAGGACTTAAAATGAGAATTCTAGAACACTTAGAATTGGAAAAATGCAATTCTGTTCCAGCATAATTAATTCAAGTGTAAATGGTTCATAATCAGTAGGATATGCATAAAAACCTTTCATAAATGATTAGGTATTAATTACTAAGCTTAAGGTAATGATAAGGACTTAAAATAGGAATTCTAGCACACTTAGACATGGCAAAATGTGATTCTGTCCAGCAAAGCTAAATTGAGGAAAAGTGAATTATAACTTAGTAAACATGCCTAGGAATCCCTCATAATTGGTTTAAGGATTGATTATGAAGCCTTAGGCGAAGACGGAAAAGGGTTTAAAACGAAGATTTTAGAACCCCGTAATCATATGATGATTTTCTGCCCAATATGCATAATGCTGTTTGGAAGTTTTAATAAGCCTAAATCTTAGTAAGAATTATAAGTAATGATCTCTTAAGTGGAATAAAGATGTACTATGAGCATTAGAATGATTGGAACTTAAGTTTAAGACCCGTAAGGGCCAAAGCATAAGACAATATGAGATAGGAAGTGTGATGTGAGAATGAGACCAAGTGAGTATGCTTGTGATATGAATGAATGTGTTAATATCATGAGTATGAGAATATATGGATTTGTGATATGCGTTGTGATGTTTTTGGTATATTATGAGCATAATGCATGAGACTATGTGATAGAAATGAATTAGAGAAAGTATGTTGTCATGATTGAAAAGTTTTCTTGATGGAGGATTTTGTGAGATAACATGCATTATGTAAGTTATGTGGCAAGACTTAATTTGAGGAAATTCGTGGTGTCGTCACGCCCTCGAATTTCCATCAAATTTGAGGGACAAAAAGAAAGTTTTTGAGAAATATGAAGTTTAAAGTTATATGCCGAGACGCATTTCTCCTGCTTCTGAGGAGAAAGTAAACCCGTGGGGGTATGGACGTCGAGCCATACCGAGCGGACAAAGTCGTTGGTCTTAACCAGTCGATGCGTTTTGAAGAATGAAAGTATATGATGTTTAAGGTGACACACCGAGACGTACTTCTCCTCCTTGAGAAGGTAAAACCGTGAGGGCATAGACATTAGCTTGCCAAAGCGGACAAGTCGTTGGTCTTAAAGTCGATGCGTTTCGAAGAAGAAAAAGTCCCATGATGGGTGATCCTTAGGCCCCCTACCCGTACTCCGGGAGTCGGGATTATGATGATTATGTTTATGATTCGCTTATCAAGAGGATAAGTAAGAACTAGTGACGACTAGTTAAGGTATGAGCTCATAGCCTAGTTTAAGGGGTGCGGTTACTATATTATTGGTGTCACAAGTATGAGAAAAGGAAAGATGTTCAAGAGAAAGGTTACATGCCACTTATATGTTGATTGATAATTGTTTGATTTACCTAAAGTACTGCCATGCATCCATGAACTATTATGTTGCATACATGTATTAAGAATCATTATAAAAGACATGGACCTTGGATAAATACCTTTGTGAAAACCTCATAATGAACTTATGCATGCTTAACCTTTTCATAATAAACCCAAGGTTCCTGGGACGTAAACGATGACACTAGGATAGAGGACTTCCCTATGAGATTCTTTAGTAAGAATCTCACACCTCTCTCTTTCTTTCCGTTACGTCTTCAGATATGGCGTCGTTCATGATTTTTGTTGATGCACCCGTGTGGGAGCTTGCACTACGATCCCGATCATCAGCCCTACCACTTCGAGGGTCGTTGTGCCATTCGCATTTTTGCATACATGGGACGCCCGTTGCCTTTCCAGTCTCCAGCTTCAATTCACTCCGACCTCCCCTTTTGGCAACGACATGATTTTTGAGAGGACGCGACCCCGAGACGAGTAGAACGTCGCGCCCGTTCGGCATCTCCAGCGGTAACGTTACCCCGAGTATGTGCCTCGCCGAGACGTTCAGAGACCGACCCATCAGAGGATCCTCCTTCTCATCCTTTCTCGGAGGGTTCCGCCCCACTGTACCCATGGACATCGGATGGGTAGCGAGGAGACGTGACGCACCGAGGTTAGCACGACATCCGAGATGTGCCCTCATCGTGCGGGCATGCTCGCCCATCCTTCCGCCTTCACGCATCCGAGGAGCTTGCACATCATTGGATATATACCACCGAGGATGGGAGGAGCGTCATCCATGGCTCGAGGGAGGGAGAGTCTTAGTTGGGTATTTATCTTTTGGGGGTTGTTTCATGTATTTGTCATCTTTTGATGTCATTGTATTGCAAGCTCTGCCCACTAGTATGGGTAAGACTTTATGCTTCTGTTATATTTCCGTTATGATGTACTAAACTATATTATCTAATGTGATAAGGAATGATGTTTATGATGGATGTGTTCTTTAATGTTTATGTCCTGATGTTTTATGTATTCTTCCGCATCACGTCGTTTATATGTCATGCGCAAGGCTCGCACTTTGTTTTATATAAATCATTTCAAAAAAAAATTTACCGGTATTTTCCGCTAAGTTAATTTCTAAAAGAGGTTTTAAAGGAAGTAATGACTAATAATTAATCTAAGTACGTCCTAGGCGTATTGGGTTAAATATTAGGGTGTTACATTATGGTATCAGAGCAATTCAATTCTTATCTAGCTTAGGATTGGAACCATGCTTTAAAAGCATGTTGCGGTAGTATGTCATGTGTAGTGCTTAGCTATTAGAGATAAGCTATAGGATAGGCATTCATGACCTTGTCTGCTGTCTGTGCCATGGTAACTAGCTCATTTAGCTTGGAATATTGAGCTTGATCACCTCGTATTTGTTGACTTGTGTGCTTAGGGACCAATGGCACAGGAGAATAGGAACGCAAATGTCACGGTGAACAAGGAAATGAGACTGGAGCTTGCCCTACGAAATGGCTAGGGCGATGGAACGCATGTTCGACCGCATGAATCAACCAAGGGACGCGCCAAGGTCCCGCCGCGAGGCCGTGGAACAAGCCCGTTTTGGGAGTTCCGCAAGGCCAATCCCCCAACCTTCCGTGGAGCTTTGAACCCCGACAAGGCTGATGAGTGGATCAAGAACATGGAAAAGATCTACTCGTTGTTGCTTGCTCAGGAGAGAAGGTTACCTTTGCCGCCTACATGATGGAAGCCGACGCGAGTTTTGGTGGACCGCACCGAAGGCTGCCAGAAGCTACGGGAACCTATCAATTGGGAGCTATTCAAGACGTACTTCTATGAGAAGTATTTCCCAAGTCAGGAGGAATGCCAAGGACATTGAGTTCATGCAGTTGGTCCAAGGTGGAATGTCCGTCGCCCAGGACAAAGTTTAAAGAGTTGATCAAATTCTGGTTTTCCAAGGGAATCCCGATGAGATATGGAAGTGTGTTAAGTTCGAGGCCGGTCTAAGGGCCGAACTTAACTTTGTTGTGGCATACATGGTGATTAGGGATGTAATGCCCCAACTTTTACCGTCATTTAGAAATTACCGAATTACCCTAGGTAATTCTTATATAAATTCGAGACGAACAATCCTCAATAGAGGAACATAACATTAGAAAAAAAGTTATGAGCGATTCCTGCAAGAGTCCAAGCCCGAATTTCTGGACGTGTAAAATGACCAAAATGCCCCTGAGGTTATTTTACTCATAAAATGAGGATCGTGGGCCCCCGTCCTCAAGGGGATGTTCTGAGGATAATAGGGGATTGTTTGTGTTATGTGTGTTAATAGAGGAGAAGAATCTCAATTTTGAGTTTCGACGCGCGAAATGACCAAAACGCCCTTGTGGCCGTTTTAACTTTTTGCGTGCCGACTTAGCCCGAACCTCACTAAAATGTTTTAAAAGGTGTTTTTAAGCTATGATTGACCATTGGTTAAGTTCGGATGGCCCCAAGATTTTGAGTGAAGTTACGATTTTGCCCGTCTTTGTAGTTTGCAAATTTTGAGATTTTTGATTTGTCTAGCAAAACATAAGCAATATTAGGCTCAAATTAAAGCTTATTAAATTCTAATTCTTAATCTAGAGTCAAAATTATTTATTTAAATTGATTAGAACCTAAAATTGCTTTAAAACACCCAAATTGCTTACTAATTCACCTAAGCCCTTAATTGCAAATTCTCTAATTTGCAAAGATACCTTACCTACACCTAAATAATGCATGGAACACACAAATTTCTCTTCCTTGGGCTATAATGCACGAAATTATATGGCCTAATATGCATCATAAAAATTTGTCAAACTTGGCACAAAACTCAAGGTGAAAACAAGGAATCATGTTTCATGATTCCATGTTTTAAGCCACCAAACAAGATGATTTTTCCTTCCTTGTTTCCTCCTCAAATTTAGTCAGATTTTCCTCCTCCTCTTGTCCATACATGAGCTTGAATTCTTCTATAAATAGGCATGCTTAAGGAGTCTTAGATGCTTGCTCAAAATTGTACACATTTCTAGTTTTTCCAAAGCACCAAAAGCTCTCATTTCCTCCTCCTCTTGGCTGAATTCTTTCTTCAAGTTTTCAAGAATATTTTCTTTCATTTCACTCAAAGAAACCAAGTTCTCTTCCTTTCCTTCAAATCAAATTAGGTAGGGAGTTGTTTCTAAGTTCATTTTATGCTATGATAAGTTATGTTTCTAGCTCAAAAATGATGATTTCATGGACTTTCTTCTAGCTCTCAATTTCGATTTTGTTTTCCCCTTTTCTTTTAAAAACATTTCAGCCTTATGGCCTAGATTATGATGAGACCATGGTTTGATGATGAGGTTCTTGAGTGTTGGTTGCAAAGCCTTCACAAGTTAGACCTCTAAAACTTGAAGGTTTCACTAGTTTTTAAAGCTTTACAATTTGGTTTTTCTTTCCTTATTTTTCTTTAATGATTTCGGCCAAATGGCCTAAGAAGGAATATGATGATAGCTTGATGATGAGGACCTTGAGTGTTGGTTGTAAATCCATCACAAGTTAGGCCTTTAAAGCTTGAAAATTCCACTTGATGCAAAACTTTAAAGAATGATGTTTTTATGATGTAAAAATAAAGATCTTGAGTTTAGAACTTGAAAGATGTATTTTTCACTTTGTCTTGCTAAGATATATTAGGTTGAATTTATATTTCTCTAAAGTCTTGGAAGAGCTCTAGTAAAGAAATAAAAGGAACTTGCATCCATGTCTAAGTTTATGCCTTGCATAACCATGTTTACTTTTAATGTCATCACTAAATTCTCAAGAATAAATAAATGAACTTGCATATCTCATGTTTAAATTTCCAAGCTTGCATTTCATGTTTATATTTCAAGTTGTCACTTAATCTATAAAGATAATAAAGAGGTTGCATCTCATATTTATTTTATGTTCTCACTTTATTTTATAATGGCTAAAAGAATCAACGCATGACATGTTTATTTTTATGTCATCACCTAAAGATCCTAGAGCTCAAAGACTTGCCCAAGTATCACAAGCAAAGTTGGAAAATGGTAGTATCACTTTCAATTTCCTTAAGATTATTGGAGTTAAAGAATTCATTCTTTAAAAGTCTTGAGTTTGGAGCTTAATAAGATGTAATAAGAATTCTCTTCTCCCTTCACCGGTTGTGCGGACTACCGCCGCTCCCTTCTTGAGATTCTCTTCTCCCTCCACTGGTCCGTGCAGGCTACGCCGTTTCAGCTTCTTGCATATCATGTTTATAATTCCAAGTTATCACCTTATAAAGACAAGATTAAAATGAGGTTGCATAGCATGTTTATGATTCTAGTTATCACCTAAATCTCTAAAGCTCAAGACTTGCTCCTTTTATCTTAAGTGAAAATTGTAATCGTAAAGATTCTTTCAATGAATAAATCGGCCTCATGATTAAGGTAGGCCTAAAGTGATTTTAAATAAGCTACTGGTTTAGTTCTAAAATTTCTTTCAAGAATAACAAAAAGAATTAGTTTTTAAAAGAGTTTTAAGGCCTTGCAAAGATTTTACGGGATACTAGTATCTTACTTGTACTTAAAAATGTGATTTGATGCAATTATATGAGGTTCATGATTCAGCCACTGATCTAAGTTTAGTACTACTATATGATGATGGTTTAATATGTTTGAAGTTGTGTAATCATGGTTTATTACTGAGGGAACGATTCTATGCATGTTAGAAATAAAACTAGCTTCCCAGAAAAACCGTAAAAGCAAGATTTCTAGAACTCTAGAAAATGAAATTTATGTGTTCTTCAGAACCTTTAGCAGCCCTAAGAACCAGGTTCTATTATGTTTAGATAAGAGAGAATGATTCATAATTGGTTTAGTAATTAATTTTAGCACCATAAGGAAAGCTAGTAACGAAAAGGGTTAAAAATGCAACTTCTAGCACACGTGAAGCCTTAAATATAACTTGTTGCCTATGCTGTCCCATATAGTTTAATAATATTCTTAAGGCTTATAATTAATGGTAATGATGATAATGAATCCTTTAGATGCATGATTAATTAGTTTGATAATTGAGATTACCCGATTCTAAAGTTTCTTGTTTAAGAAGTTTTGTAAGAATTTATGATGATGGTTCTTTGAAGTTTGAAATGACAAGTCTATGTAGTGATTTGATGCTTATTAAGTATTTGATATCATTGAATGACTTCATAGTTTGCATGATATAGTTGCTGTTGCAAACAATGAGAATGTTTATGCATCCTGATGATTATGAATTTAGAGTTATATTATGATATAACATGCAAAGACTTAATGGTGACTTAAAATTATGAGGAAATGATCCTTTGGACCCATCAGACTATAGGTGGTGAAAAGGTGATCCTAAGAAAATGATCCTTTGGACCCATCAGACTATAGGTGGTGAAAAGGTGATCCTAAGAAAATGATCCTTTGGACCCATTAGACTATAGGTGGTGAAAGGGTGATTCTTGCCCCTAGCCCGTTCTCTCAAAAGGGTAGTTGGACTTTAACTTATCAAAAGGGATAAGTATATGCTAGTGACGACTAGTAAGGTATTAGCTCATAACCTAGATTACTCCCAAAAGGGTGGAGTATAGGGTGGCCCAGGAAAATGATGATGAAAGTAACTTTAAGTCACCTAAGAAACTAAGTAAATGCATTATGTGAATATGATGTTCTGCTATGCATAGTATTTATGAGATGATGATGAGAAATATGATGTTATGCTATGCATAGTATTATGAAATGATGATGAGGAATATGATGTGATTTTATGCATAACTATGTTATTATATATGAAAGGAAAAGTTCATTATAAACATGACATGTTAAGTTTATGATGCATTATAAGACGCATGATTAAAACCGATGAACCTCGGTAAAGTATATTTTCAAACTTAATAAATTAATCTTAGCATGCTCACTATTTCATAATAACCCCGAGGTTCCTGAGGACGATGATGATGACACGATGCATATGAGGTGAGTACCCTACGAGATTTTGATAAAAGTTTCTCACTCCCTCTTCTTTTCTTTCCATCTCGTCTTCAGAAAGTGATGGTGATGTTCGTGATTCCCGTTGATGCTCTCACCTGGTAGATGTACTTGATTTGGTGAACCAGCTTATTATCCTTGAGGAACGTATCGCTAAACTTTGCGCGTGAGCTTGGATATCTATCCCTATCCTTGGAGTGTTATTACTAAGTGCCATTAATGGATGTCCTTCCATCCATATATTATTTATATTTTGTTAGATTGCCTACACCTAGTCTTATTCCGTTGGTAGGCAAACTATCTATATGTTATGTAATTATGGATGTTATATGATGGAGCCAATATGATGTGTTTTTCATGCTATATCTGCACGTTATTCGCTTTATTTTGATTATTGTTCACGTTATATGCGGCTCAGGTTTTCAATTATGTTTAAAAAAAAAATGGCTCATAATTTCACTAAGTATTTTCAAAGTATGATGAAAGAACTGAAGCAAAGAGTAAAGTCTAGTAATTAATCAGATACAACCTAGGTGTATTCGTTAATTATTAGGGTGTTACAAAGGACTTCCCGACCCTAGTCAATAAGTGCCGAATCATCGAAGAAGGGCACAAGAAGATGACTGCGAGGGAGATCGTCCCGTGGTTTGGGACCCCAAGCATCGAAGTTCAAGCCGTCGCATCATAACCAACCAAGGAACCATTACCATCCCTATCAATCCAACCAGTTCAAGCAACAACAACTACAGGAACCAGAAGACCTGTCAACCAACCCTTCCGACAACACCCAAGGCCGCCGTTTAACCCCAACGGCCGAGCGAACCGCAACCATCAAGGAGGAGTGAGCGGTCCTTGTAACAACATCCACAATAATCAACAAGGAGGGCCCAATAGGAACAAGAACAAGGCACCCCAAGGAGCCCCTTCGCCTTCCTGACCCGCACAAGCCGTGGAGTGCTCCCGTTGTGGAAAGAATCATGGCAATCGTCCCGCGGAGCTGAACAAGGAGTGTGCTTCAAGTATGGCAAGCTCGGCCACTATGCAAAAGATTGCTAAAGCAATGGAGGGTTGTCAAGTCAGGAATACCCGACCGCAACACCAAGGACGGGTCTTTACCCTCAACGCGGAGGACGTGAACAGATCCAACGACCTCATCGAAGGTAAGTGCGAACAAAATGGTAGAACCTTAACTGTGCTATATGACTCTGTGCTACTCATTCCTTTATCTTACATGCTAGTGTCGAGTCTCTAAACTTGCAAGTTTCTAAACTTCCATTTGACCTTATTGTTTCTACTCCTACGAATCATCCTATTCATACATGTAATTGTTGCCTAAATTGTCATCTTACGTTGAAAATAGATCTTTTGTCATAGATTTGATTTGTTTACCCTTGAAAGACATAGGAGTAATTCTTGGCATGGCTTGGCTTCACACTAACCATGTGTTGTTAGACGTTATACAAAATCTGTTATTTTTCGTCATCCCCCTAGCAAAACTAGTCAAACCTTGAAACTTTATGTAAATTCCGTAGATGTCTCTGGAGTGGGGAGAAAACTAAGGGATATGTCCTTCTAGCTGCTAGCGAAGTAGACTTTGAGCAGAACATAGATGATATTCCTATGGTAAGAGAGTACCCAAGGTATTTCCTACGATACCTCAGTTCCTCCTCCTGAAAGAGAAGAGGAGTTCTCCATCGAGTTAGTTCCAGGAACGGGACCTATCTCCATAGCCTCATATAGGATGTCACCCTTGGAGCTAAAAGAGTTAAAAACCCAGTTGGAGGAGTTGTTAGAAAGAGTTTTATCAGACCTAGTGCTTCACCTGGGGAGCCCCGTTTTGTTTGTTAAGAAAAAGGATGGGAGCATGAGATTATGTATAGATTATAGGCAATTGAATCGTGTAACGGTGAAAAATAAATACCCTTTGCCTAGGATTGATGATCTTATGGACCAGTAAAGGAGCGGTGGTATTCTCCAAGATTGATTTAAGGTCCTATACCACCAAAATTCGAGTAAGGGATGAGGATATACCTAAAACCGATTTTAGGACACGGTATGGACACTTTGAGTTCACCGTGATGTCCTTTGGATTGACCAATGCACCCGCCGTGTTCATGGACTACATGAATAGGATCTTTAGACCCTATTTAGATAAGTTCGTGGTTGTTTTCATAGATGATATACTCATGTATTCGAAGACTCACGAGGAGCATGAAAGTCACCTAAAGTTGGTTTTAGAGGTGTTGAAAGAGAAAAAGTTGTATGCTAAGCTATCTAAGTGTGAATTCTGTTGGAGGAAGTGAAGTTTTTGGGACATGTAGTATCAAAAGGAGGTATAGCGTTGACCCTAGTAAGATAGAAGCGTGATGAATTGGGATAGACCGACCACGTATCGAAAATAGAGAGCTTTTTGGGATTAGCGGGCTATTACCGAAGGTTTATTAAAGGATTTTCCCAGATTTCCCTTCCCTAACCAAGCTAACTAGGAAGAACACCCCGTTTTCATGGAATCCCGATTGTGAAAGGAGCTTCCAAGAGTTAAAGGAAAGGTTGACCTCGACCCCAGTTTTGGTTTTACCCGACCCCAATGTACCTTTCGAGGTATATTGTGATGCTTCGGGAAAGGATTGGGATGTGTTCTGATGCAAAATAGGCAAGTGGTAGCCTATGCATCTAGACAACTCAAGCCTTACGAGGTGAATTACCCTACCCATGACCTAGAGTTGGCCGCCATAGTGTTTGCCTTGAAGATTTGGAGGCATCACTTATATGGAGTAAAGTTTGAAGTTTTCTCCGATCATAAGAGTCTTAAGCATCTCTTTGATCAGAAGGAGCTAAACATGAGGCAAAGAAGGTGGATGGAGTTTCTAAGGACTATGATTTCGGCTTAAGTTACCACCGGCAAGGCCAATGTGGTCGCGATGCCTTGAGTCGAAAGTCATTACGCTTATCCCACATGATGGTCAAGGAAATTGAGCTAATAGAGAAGTTTAGATATTTAAATTTGGGGATGTCAATGACAGAAAGTGTGAAGATGTGTCATCTTACAGGAACAAGTGGGTTTAAACAAAGGGTAATGATGGCACAAGTAGAAAATGAGGAGTTTAGGGAGACTTAGAGGCGGTTAAGGCTGGAAAGCTTAAGGGTTTTGAGCAAGGAACAGATGGTTTGTGGAGGTTCGAAGGGCGAATATGTGTACCGCAAGATGGTGACCTCTAAGAATTATCTTGGAGGAGGCCCATAAAAGCCACTTCACCATCCATCCTAGTGCCACCAAGATGTATCAGGATTTAAAGAAGATGTTTGGTGGCCGATTGAAAAAGGACGTAGTAGCCTGGGTTAGTAAGTGCTTAGTCTGTCAAAAAGTGAAGATTGAGCACCAAAAG
This sequence comes from Dalbergia oliveri, assembly GCA_030441495.1. Taxonomy (NCBI): domain Eukaryota; kingdom Viridiplantae; phylum Streptophyta; class Magnoliopsida; order Fabales; family Fabaceae; genus Dalbergia; species Dalbergia oliveri. The sequence goes on from JAMLFY010000006.1 coordinate 35,268,316, forward strand.
CCTTCAGGAATGTTGCAACCTTTGCCTATCCCCGAATGGAAGTGGGATAATATATCTATGGATTTTTGTGCCTACCCGAACCCAAGCCCATGATGCTATTTGGGTAATAGTGGCAGGTTAACCAAGTCGGCCTATTTCCTACCCATCAAGTTAACCTTTTCCCTAGATAAGTTGGCCCAGTTGTACATCCAAGAGATAGTGAGGTTGCACGGAGTTCCGTCGACGATAATCTCTGACCGAGATCCACGTTTACGTCGCGTTTTGGGAAGCCTTTCAGAAGGCGTTTGGGTCTAAGCTGTGCTTAAGACGGCTTACCACCCTCAAACAGATGGGCAATCAGAAAGAACTATCCAAACTTTGGAAGACATGTTGAGGGCATGTGTTTTGGATAGAAAAGGGAGTTGGGATAAGTACCCTGCTTATCGAGTTCGCGTATAACAATAGTTATCATGCGAGTATCGGTATGGCACCGTACGAGGCCTTGTATGGAAGGAAGTGCCAGTCGCCTTTGTGTTGGCATGATCTCGAGAACAAAGCGTTTTGGGACCGGATGTAGTGAGGGAAACCACAGAGCAAATAAGAATGATCAAGGATAGAATCTTGACCTCAAAGCCGACAAAAGAGCTATGCGACAAGCGGCGAAGCGTTAGAGTTCCAAGAAGGTGAGCATGTTTTCTTGAGGATAACCCCCACTACAGGAATAGGTAGAGCCATGAAAGTCAAGAAATTGAGTCCCGATTTCTCTGAACCTTTTGAAATCCTTCAGAGAGTCGGGACTTGCCTACAAAATAGCCCTACCCCAAAATCTGGCAAATCTCCATGACGTCTTTCATGTCTCCCAAAGAAAATATCAATCCGATCCTAGCCATGTGTTAGAACCAGAACATGTACAGTTAAGGGAGGACCTAACTTTCATCTGCCACCAACGAGGATCGTGGACCGTGGTGTCAAGCAGTTGAGGAACAAGTCCGTTCCTTTGGTGAAAGTCGCGGGACGAGACAAGACAGAGGAGTACACATGGGAGTTGGAATCGAGATGCGAACGAGTATCCCGAGCTTTCTAAGGTAACGAATTTCGAGGGCGAAATTCTTTTTAAGGAGGGGAGTAATGTAACGCATCGATTTCTGCCATTAGAGTACAAATGACCAAATGCCCCGAGGTCATTTTCTTTTACCCAAATTCAGGACAGCTAATCCACTCCTCGAATGTGTCAACTCAATGTTTGAAGGGGATTGTACCTGTTATGTTTGATATCCGAGGTGAAATCTCGTTTTCTAAACTTTCGGCTCAAAATGACCAAAATACCCCTGCGTCTTACACGGAAAGGTGCCGTTTGAGCCCGAATTTTTCCAGGAAGTTTAGAATGATGTTTTAGAGTAATATTTGATGTTTAGCCGGGCCCGAAGGTTCCGTGTAGTTTTAGTGCAAATTACCGTTTTACCCTAGAACAGTGTACAGTGCCTAATGAATAATTAGCCGAACCTAAGCAATATTAGGCTCTAATCGAAGATTAATTTATTTCGATAATTAATCTAGAGTCAAAATGATTTATTAAGGTTGATTAGAAACTAAAATTGCTTAGTCAAATTCTAATTTCATTCTTTAATCCAAGACTACTAATCAAAAAGTAATGAATAATATTTTCTCTCTCCAACTTCCTTAAATTAAGGAAACTTGTCTACAACCTTTTTGACCAAAAGAATGATTTTAAAATTGTTAATCTAAATTAGAACACCCCCTAAACCAAGCCTTGATGACCCTAATTAACCTTCATTACACCTAAACACTTTCTCACAAACACCTAACCCAAACCTTAATTAATGAAACACCTAAATGCATCATTAAACTACAATTACATGGATGATTTTTCCCTCCCTCTTGGCTGTCCAGATTTGGCGAATTCTTCCCCAAAATCCATCAAATATTGATTTCAAATTTCATCCAAAAAGGCTATGCCAAAGCTAGGACTTGACTACACCTAAGCTAGGACTTAAACCAAGCTTCCAAGACAAGCTTTAGAAGATATTTTCCTTCCCTCCCAAGGCCAAAATTTCAGCCAGCTCTTCCCCCTAAATCAGCCACAACATTTCATTCTTTATAAATATCACACCTTGGAAAGCTTGGACACCTTTTTGATCATTTGCTAAGTTGAGTTTTCTTGCACTTTCTCTTATTTTCTCTCATTTTCCCTTCCTCTAAGTTCTTTTTCTTCCTTCCTCAAAGAACCACCACCACCACCATGAGCCACCACAAACCACCTCAAACCACCACTCTCATACCTTAAAACACCTCCTAAACACTAAACCTCACCATTTCCAAGCTTGCATCCTCAAGGAAAAATCATCTTCCTTGAGAACCTTTGGAGGCCGAATCCTTGTTGCTCACCAAGAGAAGATTTTGTCTTCTCATTTCCTTGCAAACTCAAGCTTTCTTTCAAAGCTTTCAAGATTTCACTTGGTAGGAGTTTTCTTTCAAGTTTTCTTTACTTTCTTTGAGGAAAGTTTCTAGTTTTCTCTTGGTTTCAAACTCTTTTTCTTCCCTTTGTATTTTCGGCCATGAGGCCATTTTACAAACCAATCTTTAGCTTGATGATGAGGTCTCATGGAGATAGTTTGGTGTTTGCCATGAGAGAAACCTCTAAAGCTTGGATCTTGGTCTAGGACCATATACAAACTCGATTTTTCCTTTTCTTTGCAAGTTCAAAGTTTTGGTTTTTCATTTCCTTTCCTTTATGATTCCGGTTCCTCCTTGGTTTTTCCTAGTTCAAAGTTTTGGCCTTCATTCCTCTAAGGTTTCGGTTTTTCCTTTTTGCCTTGTTCAAGCTTTGTTTTTTATTTCTTTTTCTTCAATGGTTTCGGTTTTTCCTTTCCTCTCTTGAACAAAGTTTGCTAAAAATGTTAAGGTAGCCCTTTTATGTTTGTTTGAAAGGTTGTCTCTTGAAAAATCGTTTCCTTGAGCTTGATGATGGTGTTCGAAGAACATAAGATTTCCTTGGTGTCTTGATGCTAAGAACTCTAAAGCTCACTTTATGATACATAATGGGTTGAGGTTTTTATGTTCCTTTAAAGTCTTGTAAGAGCTCTAGTTAAGATTCAAAAGGAGTTGCATTCATGTTTACTTTTATGCTTTGCATAGCATGTTTATTTTCAAGCTATCACTAAGCAACTTAAAGATTAAAACAAGAATGTGCATCATCACTTAATAAATCTCAAAGCCTACCTATTTCAACCTTAAAGTTGATTGTTGATTTGGGGTAAACACCCCAAGAGGCCTAGAGCATTAAAATAAAGAATTGAACCTTGCATTTCATGTTTACTTTCTTGTCTATCATGTTTATATTTTACGCCATCACTTAAACTCTAAAGATAATAAATGAGTGCACCTCATATTTATTTTATGCTCTCACTTTATTTTCTAAAAGAAGAATAAAATGAGTTGCATAGCATGTTTAAATTTATGTCACCACCTAAATGGTCTAGAGCTCAAAGACTTGACCAAGTATCCAATGTAAAGTTTTAAGAAAACGTTGGTTTTTCAATGAAGCCATTTCGGCCTTGTGGTGATGATGATGGGCTTGGTGTGAGTTCATCTAATCACAAGTGCCCATAGCCATGTTTTGGAATTTTTCTAAGCTTAGGAGTACCTAAGGAACATTATGAATGAGATTATATGTTTTAAATCTATTTTATGAGCAAATTGATTTAGCTACTGCCCTCATGTATAATTACATGATTTTAATGAGATAAATTGAGTTCTAAAAGAGATTTGAGTTCTTAAAAACCATTCCAAGAGAAAACTAGTAACTTATGTGCTTTTAAGTCATGATTTTATGTGATTTTATGATTGTTTCATTTCGGTTCTGTACCTCCCTGATTGGCTACTGTACAAACTATTTTAAGGTGATAAAATGTGTACATTTATGCTTGAGTGAAGTAAGGAACGTTTTAGAGAAGTTAGGAAAAAAATAAGTAACTAGAAAGGACTTAAAATGAGAATTCTAGAACACTTAGAATTGGAAAAATGCAATTCTGTTCCAGCATAATTAATTCAAGTGTAAATGGTTCATAATCAGTAGGATATGCATAAAAACCTTTCATAAATGATTAGGTATTAATTACTAAGCTTAAGGTAATGATAAGGACTTAAAATAGGAATTCTAGCACACTTAGACATGGCAAAATGTGATTCTGTCCAGCAAAGCTAAATTGAGGAAAAGTGAATTATAACTTAGTAAACATGCCTAGGAATCCCTCATAATTGGTTTAGGGATTGATTATGAAGCCTTAGGCGAAGACGGATCTAAAAGGGTTTAAAACGAAGATTTTAGAACCACATAAACATATGATGATTTTCTGCCCAAGATGCATAATGCTGTTTGGAATTTTTAATAAGCCTAAATCTTTGTAAGAATTATAAGTAATGATCTCTTAAGTGGAATAAAGATGTACTATGAGCATTAGAATGATTGGAACTTAAGTTTAAGACCCGTAAGGGCCAAAGCATAAGACAATATGAGATAGGAAGTGTGATATGAGAATGAGACCAAGTGAGTATGCTTGTGATATGAATGAATGTGTTAATATCATGAGTATGAGAATATATGGATTTGTGATATGCGTTGTGATGTTTTTGTATATTATGAGCATAATGCATGAGACTATGTGATAGAAATGAATTAGAGAAAGTATGTTGTCATGATTGAAAAGTTTTCTTGATGGAGGATTTTGTGAGATAACATGCATTATGTAAGTTATGTGGCAAGACTCAAATTTGAGGAAATTCGTGGTGCAATCGTCACGCTCGAATTTCCGTCAAATTTGAGGGACAAAAAGAAAGTTTTTGAGAAATATGAAGTTTAAAGTTATATGCCGAGACGCATTTCTCCTTCTGAGGAGAAAGTAAACCCGTGGGGGTATGGACGTCGAGCCATACCGAAGCGACAAAGTCATTGGCTTAACCAGTCGATGCGTTTTGAAGAATGAAAGTATATGATGTTTAAGGTGACACACCGAGACGTACTTCTCCTCCTGAGGAGAAGGTAAAACCGCGAGGGCATAGACATTAGCCTTCCAAAGCGGACAAAGTCATTGGCTTAACCAGTCGATGCATTTCGAAGAAGGAAAAAGTCCCATGATGGGTGATCCTTAGGCCCCCTACCCATACTCGGGAGTCGGGATTATGATGATTATGTTTATGATTCGCTTATCAAGAGGATAAGTAAGAACTAGTGATGACTAGTTAAGGTATGAGCTCATAGCCTAGTTTAAGGGTGCGGTTACTATATTATTGGTGTCACAAGTATGAGAAAAGGAAAGATGTTCAAGAGAAAGGTTACATGCCACTTATATGTTGATTGATAATTGTTTGATTTACCTAAAGTACTGCCATGCATCCATGAACTATTATGTTGCATACATGTATTAAGAATCATTATAAAAGACATGGACCTTGGATAAATACCTTTGTGAAAACCTCATAATGAACTTATGCATGCTTAACCTTTTCATAATAAACCCAAGGTTCCTGGGACGTAAACGATGACACTAGGATAGAGGACTTCCCTACTGAGATTCTTTAGTAAGAATTCTCACCCCTTTCTCTATTTCTTTCCGTTACGTCTTCAGATATGGATGGCGTCGTTCGTGATTTTTGTTGATGCACCCGTGGGAGCTGCACTACGATCCGACATCAGCCCTACCACTTCGAGGGTCGTTGTGCCATTCGCATTTTTGCATACATGGGACGCCCGTTTGCCTTTCCAGTCTCCAGCTTCAGATTCACTCCGACCTTCCCCTTTGGCGACGACATGATTTTTTGAGGACGCGACCCGTGACGAGAAGAACCGTCGCGCCCGTTCGGCATCTTCAGCGGTGCAAGGTTACCCCGAGTATGTGCCTCACCCAAGACGTTCAGAGACCGACCCATCAGAGGATCCTCCTCATCCTTTCTCGGAGGGTTCCGCCTCACTGGACCCATGGACATCAGGATGGGTAGCGAGGAGACGTGACGCAGCGGAGGTTAGCACGACATTCCGGAGATGCGCCCTCATCGTGGCGGGCATGCTCGCCCATCTTTCCGCCTTCACGCATCCGAGGAGCTTGCACAGTTCATTGGATATATACCACCGAGGGATGGGTAGGAGCGTCATCCATGGCTCGAGGGAGGGAGAGTCTTGGTTGGGTATTTATCTTTTGGGGTTGTTTCATGTATTTGTCATCTTTTGATGTCATTGTATTGCAAGCTCTGCCCACTAGTATGGGTAAGACTTTATGCTTATGTTATATTTCTGTTATGATGTACTAAACTATATTATCTAATGTGATGAGGAATGATGTTTATGATGGATGTGTTCTTTAATGTTTATGTCCTGTATGTTTTATGTATTCTTCCGTTCACGTCGTTTATATGTCACGCGCAAGGCTCGCACTTTGTTTTATATAAATCATTTCAAAAAAAAATTTACCGGTATTTTCCGCTAAGTTAATTTCTAAAAGAGGTTTTAAAGGAAGTAATGACTAATAATTAATCTAAGTACGTCCTAGGCGTATTGGGTTAAATATTAGGGTGTTACACATTTTGTTTAGAGGAGTTAGAATGCGTAAGATTATGTTTGGAGACGTGAGGAACGATTTTGACGGTCCAGGACTAAGTAAATAGAAAGGTTTGAGAACTAAAATCTTAACACCCTTAGACACGAGAATAATAATAACTTTTGTTCCAGCATAATTGAGCTTAAGGAAGATGACTCATAATTAGTGTTTATGCCTAGGAGTTGAACTTAGGATCTTAGGCAAAGAACGAACTAGAAAAGAGTCTAAGGTGTAGATCCTCGAATCCCATAGTCGAGTAATGATCGTGATGTTTAATCTATTCAATGCTGATTGGATGAGTTAGTGAACATAAAAGAAAGAATTATAGGTAATGATCCCTTAGGTGTTATAGGATCCATAATAAAGGTTAGGATAATTGGACACAAGTTTAAGACCCGTAAGGGCCAAAGCATAAGACAACATGAGGTAGGAAGTGTGATGTGAGAATGAGACCAAGCGAGTGTTCTTGTGTTATGTGTGAATGTGTTAATAACATGAGTTTGATAACATGAGGATTCATGGTGTATTGTGATGATGATTTTGGTATATTGTAGGCATAATGCATGGGACTATGTGATACAAATGAATCAAAGAAAGTACGTTTTTATGATTGAAAGGTTTATTTGATTGAGGAATTTATGAGACAACATGTATTATGTGAGTTATGTGGCATGACTCAAATTTGAGGAAATTCAAAGCGAAGTGGTTATGCCTCGAATTTCCGTCAAATTTGAGAGACTTAAGAAAGTTTTAAGAAATAAGATGTTTAATATGACACACCAGACGTACTTCTCCCTCCGAGGAAGGTAAAACCGTGAGGGCATCAACATTAGCCTCCAAGGACAAGTCGTTGGCTTAACCAGTCGATGCGTTTCGAAGAAGGAAAAAGTCCCATGATGGGTGATCCTTAGGCCCCTTAGCCGTACTCTAGGAGTCAGGATGATGATGATTATGTTTATGATTCGCTTATCAAGAGGATAAGCAAGAACTAGTGACGACTAGTTAAGGTATGAGCTCATAGCCTAGTTTTAGGGTGCAGTTACTATTATGATGTTTGGTCTCACAAGTTTGAAGAGAATGAATGATATTCAAGAGAAGTTACATGCCACTTAAATGTTGATTGATTATTATTTGGTTTGCCTAAAGTATTGTCATGTATTCATGTTCTGCTATGTTGTATACATGCATTAAGATTCATCATAAAAGACACAGACCTTGGATAATTATCTCTATGAAAAACCTCATAATGAACCTTTGCATGTTTAACCTTTTCATAATAAACCCAAGGTTCCTGGGGATAAACGATGACACTAGGATAGAGGTTTTCCCTATGAGATTCTTTAGCAAAATTTTCACCCCTCTCCCGTTTCTTTCCGTTATGTCTTCAGACATCGATGACGTCATTCGTGATCTTCATTGACCCGCCCACTTAGGAGGTGCACTATGACCCCGAGCATCAGCCTTACCACTTCCAGGGTCATTATGAGGTGCGCGTTTTGTGTACGTGGGATGCCCGTTTGCTTTCCCCGTCTCCAACTATCGCTTCGATCCGACTTCACCTTTTGGCGATGACCTGATCTTTGAGAGGATGTGACCCGAGGCGAGAGACTCGTGCTCGTCCTTTTTCATTGGCAGGACACGGAGACCCGAGTATGTTCCCCGTTCTTATTGGAGGCCGATCCTTCGGAGGGCTCTCCCCTTCGTCCCTATGGATCTTGGTGGAGGTAGCGAGGACACTGTCACCCAGCCGAGGCATGCGAGGTGTGATCGACAGCCTTAGAGGCGACCATGCTGCGGAGGCCACGCCGTTCCCTCAATTCCCATGCCTAGATCTCCGTTTCGTTGGGCTACTTCCGAGGAGCTCCGTCAATTCATGGGCTACATCTCCCTATCTGAGGAGATGTCATCAGGAGGCGTGGAGCGTGTGGGTAGTGATAGTTGGGAATCTTATCTTTTGGGGATTTGCCATGTACTTGCTTTTATTTTCCTTTCCATTTATGTATTTCCAGTTTCTATGTACTGGAAGCTCTGCCCACGTATATGGGTAAGACTCTATACATTTCCTTTATATTACAGTGGTTATGTACTAAACTATGTTAATTAATGTTATGAAGAATGTTTTCGTGATTGAGGTGTTCTTTATTGCTTTTGACTTGTATGATTTATTTGCTCTTCCGCTTTACGTTTCATTTATGTCATATGTAACACCCTAGTAATTAACCAAATACACCTAGGTTGAATTGGATTAATGACTAGACTTTACTCTTTGCTTTGGTTCTTTCATCGTATTTTGAAAATACTTAGTGAAATTACGAGCCATTTTTTTTTTTAACATAATTGAAATCGTGAGCCCGCATAACATAAACGATTAAGCGGTAGTAAAATAAGACATTTAAGAATCTAAATATATCATATTGGCTCCATCACATAACATCCATAATGCACATCACAACATATATACAATAACCTCACTCAAAAGGTGAGTTAAGTTCATACATCATATCTTACATATTCACACCATAGGAAACTATTTATAAGGAAATTCATGCCCCTAAACTAGATAACCTTAAAAGCAAGGAAGGCTACTCTAAACTTGGATGTATAATACTCTTAAGACTACTAAAACTCTCTAGGGCCACTGTCTTGGAAACGGGGAAGAAACCCGGTCATCTACGAGCTTCCTCGGAAGGGGGCACACGAGATGCACCAGGCCGGGTCGCATGGATGATCTGGACATCCCCCGCCGCTTTATGGATTGCCACCGTCCCTACAAACCAACACAGGTCCTTTCAGCGTGCTTTGTCCTCACTCACACGTGTTCCCAGGAGGTCACCCATCCCAAAATTACCCCAAGTCAAGCACGCTTACCTTGGAGTTCTTTCATGACAGGCTACCGAAAATAAAAATGCATCTTTGTGGCATAGGTAGTACCAATCAATTCATATAAGCCGTCCTTAACCGATAGTCCCATACCTATACAGACTCAGGATCCTCTCGTTCGGGTGTGTAATCGGTTCATTCATGTACCCCTCCGCTTGGAGGTAGGAGCCGCTCCTTGTCCGTGCCTTCTTGCACCGACTTACTCCTACCTCGTCCCGGCGTTACATGCCCACCGCTTCCGCTTGGTTCGTCCTCGAACCACACCGTACTTGGAGATGTGCAGGCTCGAGACCATTTGTAACATCCTGCTTTATGGATTGCCGCTGTCCCCACAAACCAACACGGCTCCTTTCAGCGTGCTTTGTCCTCACTCACACGCTTCCTGGAAAACTTCCCAGGAGGTCACTCATCCCAAAATTACCCCAAGTCAAGCACGCTAACCTTGGAGTTCTTCGTGACAGGCTACCGAAAGAAAGATGCATCTTTGTGGCATAGGTAGTACCAATCAATTCATATAAGCCTTCCTTAACTGTATAGTCCCATACCTATACAGTTAGGATCCTCTCATTCGGGTGTGTAATCGGTTCATTCATGTACCCCTCCGCTTGGAGGTAGGAGCCGCTCCTTGTCCGTGCCTCTTGCACCGCGATCACTCCCTACCTCGTCCCCTGTTACACGATCTTCTTGCTAACCTCGGCTGAACAACTGTTTCCTCACTACCCTCTCTTACACGTGGGAGAATAGGAGCAGAGCTCTCAGAATAAGCATGAGTAGGAGGGTCCTCTGAAGGATCAGTTTCAGAATATCTCGTTCGTGGATTATACTCTGGAAAACCATGGACAGGAGATGAGGCGGGATAAGAACGTAACATCCTTCCATCAAGTGGACGTGCATGTTTGAAAACCATTTCATCGCCATAGGGAGAAGTAGGAGAAAAACGATAACTAGGGACAGGATGTGCAAATGGACGACCTACGTAAATAAAAACACGAACCGAGCACCTTCCTTCAAAGTGATACGAATGATGCACGGATCATAGTGGAATTCCAAGTAGGGGTGTCAACGAACAGGACGAATGTCGCCATCTGAATCTGAAGACAATGACGGAAATAAAGGAAAGGGAGTGAGAATCTTACTAAGAATTCTCAGTAGGGTATCTCCTTCTACGGTGTCATCATCAAAGTCTCCAAGAATCTCGGGGTTATTATAAAATAGTGAACATACGAAGATTAAATTTTAAGTTCAGAAAATACTTTTACCGAGATTCGGCCAATTTTAATTATGCGTCTTATAATGCATCATAATCTTAACATGTCATATTTATAATGAACTTTTCTTTTATCATTTCATCATATTCCTCATCATCATCATTAATATAATATGCATAAAAGAACATCATATTTCTCATCATCAACTCATGTATGTTATGCACAGAAGAATATCATAATAGCTACACATGGACATGGTGCGCATAATTTATTTCTTTAGTACCTTAGGTGACTTTAACATCTTATTATCCTCATTATTTTCCTTGGGCCACCCTATACTCCACCCTTTTGGGAGTAATCTAGGTTATGAGCTCATACCTTACTAGTCGTCACTAGCATATACTTATCCTTTTTGATAAATTAAAGTCCTAACTCTACCTTTTGAGAGAACAGTTAGGGGGCTAGAATCACCTTTTCATCACCTATAGTTTGATGGGTCTAAAGGATCATTTTCTAGGATCACCTTTTCACCACCTATAGTCCGATGGGTCCAAAGGATCATTTCCTCATAAGTTTAAGTCACCATTAAGTCTTAGCATGTTACAACTCGCAATTCATAATAATTCTAACATTTTCTTATTTACAGTCTTATTCTGGAATAATATATATCAACTATAATCATGCATATGGGAGATTCCCAGGAAAGAGAGGTGGGTCACAATGGACACGCTTAAATACCAAATCTTTCCTTAGCCAGAATCTTTCCAAATTGCACTCTTACAGGAATACACTTTCTTCCAGGAACAAAATATGTCCTTATTTCATGCATAAGTTTTCATTGTTTGCAACAGCAACTATAACATACAAACCAGGGAATCAATCAATGACACCAAATTCTTGATAAGCATCAAATCACATTTTAAGTACACATAAAATTACTAGTTTCCCATAAAATTCTTACAAAGTTTTAAAACTCTTTTAGAACTAATTCTTTTTGTTAAACTTGAAAGAAGTCATAGGACTTTAGGCCTAACTTAACCATGGGACCGATTTATAACTTGAAAGAATGTTCATAATTAAATCTTTCACTTAAGATAAAAGGAGCAAGTCTTGAGCTTTAGAGATTTAGGTGATGACTTGGAATTATAAACATGCTATGCAACCTTATTTTAATCTTATCTTTATAAGGTGATAGCTTGGAATTATAAACATGATATGCAATTCCATTTCTTTATCTTTAAGATTTAAGGTGATGACTTGAAAATTAAACATGATTCAAGAACTTGTAATATAAACATGATGTAAGAAACTGGAGCGCGGAATCCGCATAAGAACCAGGAGAGGGAGAAGAGAATCTTAAGCAACCTAGCGCGGTAGTCCGCATAGGATGTGGGAGAAGAGAATTACATTTTTTTTAAGCTCCAATTCTCAAGACTTCTTAAAGAATAAATTCTTTAACTCCAATTATCTCATTTCTTCGCTTATGATTCATAGGCAAGTCTTTGAGCTCTAGGATTTTTAGGTGATGACATAAAATAAACATGCCATGCATTGATTCTTTTAGCCATTATAAAATAAAGTGAGAGCATAAAATAAACATGAGATGCAACTTCTTTATTATCTTTAGAGATTAAGTGACAACTTGAAATTTAAACATGAAATGCAAGCTTGAAATTTAAACATGAGATATGCAAGTTCATTTATTTATTCTTGAGAATTTAGTTATGACATAAAATAAATATGGCTGTGCAAGGCATAAACTTAAACATGGATGCAAGTTCACTTGATCTCTTTACTAGAGCTCCTTCAAGACTTTAAGAGAATTATGATTTCAACCCAATATATGTATCTTAGCAAGACAAAGTAAAAAAAAAATACATATTTCATATTCAAACCTCAAGATAAAAACATTATTCTTTAAAGTTTTTCATTAAATTTAATGTTCAAGCTTTAGAGGCCTAACTTGTGATGGATTTACAACCCATATTCAAGGTCCTCATCATCAAGCCATCATTTCATTCCTTCCTAGGCCATTTGGCCGAAACCATGAAAGGAAAATAAGGAAAGAAAAACTGAAATTTTAGAAGCTTTGGAAACTAGTGAAACCTTCAAGTTTTAGAGATCTAACTTGTGAAAGCTTTGCAACCAACACTCAAGAATCTCATCATCAAACCATGGTCTCATCATAAGCTAGGCCATATGGCCGAAATACTTTAAAAAGAAAGGAAGAAGAAACTGAAAATGAAAACTTATAAGAAAGCTCATGAAAACATCATTTTTGAGCTAGAAACATAACTTGTCTTAGCATAAAATGAACTTAGAAACACCTCCCTACCTAATTTGATTTGAAAGAAAAGAAGAGAACTTGGTTTCCTTGAGTGAAATGAAGCAAAATATCCTTGAAAAGCTGAAGGGAGAATTCGGCCAAGAGAAAGAAAGAAAGAAAGCTTTTGGTGCTCCTAAGACTAGAATTTGTGTAAGTTATGAACTAAGCATCTAAACTATCTTCAAGCATGCCTATTTATAGAGATTTTGCAGCTCATAAATGGACAAAGGAAGGAAGGAAATCTGACCAAAAATTAGAGGAAAAAAAAATAAGGAAGAAAAATCATTTTGTTTGGTGGCTTAAAACATGGAATCATGTTTCCATGTTTTCATGATTCTTTGTTTTCATTCTTTGGATTTTTGTGTAATAATTTTCTGACTTATTACTCAATAATTTCGGCCATTACAGCCTTGTGGAAGAGGATTTTGTGTGTTCCATGTATTATTTTGGTGTAGGCAAGGTATTCATGTAATTTAGAGAATTTACGGTTAAGGGCTTAAGTGAATTACTAAGCAATTTGGGTGTTTTAAGCAATTTTAGGTTCTAATCAATCTAAATAAATAATTTTGACTCTAGATTAGTAATTAGAATTTAATAAGCTTTAATTTGAGCCTAATATTGTTTAGGTTTCGTTAGACAAATCGAAAATCTCAAAATTTGCAAAACTGGACAACGAGAGGGGCAAAAAAATTTAACCCAAAATTTGGACCATCTGACTTAACCAAGGGTCATTCATAACTTAAAAACACCTTTTAAAATATTTTAGTGAGGTTCGGTTCAGCGCAAATCGGAGTTAAAACAGCGCAGGGCGTTTTGGTCATTTCGCGTTGGAACTCAAAATTGAGATTCTTCTGCTATATTAACGCACATAACACAAACAATCCTTTATTATCCTCAAAACATCCCCTTGAGGATGGGTGGGGCCCACGATCCTCATTTCTGAGTAAAATAACCTCAGGGCATTTTGGTCATTTTACACAGAAATTTGGGTTTGCAATGCTTGTACGAATTGCTCCTAACTTCTCTTCTAACGTTATATTCCTTTATTGAGGATTGTTTGGTCTCAAATTTTATATAATATTTACCTACGGAATTCGGTAATTTCTAATGACAGGTAAAGATTACAGGAAAATTGGGGCGTTACATCATACGCGAAGGCTCGCACTTGTTTTACATATTCCATTTCAAAAAAAAAATTATCTGTATTTTCCGCTAAGTTATTTTACAAATGATGTTCAAAAGGAAGTAATAACTAATAGTTAGTCTTAATACGTCCTAGGCGTGTTAAGGTTAAATATTAGGGTGTTACATTATGGTATCAAAGGTTCAATTCTTAAGCTTGAGGATTGGACTAACCATGCTCTATAGGCATGTTACAGTAATATGTCATGTTTAGTGCTTAGCTATTTGAGATAAGCTATAGGATAGACATACATGACCCCTGCTGCTGTGCCATGGTAACTAGCTTATTTAGCTTGGAATATTGAGCCTGATCACCTCAGTGTTTGTTGACTTGTGTGTTTAGGGACCAATGGCACCCGCAGAAGATATAGGAACGCGAACGAAGGCGAACAAGGGAATGAGACTGGAGCGTGGACGCGAGATGGCAAGAGCGATGGAGCGCATGTTCGATCATATGAATCAACCGAGGGATGCTGCTTAAGGTCCCCGCGAAGCCGTGGAACAAGCCCGTTTTGGAGAGTTCCGCAAGGCCAATCCCCCAACCTTCCGTGGAGCTTTGAATCCGAACAAGGCGGACGAGTGGATCCAGAACATGGAAAAGATCTACTCAGTGGTTGCCTTGGAGAAACAGAAAGTCACCTTTGCTGCCTACATGATGGAGCCTACGAGAGTTTGGGTGGACCGCACCAAGAGCTGCTAGAAGCTACGGAACCGCTATCAACTGGGAGCTATTCAAGATGTACTTCTATGAGAAGTATTTCCCGGAGTCCGTGAGGAACGCAAAGGACATTAAGTTCATGCAATTGGTCCAAGGTGGATCGTCTGCACCCAGGACACGGCAAAATTTGAAGAGTTGATTAAGTTCTTCCTGTTTTCCAAGGGAATCCCGATGAAGTTTGGAAGTGCGTTAAGTATGAGGCGGTTTGAGGGCCAAGCTTAACATTGCTATGGCACACATGGAGATTAGGGACTTCCCTACCCTAGTCAACAAGTGCCGAATCATCGAAGAAGGGCACAAGAAGCTGAGCGCCATGAGGGCGGATCATCCCCGTGGGCTTGGACCTCAAGCCCCAAGGTTCAAGCCGCAACACCACAATCAATCGAGGAGCCACTATCATCCCTACCAATCCAACCAGTTCAAGCATCAACAACACCAATAACAACATCATCATCAACAACAACAAAGGGGACATGTCAACCAACCCTTCCAACACCGAGGCCGCCGTTCAACCATAACGGCCATCTGAACCGCAACAATCAACAAGGCGGAATGGGCGGTCCTCGCAATAACAACAACAACAACAACCAACAACCAACAAAGAGGGCCCAATGGGAACAAGAATAAGGCACCCCAAGGAGTTCCCCTGCCTCTCCCGACTCTGAACAAGCCTGGAATGCCCCACTGTGGAAAGAATCATGGCGATCGTCCCTGCCTAGCCGGGCAAGGAGTATGTTTCAAATGCGACAAGCACGGCCACTAAGCTAAGGATTGCAATGGATCGTCAAGTCAGAACCCATGCCGCAACACCAAGGAGGGTCTTCACCCTCAATGCGGAAGACGCGCAAGATCCAACAACCTCATCGAAGGTAAGTCCGAATTAAATGGTAGAACCTTAACTGTGCTATATGACTCTGGTGCTACTTATTCCTTTATCTTACATGCTAGTGTCGAGTCTCTAAATTTGAAAGTTTCTAACCTTCCTTTTGACCTTATTATTTCTACTCCTACAAACCGTCTTGAACATACATGTAACTATTGTTTAAATTGTCATCTTACTATTGAAAATAGATCCTTTGTCATAGATTTGAATTGTTTACCCTTGAAAGACATAGGAGTAATTCTTGGCATGGATTGGCTTTACGCTAACCATGTATTGTTAGATTGTTACACCAAGACGTTATTTTTCGTCATCCCCCTAGCAAAACTAGTCAAACCTTGAAACTTTATGTAAATTCCGTAGATGTCTTCTATAGTGGGGAGAAAACTAAGGGATATGTCCTTCTACCTGCTAGCGAGGTAGACTTTGAGAGAACATAGATGATATTCCTATAGTAAGAGAGTATCCCGAGGTATTTCCTGATGAGATACCCAGTTCCCTCCCGAGAGAAGTAGAGTTCTCCATTAAGTGGGTTCTGGAACGAGACCTATCTCAATAGCCCCGTATAGGATGTCGCCCTTGGAGTTGAAGGAATTGAAAACCCAATTGGAGGAGTTGTTAGAAAAGAATTTTATAAGACCTAGTACTTCACCCGGGAGCCCCCTTTGTTTGTTAAGAAAAAGGATGGGAGCATGAGGTTATGTATAGATTATAGGAAATTGAATCGTGTAACGGTGAAAAACAAATACCCTTTGCCTTGGATTGATGATCTCATGGATCAGTTGAAAGGAGTGGTGGTATTCTCTAAGATTGATTTGAGATCGGGATACCACCAGATTAGGGTGAAAGATGAGGATATACCTAAAACCGCCTTTAGGACATGGTACAGACATTTTTTAGTTCACCGTGATGTCTTTTGGACTGACAAATGCACCCGCGGGTTCATGGACTACATGAATAGGATCTTTAGACCCTATTTAGATAAATTCGTGGCTGTTTTCATAGATGATATACTCATCTATTCGAAGACTCACAAAGAGCATGAAAGTCACCTAAGGTTGGTTTTAGAGGTGTTGAAGGATAAGAAGTTGTATGCTAAGCTTTCTAAGTGTGAATTCTGTTGGAGGAAGTGAAGTTTTTGGGACATATAGTATCGAAAGGAGGTATAGCGTTGACCCTAATAAGATAGAAGCCATAATGAATTAGGATAGACCGACCACCGTATCGGAAATACGAAGCTTTTTGGGTTTAGCAGGCTATTACCGAAGGTTTATTAAAGGATTTTCCCAGATTTCGCTTCCCTTAACCAAGCTCACTAGGAAGAACACCCGTTTTCATGGAATCCCGATTGTGAAAAGTGCTTCCAAGAGTTAAAGGAAAGGTTGACCTCAACCCAGTTTTGGTTTTACCCGACCCCAATGTACCCTTCGAGGTATATTGTGATGCTTCGAGAAAGGGTTTAGGCTATGTGTTAATGCAAAATAAGCAAGTGGTAGCCTATGCGTCTAGACAACTCAAGCCACACGAGGTTAACTACCCTACCCATGACCTATAGTTAGCCGCCATAGTGTTTGCCTTAAAGATTTGGAGGCATCACTTGTATGGAGTAAGGTTTGAAGTTTTCTCCGATCACAAGAGTCTTAAGCATCTCTTTGATCAAAAGGAGTTAAATATGAGGCAAAGAAGGTGGATGGAGTTTCTAAAGGACTATGACTTCGGCTTAAGTTACCACCCGGCAAGGCCAATGTGGTCGCGATGCCTCGAGTCGAAAGTTATTACGCTTATCCCACATAATGGTCAAGGAAGTTGAGCTGATAGAGAAGTTTAGGGACATGAATTTGGGGATGTCATCAGAAAATAGTGTGAAGATGTGCCATCTTACAGTGACAAGTAGGTTTAAACAGAGGGTTATGATGGCACAGGTGGAAAATGAGGAGTTTAGGGAAACCCTCAGGAGGAAAAGCGGAGAGCTTAAGGGTTTTGAGCAAGGGACAGATGGTTTGTGGAGGTTTGAAAGGGGATCTGTGTACCACAAGATGGTGACCTCCGAGAGAATATCTTGGAGGAGGCCATAAAAGCCACTTCATCATCCATCCTGTGCCACCAAGATGTATCAGGATTTAAAGAAGATGTTCTGGTGGCCGGATTGAAAAAGGACGTAGTCACCTGGGTTAGTAAGTACTTAGTCTGTCAAAAGTGAAGATTGAGCACCAAAAGCCTTCAGGAATGTTGCAACCTTTGCCTATCCCCGAATGGAAGTGGGATAGTATATCTATGGATTTTGTGACCGGCTTACCTAGAACCCAAGCTGGCCATGACGCTATTTGGGTAATAGTGGATAGGTTAACCAAGTCGGCCCATTTCCTACCCATCAAGATAACCTTTTCCCTAGATAAGTTGGCACAATTGTATATCCAAGAGATAGTGAGGTTACATGGAGTTCACGATAATCTCTATTAAGATCCCGATTTACGTCGCGTTTTGGGGAGCCTTTCAAAAGGCGTTTGGTTCAAAGCTGTATTTAAGCACGGCTTACCACCCTCAAACAGATGGACAATTAGAAAGAACTGTCCAAACATTGGAAGACATGTTGAGGGCATGTGTTTTGGATAAAAAAGGGAGTTGGGATAAGTACCTCACTTATCGAGTTTGCGTATAATAATAGTTATCATGCGAGTATCGGTATGGCACCGTACGAAGCCTTATATGGAAGGAAGTGCCAGTCGCCTTTGTGTTGGCATGATCCCGAAGAACAAAGCATTTTGGGACTGGATGTAGTGAGGGAAACCACGGAACAAATAAGAACGATCAAGGATAGAATCTTGACTGTCAAAGTCGACAAAGAGCTATGCGGACAAGCGGCGAAAGTCGTTGGAATTCCAAGAAGGCGAGCATGTTCTTAAGAATTACCCCATGACAGGCATAGGTAGAGCCATGAGAGTCAAGAAATTGAGTCCCGATTTCTCCTTTTGAAATCCTTCAGAGAGTCGGGATAGTTGCCTACAAAATAGCCCTACCTCCAAATCTATCAAATCTTCATGACGTCTTTCATGTCTCCCAGCTAAGAAAATATCAATCCGATCCTAGTCATGTGCTAGAAATAGAGCATGTAAGTTAAGGGAGGACCTTACTTTCATCCTCCACCAACGAGGATCGTGGATCGAGGTGTCAAACAGCGAGGAACAAGTCCGTTCCTTTGGTGAAAGTAGTGGGGACGCGACAAGATGGAGGGTATGTGGGAACTCGAATCCAAGATGCGAACGAGTATCCTGAGCTTTTCTATGGTAACGAATTTCGAGGATGAAATTCTTTTTAAGGAGGGGAGTAATGTACGCCCCAATTTCTACTATTTGAGTGCAAATAACCAAAATGCCCCTGAGGTCATTTTTACCTGAACTTTAAGACAGTTGCCCAGTCCTCAATGGGTCAACTCAATGTTTGAAGGGGGTTATAACTGTTATGTTTGATATTCAAGGTGAAAATCTCATTTTCCGAACTTTTGGCTCAAAATGACCAAAATACCCCGCGGATTCTACGCGGGTAAAAGGTGCCGTTTGAGCCCGAACTTTTCCAGGAAGTTTGGAATGATGTTTATGAGTGATATTTGATGTTTAGTTTTGCCTAGAAGTCCCGAGAAGTTTTAGTGCAAAAATTACCATTTTGCCCCTAGAACAGTGTACAGTGAGCCTAATGACGCAATTAAGCAAACCTAAGCAATATTAGGCTCTAATCGAAGATTAATTTATTTCGATAATTAATCTAGAGTCAAAATAGTTTATTAAAGTTAATTAGAACCTAAGATTGCTTAGTTAAACTCTGATTGCATTCTTTAATTCAAGATTCTTAAACTCTAATTGCATTCTCATTCTAATTCAAGATTCCTAGTCATGGAATCTTGAATAGTATTTCTCTCCAATTCCTTAAATTAAGGAATTATGTCATACCTCATTTGACTAAGAAAATGAATTTAATTTGTCAATCTAGTATGACCACTCCTAATCAAGTCTTGACATTCATAATTACCCAATTACCTCACCTAAAACACTTTCTTACAACTCCTAATTAAAACCTTAATCAAAGAAACACCTAAACACATCCTTAAACCACAATTACATGAACAAAATCCCTTCCCCTTGGCTGTTATGCTGGCAAATCCCTCCCCAAAATTGTGTCACATGTTGAATTTCTCTTCACTCAAAGGCCATGCTTCAAGCCATACCATGACCCATACTTATGCCCATACTTAACCATGCTTGAACCCATACTCAAAGCCATACCTTGTAAGAGATATTTCTTCTCTCCTTCCTCCCCCAAGTGACCGGCCACTTCTCCCTCCTCTAGGCCATCCATGAAGCTTCCATTCTCTTTATAAATATGCATGCTTGAAAGCTCACAAAAACCTTTACACACATTACAACTCTA
This sequence comes from Dalbergia oliveri, assembly GCA_030441495.1. NCBI lineage: Eukaryota > Viridiplantae > Streptophyta > Magnoliopsida > Fabales > Fabaceae > Dalbergia > Dalbergia oliveri. Next base: position 35,288,522 of record JAMLFY010000006.1, read on the forward strand.
AGCTTTCTTTTCAAAGTCCAAAGAGTTCTTTTCTTTCTTCCTTTTTCCTTCTCTTGGCCGAAAACTCTTCTTCAAGCTCTAAGGGAGATTTTCTTTCTTCCTCATCTCAAAGGATCAAGCTTCCTTGCATTCCATTCAAGACTTCTTTAGGTAGGGGTTTATTTTCCAAGTTTTGTATGCTTCCTTTAAGGAAGAGTTCTAGTTTTTCTCTTGGTTTTTCCAAGTTCTTCTTCTCTTCTTTTATTTTCGGCCTAGAGCCTTGTGTTGAGAAATCTTTGGCTTGATGATGAGGTTTCAAGATAATGGGCTTGTGATGCCATGTGAGAAACCTCTAAAGCTTGAAAATTTGGTCTTGGACCATACATGATTTCGGTTTTTCCTTTCCTTTTCCCTATCAAGATTTCGGTTTCTTTCTCCTTTGTTTGAACAAAGTTTGTTAAAAATGTTAAGTAGGTCACAAAAGTTTTGTTAAGAAAATTAATCTCATGTTTTCAAAGAGCTCTAAGCTTACCTTTGCCAACCTTAAAGTTGGTCGGCCGTTCTAAGAGTTTACTCTAGATTGAAGCCCATGAGCAATAAAATAAAGAATATGAGTAGTTTTATTTATGATGTTTTGTTAAGTGTTGATGTTTTCGTCTTAGTCCACACTCATGAGCTTGATGATGAAGTTCAATCCAAAGTCTTCTTTGAAGATTTGGTGCTAAGAACTCTAAAGCTCATTCCCATTTGTTCAAGATACATGTTGGGTTAGGCTAGTAATGTCCCTCTAAGAGTCTTGCAAGAGCTCTAGTAAAGATAAAACAAGTTGCATTCATGTTTAAGTTTATGCCTTGCATAGCATGTTTATTTTGATGCCATCACTAAACTCTCAAGAGCAACTAAGTGAACTTGCATTGTTATGTTTATTTTCCCCAAGCTTGCATTTCATGTTTACATTTCAAGTCATCACTTAAACTCAAAGATAATAATAAGGTTGCATCTCATATTTATTTTATGCACTCACTTTATTTTATAAAATAGTAAAATAAGCGCATTTCATGTTTAAGTTTATGTTATCACCTAAATACCCTAGAGCCCAAAGACTTGCCCTAAGTATCTTCAAAGGGGAACTTTAACAAAAAAAAATGGATGTGTTTTAGTATGACACAACGATGGTTTGATTTCATAAAACGTAAGGATGATTTCAGGAGAATGATGGAAAAATGTTTTATGAGGTCTCAAGGTGTTTAAATAGCTTGGAATGTGTCAAAAATCATGTTTTCTCAAATTCCGGGTTCTGGTAATCGATTACCAGCTTATGTAATCGATTACCAGAGTGGTTTTTGAAGGGTTTTTGGTTCTGGTAATCGATTACCATAAAATGTAATCAATTACCAAGGCTGTTCTTCATGCCCAGAATCGGTCCTCAAAACCATGTAATCGATTACCTATTTGTGTAATCGATTACTCCGATGTTCTTTATTTTCCTAAACGGATTTAACCCTAGGTAATCGATTACCCGTTGTTCTTGAACCTGAATAAAATTTAATCCCTAGTAATCGACTGGGTACATGTAATCGATTACCAGATCACCCTTTTTGCTCATGAAATTATTCCAAGAGAAAGACTAGTAACTCGTATGCATTTATAACGTGATTTTATGCGATTGTGCATGATACATACTTTTAGTTTTCTATCTTGTTGGCCACTGTATGCATTTTGAAGTTAGAATGTGTAAGATTATGTTTGAGAGATGTGAGGAACGATTTTGACGGTTCAGAAGGACTAAGTAAATAGAAAGGTTTGAGAACTAAAATCTTAACACCCTTAGACACGAGAATAATAATAACTTTTGTTCCAGCATAATTGAGCTTAAGGAAGATGACTCATAATTAGTGTTTATGCCTAGGAGTTGAACCTAGGATCTTAGGCAAAGACCGAACTTAGAAAGAGTCTAAGGTGTAGATCCTAGAATCCCCCATAGTCGTGTAATGATCGTGATGTTTAACCTATACAATGCTAATTGGATGAGTTAATGAACATAAAAGAAAGAATTATAGGTAATGATCCCTTAGGTGTTATAGGATCCATAATAAAGGTTAGGATAATTGGAACACAAGTTTAAGACCCGTAAGGGCCAAAGCATAAGACACCATGAGGTAGGAAGTGTGATGTGAGAATGAGACCAAGCGAGTGTGCTTGTGTTATGTGTGAATGTGTTAATAACATGAGTTTGATAACATGAGGATTCATGGTGTATTGTGATGATGATTTTGGTATATTGTAGGCATAATGCATGGGACTATGTGATACAAATGAATAAAAGAAAGTATGTTTTTATGATTGAAATGTTTATTTGATTGAGGAATTTATGAGACAACATGTATTATGTGAGTTATGTGGCATCACTCAAATTTGAGGAAATTAAAAGCACAGTGGTTATGCTGCGAATTTTCGTCAAATTTGAGAGACTTAAGAAAGTTTTGAGAAATAAGATATTTAATGTGTGCAGACAAGACGTACTTCTCCTTCGGTGAGGAGAAGGTAAAACGTGAGGGCATCAACATTAGCCTCCAAAGTGGACAAAGTCACTGGTCTTAACCATTCGATGCGTTTCGAAGAAGGAAAAAGTCCTATGATGGGTGATCCTTAGGCCCCCTACTCATACTCTAGGAGTTGGGATGATGATGATTATGATTATGTTTATGATTCGCTTATCAAGAGGATAAGTAAGAACTAGTGACGACTAGTTAAGGTATGAGCTCATAGCCTAGTTTTAGGGAGCGGTTACTATTATGATGTTTGTTGTCACAAGTTTGAAGAAGAAGGAATGCTATTCAAGAGAAGTTACATGCCACTTAAATGTTGATTGATTATTGTTTGGTTTGCCTAAAGTATTGTCATGCACTCATGTTCTGCTATGCTGTATACATGCATTAAGATTCATCATAAAAGACACGGACCTTGGATAATTATCTCTATGAAAAACCTCATAATGAACCTTTGCATGTTTAACCTTTTCACAATAAACCCAAGGTTCCTGGGACGTAAACGATGACACTAGGATAAAGGTTTTCCCTACTGAGATTCTTTAGCAAGATTCTCACCCTCTCCCTGTTTCTTTCTGTACGTTTTCAGACATCGATGGCGTTGTTCGTGATCTTCATTGACCCGCCCACTGGGAGGTGCACTATGACCCGAGCATCAGCTTACCACTTCAGGGCCCATTGTGAGGTGCACGTTTTTGTGTACGTGGGACGCCCGTTTGCTTTCCCCATCTCCAGTTATTGCTTCGATCCGACTTCACCTTTTGGCAACGACCTGATCTTTGAAAGGACGACCCGAGACAAGCGACCCTGCCATTCTTCATGCACACGGATACCCGAGTATGTTCCCCGTTCTCGATCGGAGGCCAATCCTTCTGAGGGCTCTTCCCTTCGTTCCCTATGGATCTCGATGGAGGTAGCGAGGACACTGTCACCCAGCCGAGGCATGCGAGGCGTGTTCGACACCTGAGAGGCGACCATATCGTGGAGGCCACGCCATTCCTCGATTCCCATGCCTAGATCTCCACTTCATTGGGCTACATCCGAGGAGCTCCGTCAGTTCATGTGCTACATTTCCCCATCAGAGGATCAACATCATCAGGAGGCATGGAGGGTGTGGGTGATAGTTGGGAATCTGATCTTTTGGGGATTTTCCATGTTCTTGCTTTTATTTTCCTTTCCGTTTATGTATTTATAGTTTCTATGTACTACAAGCTCTGCCCACGTATATGGGTAAGACTTATGCATTTCCTTTATATTCCAGTGGTTATGTACTAAACTATGTTAATTAATGTTATGAAGAATGTTTTCATGATTGAGGTGTTCTTTATTGCTTTTGACTTGTATGATTTATTTGCTCTTCCGCTTTACGTTTCGTTTATGTCATACGCGAAGGCTCGCACTTGTTTTACATATTCCATTTTAAAAAAAAAAATTATTTGTATTTTTCGCTAAGTTATTTTACAAATGATGTTCAAAAGGAAGTAATAACTAATAGTTAGTCTTAATACGTCCTAGGCGTGTTAGGGTTAAATATTAGGGTGTTACAACACCTCCTATCTCATGGTGTCTTATGCTTTGGCCCTTACGGGTCTTAAACTTGTGTTCCAATTATCCTAACCTTCATTATGGATTTTTATAACACCTAAGGGATCATTACCTAAAATTTTCTCTAATGTTTATGATTTATGACATAACCAAACAGCTCTTAGTAATTTTGGGCAGAATTTTACCTCATGATTAGGGTCCTAGAATCGTCTTTGACCCTTTCTAAGTTCTGTCTTTGCCTAAGGCTATATAATTAACTCCTAAACCAATTATGAGGGATTCCTATACATACCCACTAATTATAAACCATTTTTCTTAAGTCCAATTATGCTGGAACAGAATTACAAATTTGTGCATCTAAGTGTTCTAGAATTCACATTTTAAGTCCTTTCTAATTACTTGTTCTTCCTAAAATTCCCTAAATCGTTCCTTGCTTCACTCAAACATAATTTTACACATTTTAACACCATAAAACAGAATTTATACAATGGTCAAACATGAGAGGGCAGAACCAAAATGTAAAGCCCATAAAATCACATAATCTCATGAATTAAAATGCATACAATACATCTAAGCTTGGAAAAATTCCAAGACTTAGACTATGTGCACTTGTGATTAGATGAACTCATCCAAGTCCATCATCATCATCACAAGGCCGAAATGGCATCCTTGAAATGCCTCCATTTTCTAAAACTTTATGCAAGATACTTGGGCAAGTCTTTGAGCTCTAGGATATTTAAGTGATGGTATAAACTTAAACATGATATGCACATTTTATTCTTCATTAGAAAGTAAAGTGAGAGCATAAAATAAATATGAGATGCAACCTTATTATTATCTTTAAAGATTAAGTGATGGCTTGAAATATAAACATGAAATGAAAGCTTGGGAATTTAAACATGATAATGCAAGTTCATTTAGTTATTCTTGAGAGTTTAGTGATGGCATCAAAATAAACATGCTATGCAAGGCATAAACATAAACATGAATGCATGTTCATTTTATCTTAACTAGAGCTCTTACAAGACTTTAAAGGAAACATCACAACCTTAACCCAATATGCATCTTAACAACATAAAGTGAGCTTTAGAGCTCTTAGCACCTAGACTTCAAAGAAGTCTTTGGTTTTGAACTTCATCATCAGCTCAAGAAAATAGACACAAAGCTCAACACTTTGTCTAAACAAAATACAAAGAACTAAGACATATTCTTTATTTTATTGCTCATGGCTTCAATCTAGAGTAAAACTCTTAAACGGCCGACCAAGGGTAAACTTAGAGCTCTTTAAAATCATAGGATTAATTTCCTTTAACAAAGCTTTTGTGATTTACTCAACATTTTTAGCAAACTTTGTTCAAACAAAGGAAAAGGAAACCGAAATCTTTAAAGGACAAAGGGAAAGGAAACCGAAACTTTTGAGAGGAAAAAAAGAAACCTGAAACTTAAGCCAAGAGAAAGGTAAGAAATCAAGAGCATGTATGGTCCAAGACCAAGTTTTCCAAGCTTTAGAGGTTTTCTCACATGACAACAACAAGTCATTATCTTGAAACCTCATCATCAAGCTAAAGTTCTTTGAGCAACAAGGCTCCAAGGTCGAAAAGATAGAAAGGAGAAAAAGAGTTTGAAACCAAGAGAAATCTACAACTTATCTCAAAGAAAGCAAGTAAAACTTTAAAGATAAACCTCTACCAAATGAAATCTTTGAAAGAGATGAAAGGAAGCTTTGTTTTCTTGATGAAAAGAGAAAGAAATCCTCTTGAAACTTAGAGGAAGAATTCGGCCAATGTGAGGGAATTTGAGAGGAAATGAGAGAATTTTTGCAAGAAGTGTGAACTTAGCAAATGAACCAAAGTGTAACAAGGTTCTCCAAGGCTTGGTATTTATAGAAAATTTCAACATTGAGTCTTCAAAGGGGAGGAGGAACCAGTGCTATTTTGGAGAGGGGGAGGGAGAAAATATCTCTTACAAAGGTATGATTGTGAGTATGGTTGAAGGCATGGAAAGGCATGGCTTAAGGCATGGTCTTTGGAGTGTGAATGAGTCAACACATGATGGAAAATGGGGGAGGAGTGGCCCCACTTAAGGCCAAGAGAGAGAGAGAATTAGTTCATCTAATTATGGGTTAATTATGTGTTTAGATGTTTCTTTGATTAAGGTTTTGATTAGGAATTTGTAAGAATGTGTTTAGGTGAGGTAATTAGGTAATTAAAAATGTCAAGACTTGATTAGGAGGCTAATCTTGCTATATTAATAATTTAAAATCATTCTTTTGGTCAAATGAGGTATGACACAATTCCTTAATTTAAGGAATTGAGAGAGAAAATACTATTGAAGATTCCATAACTAGGAATCTTGAATTAAAGAATGCAATTAAAGTTTAACTAAGCAATCTTAGGTTCTAATTAACATTAATAAATTATTTTGGCTTTAGATTAATTATCAAAATAAATAAATATTTGATTAGAGCCTAATATTGCTTAGATTTGCTTAATTGCGTCATTAGGCTCACTGTACACTGTTCTATGGGCAAAATGGTAATTTTGCACTAAAACCCCATTTTTTGCAACTAGACATCAAAAGAACTCATAAACATCATTCCAAACTTTCTGGAAAAGTTCGGGCTCAAACAGCACCTTTTAGATAGAACACCAAGGGTATTTTGGTTATTTTGAGCCGAAAGTTGAAAACGAGATTTCACCTCGGATATCAAACATAACAAATATGATCCCCTGTAAACATTGAGTTGACCCATTTAGGACTGATGGGTCAACTGCCCTTTAATTCGGGTAAAATGACCTCAATTTTGGTCATTTGTACTCAAACGCAGAAATTGGGCATTAGAGAGTGTATTTTTGGCCATAATACAGTGTTAGTTTTATTCTCTTTTGAGGCTTGAACCTTGCATCTATGATGAATAAAACTTTAGTAAAGAGCTTATTTGTTTTTGTGGGAATGTGAGTATGATTTCAAGGGGAATGTTAAAATGATGCTTTAAAATGGTCTTAGAATGAAAGAGCAACTTGCATTATGTTAAAACTTTGGTTTTTCAAATTTCGAGGATTTTGGTAATCGATTACCAAGATGATTCTTTGTAAGATTTTGGTTCTGGTAATTGATTACCAGCTATGTAATCGATTACCAGGATGTTTTTTTGTATTGGGAACAAGTTTTTAATTCTGATAATTGATTACTAGGACCCCAAATGTACAAATAAGAGCGTTTAAAGAAGATAAAGTGGATTGGTGACCTACATGCTTAAGTTTTGAGTTATGTGAATGATGATCCATATATATATATATACCCTGTTAGGCATAGAATATGCATTAGCTGAGTTTGATCCTTGAATTCTGCATCCTGTAATGTCCCGATTTTACGTTAGAAATTACCGAATTACTCTAGGTAATTCCTATATAAAATTTGAGACCAAACAATCCTCAAAATGGAATATAACATTAGAAGAGAAGTTAGGAGCGATTCGTGCGAGAGTCGCAAACCCGAATTTCTATACGTGTAAAATGGCCAAAATGCCCTTGAGGTTATTTTACTCAGAAAATGAGGATCGTGGGCCCCCGTCCTCAAGGGGATGTTTTGACAATAATAAGGGATTGTTTGTGTTATGTGTGTTAATAGAGGAGAAGAATCTTAATTTTGAGCTCGACACGAAATGACCAAAACGCCCATGCGGCCGTTTTAACCTCGAATTGTGTGCCAACTGAGCCCGAACTTCACTAAAATGTTTTAAAAGATGTTTTTAAGCTATTATTGGTCAATGGTTAAGCTTGGGTGGCCTCGGGCATTTTTGAGTAAAATTACCGTTTTGCCCCTCTCTTGTGCAGTTTTGCGAATTTTGAAATTTTTGATTTCTAGCAAAGCCTAAGCAATATTAGGCTCAAATTAAAGGTTATTAAATTCTAATTACTAATTTAGAGTCAAAATTATTTATTTAGGGTGATTAGAACCTAAAATTGCTTAAAAACACCCAAATTGCTTACTAATTCACCTAAGCCCTTAATTGCAAATTCTCCAAATTGCAAAGATACCTACCTACACCTATATAATACATGGAACACACAGATTTTCTCCTCCATGGGGCTGTAGTGGCCAAATTATTGGTGTCTCCATGCATCAGAAAATTTGTCAAAGAATGCACAAAATCCAAGGTATGAAAACAAGGAACCATGAAAACATGATTCCATGTTTTAAGCCACCAACCAAGATGATTTTTCTTCCTTGTTTTTCCTGAAAATCCAGCCTTCCTCCTCCATTTGTCCGTTTATGACTTTCAAAATCTCTATAAATAGGCATGCTTAAGGATGTTTTAGAGGCCTTAGTTCATACTTGCACATTTCTAGTTTTTACAAACACCTAAAGCTTTCTTTCCTCCTCCCCTTGGCCGAAACGTCTTCTTCACTTTCTCAAAGAGATTTTCTTTCATTTCACTCCAAGAAACCAAGTTCTTTTCCTTTCCTTCAAACCAAATTAGGTAGGGTGTTGTTTCTATGTTCATTTTATACTATGACAAGTTATGTTTCTAGCTCAAAATGTTGAATCAATGAACCTTTTCTATGGCTTTTTCATTTTGGTTTTCCTTCTCTTTTTCTTTAATGGTTTCGGCCAAATGGCCTAAGTAGGAATGAAATGATGGCTTGATGATGAGGACCTTGAGTGTGGGTTGTAAATCTATCACCAGTTAGGCCTCTAAAGCTTGAAAGTTCCACTTGATGCAAAACTTTAAGGAATGATGTTTTTATGCTAACTTTGAACTTAGAACTCTATGTAAAAATAGTTTTCATTATGATTGATTTCAAAAGGTGTTGATGTTCATCTTTTAATCCATTTCTTTGAGCTTGATAATGAGGTTCAAGTTATAAGGCTGTCTTTGACACTTTGGCATAAGGAACTCTAAAGTTCACTTTGTCTTGCTAAGATATATTGGGTTGAATTTATATTTCTCTAAAGTCTTAGAGAGCTCTAGTAAAGAAATAAAATGAACTTGCATCCATGTTTAAGTTTATGCCTTGCTTAACCATGTTTACTTTATATGTCATCACTAAATTATCAAGATGAATAAATGAACTTGCATTCTCATGTTTAAATTTCCAAGCTTGCATTTCATGTTTATGTTTCAAGTTGTCACTTAATCTCTAAAGATGATGAAAGGTTGCATCTCATATTTATTTTATACTCTCACTTTATTTTATAATGGCTCAAAGAATCAATGCATGGCATGTTTATTATTATGTCATCACCTAAGAATCCTAGAGCTCAAAGACTTGCCCAAGTATCACAAGCAAAGTTGGAACCATGGTAATAAGAACTCTAAAGCTCACTTTCAATTTCCTGAAGATTATTGGTGTAACACCCTAATATTTAACCCCAATACGCCTAGGACGTATCAAGACTAATTATTAGTTATTACTTCTCTTTAAATTCATTTATAAAATACTTAGCGGGAAAATACAGGTAATTTTTTTTTAAAATGATTTATATAAAACAAAGTGCGAGCCTTTGCGCGTAACATAAATAACGTGAAGCGGAAGAATAAATAAAACATACAGAACATAAACATTAAAGAACACATCCATCATAAACATCATCCTCATCGCATTAGATAATATAGTTTAGTACATCATAACGGAAATATAAGAAGCATAAAGTCTTACCCATACTAGTGGGAGAGCTTGCAGGACAATAACATAAAGTAAGAAACATGAAACAAATACATGGAACAACCCCAAAAGATAAACACCCAACTAAGACTCTCCCTCCCTCGAGCCATGTATGACGCTACCCATCCTCGGTGGCACATATCCAATGAACTGCAAACTCCTCGGATGCGTGAAGGCGGAAGGATGGGCGAGCATGCCCGCCACGATGAGGGCGCATCTCTGGACGTCGTGCTAACCTCCGTTGTCACCGTCTCCTCGCTACCCATCCCGATATCCATGGGTACGGAGGGCGGGACTCTCCGGGAAAGGATGAGAAGGAAGATCCTCTGATGGGTCGGCCTCGAATGTCTCGGCGAGGCACATACTCGGGTAGCCTTGCACCGCTGAAGATGCCGAACGGGCGACCCTTCTCCGTCAGGTCGCGTCCTCTCAAAGATCATATCGTCGCCAAAAGGGAGGTCGGGGTGAATCTGGAGCTGGAGACTGGAAAGGTAACGGGCGTCCCACATATGCAAAAATGCGTATAGCACAACGACCCTTGAAGTGGTAGGACTGATGGTCCGGATTGAAGTGCAGCTCCACAGGGTGCGTCAACAAAAATCACGAACGACGCCATCGATATCTGAAGACGTAACGGGAAGAAAGAGAGAGAGGGTGAGAATTCTTACTAAAGAATCTCAGGGGAAGTCCTCTATCCTAGTGTCATCGTTTACGTCCCAGGAACCTTGGGTTTATTATAAAAAGGTTAAGCATGCATAAGTTCATTATGAGGTTTTCACAAAGGTATTTATCCAAGGTCCATGTCTTTTATAATGATTCTTAATACATGTATGCAACATAATAGTTCATGGATGCATGGCAGTACTTTAGGTAAATCAAACAATTATCAATCAACATATAAGTGGCATGTAACCTTTCTCTTGAACATCTTTCCTTTTCTCATACTTGTGACACCAATAATATAGTAACCGCACCCCTTAAACTAGGCTATGAGCTCATACCTTAACTAGTCGTCACTAGTTCTTACTTATCCTCTTGATAAGCGAATCATAAACATAATCATCATAATCCCGACTCCAAGAGTACGGGTAGGGGGCCTAAGGATCACCCATCATGGGACTTTTTCCTTCTTCGAAACGCATCGACTAGTTAAGACCACGACTTTGTCCGCTTTGGCAGGCTAATGTCTATGCCCTCACGGTTTTACCTTCTCCTCAGAGCAGGAGAAGTACGTCTCGGTGTGTCACCTTAAACATCATATACTTTCATTCTTCAAACGCATCGACGGTTAAGACCAGCGACTTTGTCCGCTTCGGATGGCTCGACGTCCATACCCTACGGGTTTACTTCTCCTCAGAAGTAGGAGAAATGCGTCTCGGCATATAACTTTAAACTTCATATTTCTCAAAAACTTTCTTTTTGTCCCTCAAATTTGATGGAAATTTCGGCATAACGCTTGCACCACGAATTTCCTCAAATTTGAGTCTTGCCACATAACTTACATAATGCATGTTATCTCACAAAATCCTCCATCAAGAAAACTTTTCAATCATGACAACATACTTTCTCTAATTCATTTCTATCACATAGTCTCATGCATTATGCTCATAATATATCGAAAACATCACAACAACATATCACAAATCCATATATTCTCATACTCATGATATTAACACATTCATTCATATCACAAGCATACTCACTTGGTCTCATTCTCACATCACACTTCCTATCTCATATTGTCTTATGCTTTGGCCCTTACGGGTCTTAAACTTAAGTTCCAATCATTCTAATGCTCATAGTACATCTTTATTCCACTTAAGAGATCATTACTTATAATTCTTACTAAGATTTAGGCTTACTAAAAATTCCAAACAGCATTATGCATCTTGGGCAGAAAATATCATATGATTACGGGTTCTAAAATCTTCGTTTAAAACCCTTTTTAAGATCCGTCTTCGCCTAGGCTTCATAATCAATCCCTAAACCAATTATGAGGGATTCCTAGGCATGTTTACTAAGTTATAATTCACTTTTCCTCAATTTAGCTTTGCTGGACAGAATCACATTTTGCCATGTCTAAGTGTGCTAGAATTCCTATTTTAAGTCCTTATCATCACCTTAAGCTTAGTAATTAATACCTAATCATTTATGAAAGGTTTTTATGCATATCCTACTGATTATGAACCATTTACACTTGAATTAATTATGCTGGAACAGAATTGCATTTTTCCATTCTAAGTGTTCTAGAATTCTCATTTTAAGTCCTTTCTAGTTACTTATTTTTTCCTAACTTCTCTAAAACGTTCCTTACTTCACTCAAGCATAAATGTACACATTTTATCACCTTAAAACAGTTTGTACAGTAGCCAATCAGGGAGGTAGAACCGAAATGAAACAATCATAAAATCACATAAAATCATGACTTAAAAGCACATAAGTTACTAGTTTTCTCTTGGAATGGTTTTTAAGAACTCAAATCTCTTTTAGAACTCAATTTATCTCATTAAAATCATGTAATTATACATGAGGGCAGTAGCTAAATTAATTTGCTCATAAAATAGATTTAAAACATATAATCTCATTCATAATGTTCCTTAGGTACTCCTAAGCTTAGAAAAATTCCAAAACATGGCTATGGGCACTTGTGATTAGATGAACTCACACCAAGCCCATCATCATCACCACAAGGCCGAAATGGCTTCATTGAAAAACCAACGTTTTCTTAAAACTTTACATTGGATACTTGGGCAAGTCTTTGAGCTCTAGACCATTTAGGTGGTGACATAAATTTAAACATGCTATGCAACTCATTTTACTCTTCTTTTAGAAAATAAAGTGAGAGCATAAAATAAATATGAGGTGCACTCATTTATTATCTTTAGAGTTTAAGTGATGGCGTAAAATATAAACATGATAGACAAGAAAGTAAACATGAAATGCAAGGTTCAATTCTTTATTTTAGTGCTCTAGGCCTCTTGGGTGTTTACCCCAAATCAACAATCAACTTTAAGGTTGAAATAGGTAGGCTTTGAGATTTATTAAGTGATGATGCACATTCTTGTTTTAATCTTTAAGTTGCTTAGTGATAGCTTGAAAATAAACATGCTATGCAAAGCATAAAAGTAAACATGAATGCAACTCCTTTTTAATCTTAACTAGAGCTCTTACAAGACTTTAAAGGAACATAAAAACCTCAACCCATTATGTATCATAAAGTGAGCTTTAGAGTTCTTAGCATCAAGACACCAAGGAAGTCTTATGTTCTTCGAACACCATCATCAAGCTCAAGGAAACGATTTTTCAAGAGACAACCTTTCAAACAAACATAAAAGGGCTACCTTAACATTTTTAGCAAACTTTGTTTAAGAGAGGAAAGGAAAACCGAAACCATTGAAGAAAAAGAAATAAAAACCAAAGCTTGAAAAAGGAAAAAGAAACCTTAGAGGAATGAAGGCCAAAACTTTGAACTAGGAAAAACCAAGGAGGAACCAAATCATAAAGGAAAGGAAATGAAAAACCAAAACTTTGAACTTGCAAAGAAAAGGAAAAACCAAGTTTGTATATGGTCCTAGACCAAGATCCAAGCTTTAGAGGTTTCTCTCATGGCAAACACCAAACTATCTCCATGAGACCTCATCATCAAGCTAAAGATTGGTTTGTAAAATGGCCTCATGGCCGAAAATACAAAGGGAAGAAAAAGAGTTTGAAACCAAGAGAAAACTAGAAACTTTTCTCAAAGAAAGTAAAGAAAACTTGAAAGAAAACCCCTACCAAGTGAAATCTTGAAAGCTTTGAAAGAAAGCTTGAGTTTGCAAGGAAATGAGAAGACAAAATCTTCTCTTGGTGAGCAACAAGGATTCGGCCTCCAAAGGTTCTCAAGGAAGATGATTTTTCCTTGAGGATGCAAGCTTGGAAATGGTGAGGTTTGGTGTTTAGGAGGTGTTTTAAGGTATGAGAGTGGTGGTTTGAGGTGGTTTGTGGTGGCTCAAGGTGGTGGTGGTGGTTCTTTGAGGAAGGAAGAAAAAGAACTTAGAGGAAGGGAAATGAGAGAAAATGAGAGAAAGTGCAAGAAAACTCAACTTAGCAAATGATCAAAAAGGTGTCCAAGCTTTCCAAGGTGTGATATTTATAAAGAATGAAATGTTGTGGCTGATTTAGGGGGAAGAGCTGGCTGAAATTTTGGCCTTGGGAGGGAAGGAAAATATCTTCTAAAGCTTGTCTTGGAAGCTTGGTTTAAGTCCTATCTTAGGTGTAGTCAAGTCCTAGCTTTGGCATAGCCTTTTTGGATGAAATTTGAAATCAATATTTGATGGATTTTGGGGAGAATTCGGCCAAATCTGGACAGCCAAGAGGGAGGGAAAAATCATCCATGTAATTGTAGTTTAATGATGCATTTAGGTGTTTCATTAATTAAGGTTTGGGTTAGGTGTTTGTGAGAAAGTGTTTAGGTGTAATAAAGGTTAATTAGGGTTATCAAGGCTTGGTTTAGGGGTGTTCTAATCTAGATTAACAATTTTAAAATCATTCTTTTGGTCAAAAAGGTTGTGAACAAGTTTCCTTAATTTAAGGAAGTTGAGAGAGAAAACACTATTCATTACTTTTTGATTAGTAGTCTTGGATTAAAGAATGAAATTAGAATTTGACTAAGCAATTTTAGTTTCTAATCAACCTTAATAAATCATTTTGACTCTAGATTAATTATCGAAATAAATTAATCTTTGATTAGAGCCTAATATTGCTTAGGTTAATTACTTCATTAGGCGCACTATACACTATTCTAGGGGTAAAACGGTAATTTTCACTAAACTGCATTGGACCTCCCCCCTAAACATCAAATATTACTCTAAAACATCATTCTAAACTTCCTGGAAAAATTAGGCTCAAACGGCACCTTTTACCCGTGTAGCACGCAGGGTATTTTGGTCATTTTGAGCCGAAAGTTTAGAAAACGAGATTTTCACCTTGATATCAAACATAACAGGTACAATCCCCTTCAAACATCGAGTTGACCCATTGAGGAGTGCCGGTCGGCTGTTTTAATTTCGGTAAAAATGACCTCAGGGCATTTCTCATTTGTACTTGAGCAGAAATGGGCATTACAATTGGAGTCAAAGAATTCATTCTTTAAGAAGTCTTGAGTTTGGAGCTTAATAAGATGTAATAAAAATTCTCTTCTCAATGCGACTCCAGGCGCTTCGGTTTCTTATTTTCTTTTATTAAGACTCTTTTCTCTCTCCACTAGTCTAGTGCGGACTACGGCGCTAAGTTTCTTATTTATTTCAAGCACTTGCATCATGTTTAAATTTCAAGTCTTGCATATCATGTTTAATTTCCAAGTCATCACCTTAAATCCTAAAGATAAAGAAAGGGATTTGCATATTATGTTTATGATTCTAGTTATCACCTAAATCTCTAAAGCTCAAGACTTGCTCCTTTTATCTTAAGTGAAAATTTTAATTATGAACATTCTTTCAATGTATAAATCGGCCTCATGATTAAGGAAGGCCTAAAGTCCTATGATTTCTTTCAAGTTTAACAAAAAGAATTAATTTCTAAAGGAGTTTCGAGGTTTTACAAATATTTTACGGTAAACTAGTATCACATGTGTACTTGAAATGTGACTTTAAGCAATTATATGAGGTTCATCATTCGGCTACTAATCTGAGTTTAGTACTACTATGATGATGGTTTAAAATGTTTGAAATTGTGATAATTATAGTTTATTGCTAAAGGAATGATTCTATGCATGTTAGAGATGAAACTAGCTTCTTAGAAAATCGTAAAAGCAAGATTTCTAGAACTCTAGAGAATGAAATTTATACATTCTGTCAGAGCTCTTAAAATCTATAAGAATCAGATTTTATTATGTCTAGATAAGTGAAAATGATTCATAATTGGTTTAGTAATTAATTTTAGCATCATAGGGAAAGCTGGTAACAAGAAAGGGTTAAAGATGCAACTTCTAGCACACGTAAAGCCTTAAATATAACCTACTACCTATGCTGTCCCATGTGGTTTAATAATGTACTTTGTAACACCCGATTTTCCGTTAGAGTGTAAATGACCAAAATGCCCCTGAGGTCATTTTTACGGAAATTAAAGGGCAGTTGCCCCCAACCCTCAAATGGGTCAACTCGATGTTTGAAGGGGATTATGCTGTTATGGATGATATCAGAGAGAACCTCGTTTTCTAAACTTTCGGCTCAAAATGACCAAAATACCCCTGCTGTGTCTACACGGAAGGTGCCGTTTGAGCCCAAACTTCCAGGAAGTTTAGAATGATGTTTATGAGCAATGTTTGATGTTTAGTTGAGCAGGAAGGTCCCGGCAGTTTAGGAGAATTACCATTTTGCCCCTAGAACAGTGTACAGTAAGCCTAATGACACAGTTAAGCAAACCTAAGCAATATTAGGCTCTAATCGAAGATTAATTTATTTCGATAATTAATCTAGAGTCAAAATGATTTATTAAGGTTAATTAGAACCTAAGATTGCTTGGATAAATGCTAATTGCATTCTTTAAATTCTAGATTCCTAGTCATGGAATCTTGAATAATGTTTTCTCTCTCAAATTCCTTAAATTAAGGAATTGAGCCATACCTCATTTGACCAAAAGAATTATTTTAAATTACTAATCTAATAAGATTGCCCTCCTAATCAAGTCTTGAACCACCTTAATTAACCATTTTCTCACCTAAACACTTGCTTACAAACTCCTAATCAAAGAAGCACTTAAACACATCCTTAAACCACAATTACATGAACAAAAATCCCTTCCCTTTGGCTGATGAGGGTGGCCAAATCTGCCCCCAAAATGGTGCCACATGTTGAAATTTTGTTGCACTCCAAGCCCATACCTTTGCCCATACCTTGCCCATGCTTCCAACCATGCTTGCCATGCCTAAGCCCATGCTTTTGTAAGAGATATTTCCTCCTCCCTTGACCTTGAAAAGCCATCAACCATTCCCCCAAATCAGCTAACATGTCTCATTTTTTCTATAAATACCAAGCCTTTGAAGACTTGGTTGCTCTTTGGATCATTTGCCAAGTTTAAGCATTCTTACACTTTCTCTCATTTCCTCTCAAATTCCCTCAACTTGGCTGATTTCTTCCTCAAGACTCCAAGAGGATTTCCTTCTCCTTCCATCAAGAAAACAAAACTTTCTTACATCTCTTCAAGACTTCTTAAGGTAGGGGTTAAGTTTTGATGATTTTTGTTTGTGATTCTTCAAGAAAGTTCTAGTTTTTCTCTTGGTTTCAAACTCTTTTCCCTTCCTCTTTCTTTTTCAGCCAAGAGGCCTTTTTATAAAAAGAATGTGAGCTTGATGATGAGGTTTCAAGATAATGACTTGTTGTTGTCATGTGAGGAACCTCTAAAGCTTGAAAC
The DNA here is from genome assembly GCA_030441495.1 of Dalbergia oliveri. NCBI lineage: Eukaryota > Viridiplantae > Streptophyta > Magnoliopsida > Fabales > Fabaceae > Dalbergia > Dalbergia oliveri. The sequence goes on from JAMLFY010000006.1 coordinate 35,305,653, forward strand.
AACTTGGTCTTGGACCATACATGCTTGGATTTCCTTTCTTTCTTGGCTTAAGTTCGGTTTTCCTTTCTCTTTCCCTTAAGGATTTCAGTTTTTCTTCTTTGGATTTGAACAAAGTTTGTAAAATATGTCTAGTAGATCACAAAAGTTTTGTTAAGAAAGTTAATCTTATGATTTCAAAGAGCTCTAAGCTTACCATTGCCAACCTTAAAGTTGGTCGGCGTTCTAAGAGTTTTACTCTAGATTGAAGCCCATGAGCAATAAAATAAAGAATATGACTTAGTCCTTGTAGTTTTGTTTAGACAAATGTTGAACTTTGAGTCCTTTTCCTTAAGCTTGATGATGAGTTCAAACCTTAAGATTTCTTTTGAAGTCTAGGTGCTAAGAACTCTAAAGCTTGCCTTATGATACATAATGGGTTGAGGTTTATGTTCCTCTAAAAGTCTTGTTAGAGCTCTAGTTAAGATAAAAACAAGTTGCATTCATGTTTAAATTTATGTCTTGCATCTCATGTTTATTTTGATGCTATCACTAATTTCACAAGAGTAAATGAATGAACTTGCATTACCATATTTAAATTCCCAAGCTTGCATTTCATGTTTATATTTCAAGTCATCACTTAATCCTTAAAGATAATAATGAAGTTGCATCTCATATTTATTTTATGCTATCACTTTACTTTCTAATGAAGAGTAAAATAAAGTGCATAGCATGTTTAAGATTTTGCCATCACCTAAATACTCTAGAGCTCAAAGACTTGCCCTAAGTATCCTAAAAAGGAAACTCCAGTTAAAAAGAAATGGATGAGTTTTGGTATGACTCAATAATGGTTTGATTTTGTAAAATGCATGAATAATTTCAAGAGAATGTTGGAAAACTGTTTTGTGAGGTCTCAAGATGTTTAAATAGTGTGGAATGTGTCAAAAATCATGTTTTCTCAAATTCGAAGGACTTTTGGTTTTGGTAATCGATTACCAGAGGTAGTGTAATGATTACCACGGCTTTTTCATGCCCAGAACCTTCTGGAAACCCTGGAATCGATTGCTTGATAGTGTAATCGATTACTATTATGTCCTTTATTTTCCTAAACGATTTAACCCTAAGTAATCGATTACCTTGTTTTCTGAAACCCAGAATGAATTGAGCTCCTGGTAATTGATTACTAGGAACATGTAATCGATTACCAGAACACCTTTTGTTTTCTAAAAATGCCCAAGAGAAAACTAGTAACTTATATGCATTTCAACCTAAGAGATTATGTGATTTTATGGGTTCATGATTTTGGTTCTATGTTTGGCTACTGTATAAATGTTGTTCTAAGGTGTTAAATGTGTAAAATTATGTTGAGTGAAGCAAGGACCGATTTAGAAAAGCTAGAAAAGAATAAGTAACTTAAAAGGGATTAAAGATGAGAATTTCTAGAACACCTTAATACAAGAAATGCAAATCTGTTCTAGCATGATTAATCCAAGGATATATGACTCATAATTAGTAAGACATATACAAGATCCCTTCATAAACAATTAGGTGCTGGTTGCTAAGTTTAAGATGATGATAAGAGATTTAAAGTGGTTTATAACTTAGAAAAAATGCTTAGGAATCCCTCATAATCGGTCTAGGAATTGATTATGGAGCCTTAGGCGAAGATGGATCTTAAAAAGGGTCACGAATGGAGATTTAGAGCCCGTAAGCATATGATATTTTCTGCCCTTTTATGATAAGTACTGATTGAAATTTTGATGGGTTCAAATCTTAGAGAAAAGTCTACGTGTTAACCCCTTGAGGGTAATAAAAATGCAAATACAAGTTTAAAACCCGTAAGGGTCAAAGCATAAGATACTATGAGATAGGTGAGAGAGTATAATTATGATGATGAACCTCGTGCACACTTATGATGATGTGATTATGTTAGTTCCTTGAGCATGAAACTTTATGTGCATAATTTGATTTGGTGATATGATGAAATGTTGTGTTTGAAGATGCATAATGTTTCAAAGATATGAATGAAATTGAGAAATATGCTCATGTGAACTAGAAAGTTATTGCAATGAGAAAGTTCCATGAAAATGATGCATGTGACTGAAATTATGTGGCATGACTCAAATTTGAGGAAATTCGGAGAGTAACTGTTATGCCGAATTTCCGTCAAATTTGAAGGATATAAGAAAGTTTTTGAGAAAAATGATGTTTAACAGTGATATGCCGAGACGTACTTCTCTTGCTTCGTGAGGAGAAGGTAAAACCATGAGGGCATAGGCATTCCTCCAAAGCGACAAAGTCGCTGGTCTTAACCAGTCGATGCGTTTCAAAGAAGGAAAAGTATATGATGTTTAAAGTGACACATTGAGACGTACTTCTCCTGCTCAGTGAGGAGAAGGTAAAACCATGAGGGCATAGACATTAGCCTCCAAAGTGGACAAAGTCGATGGTCTTAACCAGTCGATGCGTTTCGAAGAAGGAAAAAGTCCCATGATGGGTGATCCTTAGGCCCCCTACCTTACTCTGGGAGTCGGGATTATGATGATTATGATGAATATGTTTATGATTCGCTTATCAAGAGGATAAGTAAGAACTAGTGACGACTAGTTAAGGTATGAGCTCATAGCCTAGTTTAAGGTGCGGTTACTATTATGATTGGTGTCACAAGTATGAGAAAAGGAAAGATGTTCAGAGAAAAGTTACATGCCACTTATATGTTGTTTGTTATTTGTTTGATTTACCTAAAGTGCTGCCATGCATCCATGAACTATTATGTTGCATACATGCATTAAGAATCATTATAAAAGACATGGACCTTGGATAATAACCTTTGCGAAAACCTCATAATGAACTTATGCATGCTTAACCTTCTTCATAATAAACCCAAGGTTCCTGGGACGTAACGATGACACTAAGATAGAGGATTTCCCTCCTGAGATTCTTTAGCAAGAATTCTCACCTCTCTCTCTTCCTTTCCGTTACGTCTTCAGATATCGATGGCGTCGTTCATGATTTTTGTTGACCCACCTACATGGGAGGTGCACTATGACCCCAAGCATCAGTCCTACCGACTTCAAGGGTCATTGCGAGGTGCGCGTTTTGCATACGTGGACGCCTTTGCCTTTCCAGTCTCCAGCTATCGCTTCATCCGACTTCACCCTTTGGCGATGACTTGATCTTTGAGAGGACACGACCCCGTGACGAGCAGAACCGCCGTGCCGACCTTCGTCCTCAGCTGTGCATGATCATCGGAGTTTGTATCCCTCATACGCCACTGGGAGAGACCTATCCGAGGACTCACTGGCCGATCCGTGTTCGGAGGACTGCCCCTTCGGTGCCTTGGCCGCCGTTAGGGTTAGCGAGGATACAGTCTCCCAGCCGAGGCCTGCGAGGCGTGTACGTCAGCCGAGAGATGCCCTCGCCGAGGTGGTCACGTCGCGCCGATCCGCATGCCCACGTCTCCTTCTTCGATGGGCCACATCCGAGGAGCTTCTTCGTAGGCTACATGTCTCCGTCCGAGGATTTGCGTCATCCATAGGTGTTAGAGGAGAGTCTTAGCTTGGGAGTATCTTTTGGGTTGTTCCATGTATTTGTCTTCATGTTTCTTATATTATGTTATTGTCCTGAAGCTCTGCCCACTAGTATGGGTAAGACTTTATATTTCTGTTATATTTCTGTTGTGATGTACTAAACTATGTTATCTAATGTGATGAGGAATGATGTTTATGATGGATGTGTTCTTTAATGCTTATGTTATGTATGTTTTATTTATTCTTCCGCTTCACGTTGTATATGTCACGCGCAAAGGCTCGCACTTTGTTTTATATGAATCATTTCAAAAAAAAATTTACCCGTTTTTTCCGCTAAGTATTTTGTAAATGAATTTAAAGAGAAGTAATAACTAATAATTAGTCTTGATACGTCCTAGGCGTATTAGGGTTAAATATTAGGGTGTAACATACTTGAAAGTTATAATTAAGGGTAATAATGATAATGAATCCCTTAGATGCATAAGAAAGTAAGGCAATGATTGAGGTTACTTGATTCTAAAGTTGCGGTTGTTTAAGGGAGTTTTTTGTGAGGATTTATGATGATGCCTCTTTGATGTTTGAAATGATAAGTCTATGTAGTGATTTGATGCTTATTAAGTATTTGATTTCATTAAATGACTTCATGGTTTGCATGTTATAGTTGCTGTTCCAAACAATGAGAATGTTTATGCATCCTGATGATTATGAATTGGGAGTTATATTATGATATAACATGCAAAGACTTAATGGTGACTTAAAATTATGAGGAAATGATCCTTTGGACCCATCAGACTATAGGTGGTGAAAAGGTGATCCTAAGAAAATGATCCTTTGGACCTATCAGACTATAGGTGGTAAAAGGTGATTCTTGCCCCTAGTCCGTTCTCTCAAAAGGGTAGAGTCGGGACTTTAACTTATCAAAAGAGATAAGTATATGCTAGTGACGACTAGTAAGGTATGAGCTCATAACCTAGATTACTCCCGAAATGGTGGAGTATAGGGTGGCCTAGGAAAATGATGATGAAAGTAACTTTAAGTCACCTAAGGAACTAAGTAACGTATTATATGATTATGATGTTCTTCTATGGATAGCATTTATGAGATGATGATGAGAAATATGATGTTCTTCTATGAATAGTATTTATGATATGATGATGAGGAATATGATGTGGTCTTATGCATAGCTATGTTATTATGATATGCTGATGAGATATATGATAGGAAAAGTTCATTATAAATATGACATGCTATGTTTATGATGCATTACAAGATGCATGATTAAAACTAACGGATCTGGTAAAGTATATTTTCGAACTTAATAAATGAATCTTAGCATGCTCACTATTTCATAATAACCCGAGTTTCCTGAGGACAATGATGATGACACGATGCATATGAGGTGAGTACTACTGAGATTCTTTTATAAGTTTATCACTCCCTCTTTCTTTCTTTCTTTCCATCTCGTCTTCAGAAAGTAAAGGTGATGTTCGTGATTTCCGTTGATGCTCTCACCTAGTAGATACACTTGAGCTTGTGAACCAGCTTATCATCCTTGAAGAAACGTATCGCTAAACCTTGTACATGAGCTCAGATATCTATCCCTATTTTTGGGTATTATTATTATTAGGTGCCGTTAATGGATGTTCTTCCATCCATATTCTATTTATGTTTTGTTTGATTGACTATACCTAGCCTAACTCTTGGCAGACAAATATCTATGTGTTATGTAATTATGGATGTCATATGATGGAGCCAATATGATGTGTTTTTCATGATATGCCCGTTAGTTTTTCACTTTATCTCGATTATTGTTCACGCTACGCGGCTTACGTTCTCAATCATCTTTTAAATAAAAAATGGCTCGTAATTTCACTAAGTATTTTCAAAGCATGATTAAGGAACTGAAGCAAAGAGTAAAGTCTAGTAATTAATCAGATGTCTAGGTGTATTGGGTTAATTATTAAGGTGTTACATTTTGGTATTAAAGGTTCTTCTCATGGAGCCTGAGGATTGGACTGGCTATGCTTCTAAAGCATAATACATTAGAGATGTCATGTGTAGATGTTTATCATTAGGATGAGCTTGAGGATTAGAAATACATGACTACTATGTTGCACGTGCCATGGTAACTTGCTCACTTTGCATGGAATATTGAGCCTGATCACCTCAGTGTTGCCGTTTTGTGTGTATTGGGACCAATAGCACGTCAACAAAAGACTAGAAGCGCGCATAGAACAATGAGAACAACGAGACCGTCGAAGCACTCCGTGATGTGGCAAGGACAATGAGAATGATGATGGAGCGAATGGACGAGGATCGCCAAGTTAATGCAAATCAAGGCCATGAGATCCTTGAACATGCTCGTTTTGGGGAATTTCGCAAGGCGAACCCACCAGTTTCAAGGGGACCTTCAATCCAAATGTTGCAGATGAATGGATTCGGAATATTGAGAAGGTCTTTGCTGTAGTCCCATGCTCAGGAGCAGAAGGTCACCTTCGCTACCCATATGCTTGAGGGAGATGTCGGTTTTTGGTCGACAAGAAGACTCTTGCAGGCGACCGAACAGACATTGATTGGGAGCTATTTAAGGTCCATTTTTATGAGAAGTATTTTCCAGAGTCGCAAAATGCCAAGACATTGAGTTCATACATCTTGTGCAAGGAAACATGAATGTGGCCCAGGACATTGCCAAATTTGAAGAACTTATTAAGTTCTCAAGGATGTATCAGGGTAACCCGACGAGTATTGGAAATGCATTAAATACGAGTTAGGGCTAAGGCGAGCTTAATGTAGAGCTTAATGTGGTAGTTGCGCATTTGGAGATTAGGGATTTCTCTAACCTAGTTAACAAATGTCACATCATTGAAGAAGGGCAAAGAAAGCTAGCATTTCAAAGTCCGATAATGTCACCAAGAAGCTGACACCTCAAGGTCAGGGTCAAGGGGAATGACCTCCATTCCATCTTAATCAAGACCACAAGGGTCACAAAGGAACTTTCAACAAGGAAGGCCGAACAACAACAACGACAACCACTATAACAACCACAATAATCCCCAACAATAATCGCAATAACAACAACAAAGGGAAAGCACCCCAAAGGGTTCCAGCAGCACTCTACGACCCCCACCATCCACGACTGTCCCAAATGTGGCAAGAATCATGGGAGTATGCCATGTTGAGCAGGAACAAATGTTTGCTACCATGTGGAAAGCCAGGCCATCACTCTTGAGAATGCACAGAGAGGAACTCGCCAACCCCCAATCCCAAGTTGCAATACCAAGGAATGGTCTTTACTATTAATGCGAAGAAATGATGAAGTCACAGAATCTTGTCGAAAGTAAGTGTAATATGCATGGTAAAGACTTAATTGTACTATATGATTTTGGCGCTTCCCATTCTTTTATTTCCCACTCATGTGTTAAAACCCTTAACTTGCATGTGACTGAGCTTCTTTTTGACCTTATTGTTTCTACCCTCCTGGAAAACCCGTTAGGACTTGTAGATTTTGTCTAGATTGCAATTTTGTTATAGAGAATAGATCCTTTGTTTTATATCTCATTTGCTTACCCATGCAAGGTTTAGATGTGATTCTTAGCATGGATTGGCTTGAGGCCAACCGTGTATTGTTAAACTGCTATGAGAAAACCATCACCTTTCTTCCTATTCCCATTGACCTGAAGAAACCCATAAGTCTGACATAACTGTGGAAATGGACTGGTAAGGGTGAAAGTAAAGGTTATATTTTCCTAGCCGCTAATGATGTAGACTTTGAGTAAAGTATTGATGAGATACCGATAGTAAGGAATTATCCTGAAGTATTTCCAGAAGATACCAAAGTTTCGCCCAAGAGAGATAGAATTTTCCATAGAATTGCTTCTGGGTAGGACCCATATCCATAGCCCCATACAGGATGTCCCCATTAGAGTTGACCGAGTTGAAAGCTCAATTGGAGGATCTATTGGAGAAAAAGTTTGTAAGGCCTAGTGCGTCACCTTGGGGAGCCCCTGTGTTGTTTGTGAAGAAAAAGGATGGAAGTATAAGGATGTGTGTCGACTACATGCAATTGAATAAAGTGATGGTGAAGAATAAATACCCTTTACCTAGGATAGATGACTTGATGGACCAGCTTAAAGGTGCAGGAGTGTTTTCTAAGATTGATTTGAGGTCAGGTTACCACCAGAATTAGGGTGAGAGATGAAGATATACCGAAATGTTCTTTCGCATGATACGGCCATTTTGAGTTTGGAGGAATGTCGTTTGAATTAACCAATGCTCCAGAATTTTTATGGATTATATGAATAGAATCTTTAGACCTATTTAGATCAGTTTGTGGTTGTCTTCATAGATGATATTCTCACCTACTCTAAGACCCACGGGGAGCATGAACGCCACCTAACCATAGTACTGGAGATCTTGAAGGAAAAGAAACTATGTAACATCCTAATAATTAATCCAATACACCTAAGTTGTATCTGATTAATTACTAGACTTTACTTTTTGCTTCCATTCTTTGATCTAAACTCTTAAAAATACTTTAATGAAAATACGGATAAATTATTTTTTTTTAACTTTGAAAATAAAACATGAGCCACACATACTAAGTAAACCCATCGTCCTTCTTGCATAAAATAAAAACTAATCACTTGTTTGCACAACAATAACATGAATAATCACATCATCACATATAATTATAACATAAACATATTCGCTCCACATTAGATAACAAAATACACAACAAATAGATATTATGCCCACCAATAGAGTTGGGCTAGGTCTAGTTAATCAAACAATACATAAATAGTATATGGATGGAAAAACATCCATCAATGACACCTACTAATAACACTCCAGAGGGAGATGGATATCTAAATATATGAGCGAAGTTAGCAGGATCAAGTTCAGCTACCAGGTAAAAGCCTCAATGTGATTCACGAACACTTCCTTCGTTTCTGAAAACGAGATGGAAAGAAAAAATAGAGGGAGTGAGAAACTTATAAAAAGAATCTCATAGGGTACTCACCTCATGATGCATTGTGTCATCATCATCGTGCCCAGGAACCTGGGTTATCATAAAATAGTGAGCATGCTAAGATTCATTTATTAAGTTTGCAAAAATACTTTACCGAGGTTCATTGATTTTAATCATGCGTCTTATAATGCATGATAAACTTAGCATGTCATGTTTATAATGAACTTTTCCTTTCATCAACACATCATATTCCTTATCATCATATCATAATAACATGCATAGAAGAACATCATATTTCTCATCATCATCTCATAAATGTTATGCACAGAAGAACATCATACCATAATAGCTATGCATAAGACATGGTGCACATATTTCATTTCTTTAGTGTCCTAGGTGACTTAAAATCTTGTCATCATCATCATTGTTTTCCTTGGGGCCACCCTATACTCCACCCTTTTGGGAGTAATCTAGGTTATGAGCTCATACCTTACTAGTCATTACTAGCATATACTTATCCCTTTCGATAAGTTAAAATCCCGACTTACCCTTTTGAGAGAACGGGCTAGGGGCAAGAATCACCTTTTCACCACCTATAGTCTGATGGGTCCAAAGGATCATTTCCTCATAAGTTTAAGTCACCATTAAGTCTTTGCATGTTATATCATAATCATCAGGATGCATGAACATTCTCATTGTTTGCAATAGCAACTATAACATGCAAGCCATGAAATCATTCAATAATATCAAATTCTCAATAGGCATTACATCATCATATAAACTGACATTCCAAAGCATCAAAAGATGTCATGTACGTCCCATTTTCTGTTGAGTAAAATGACCAAAATGCCCCTGAGGTCATTTTTACCCGAAATTAAAGGACAGTTACCAGTCCCAATGGGTCAACTAAATGTTTGAAGGGGGTTAGAATTGTTATGAATGATATCCAAGGTGAAAATCTCATTTTCTAAACTTTCAGCTCAAAAAGACCAAAATACCTCTCCTGTTCTACACTGGTAAAAGGTGCCGTTTGAGCCCAATTTTTCTAGTAAGTTTGGAATGATGTTTATGAGTGAGATTCTAGTAAGTTTGGACAGTTTTAGTGCAAAATTATCATTTTGCCCCTAGAACAGTGTACAGTAAGCCTAATGACGCAATTAAGAAAACCTAAGTAATATTAGGCTCTAATCGAAGATTAATTTATTTCGATAATTAATCTAGAGTCAAAATAATTTATTAAGTTTAATTAGAACCTAAGATTGCTTAGTTAAACTCTAAATTGCATTCTTTAATTCAGGATTCCTAGTCATGGAATCTTGAATAGTGTTTTCTCTCTCCAATTCCTTAAATTAAGAAATTGTGCCATACCTCATTTGACCAAAAGAATTATTTTAAACTACTAATCTAGTAAGATTGCCCTCCTAATCAAGTCTTGACACTCCTAATTACCTAATTACCTCACCTAAACACTTTCTTACAACTCCTAACCAAAACCTTAATCAAAGGAACACTTAAACACACCATTAAAACACAATTACATGAACAAATTAACCTCCCTCTTGGCTGCACAAGTGTGGCGGAATACCTCCCCCATGATGAATCACATGTTGAATTTTTTCACTCAAAGGCCATACCTCAAGCCATACCTTGAACCATACCTAGCGATGCTTTCAACCATGCTTTGCCCATGCCTTGCCCATACCAATCAAAGAGATATTTTCTTCCTTCTTTGGCCATGAAGACCGTCGGCCTTCTTCCCTTTGTGCAGCCTCCATGTTACAAATTTTCTATAAATACCAAGCCTTTAATAACCTTGATACACTTTAGAAGCTTTGCTAAGTTTAGTTCTCTTGCTTTTTCTTATAATTTCTCTCTAAGTTCTCTTCATCTTCTTCATTTTCTTCTACCTCTTAAAGAATCGTTCCACCACCACAAACCACCACAAACAACCATAAACCATCTCCTAAACACTTAAACCTTCCATTCCCAAGCTTAGAAACTCAAGGAAAAATCATCTCCTTTGAGTTCCCCCTTTGGCCGAATCCATCATCACAATCCAAGAGGAGATTTTGTCTTCTCAACTCTTCAAGAATCAAGCTTTCTTTCTTCCATTCCAAAGACTTCCTTAGGTAGGGGTTTTGTTTTCAAGTTTTGCTTGTTTTCCTTAAAGAAAGTTCTAGTTTTCTCTTGGTTCAAACTCCTTTCTTTCTCTTCTTTCATTTTTGGCCAAGAGGCCATTTTATGAAAATAACATGAGCTTGATGATGAGGTTTCAAGATAAAGACTTGATGATGTCTTGTGAGAAACCTCTAAAGCTTGAAATAACTTGGTCTTGGACCATACATGTTTGTGTTTCTCCTTTGAAAGATTTCGGTTTCCTTTGCCTTGGTTTGAATAAAGTTTGCTAAAAATGTAAAGTAGATTACAAAAGTTTTGTTAAAGAAAATTAATCACATGTTTTCAAAGAGCTCTAAGCTTACCCTTGCCAACCTTAAAGTTGGTCGGCCATTCTAAGAGTTTTACTCTAGATTGAAGCCCATGAGCAATAAAATAAAGAATATGACTTAGCTCTTGTAGTTTTGTTTAGACAAAGTGTTGAACTTTGTGTCTATTTTCTTAAGCTTGATGATGAAGTTCAAACCTTAAGACTTCTTTAAAGTCTAGGTGCTAAGAACTCTAAAGCTTGCCTTATGATACATAATGGGTTGAGGTTTTTGTTCCTTTAAAGTCTTGCAAAGAGCTCTAGCTAAGATCTAAAATAAGATGCATTCATGTTTACTTTAATGCTTTGCATAGCATGTTTATTTTCAAGTCATCACTAAACAACTTAAAGATTAAAACAAGAATGTGCATCCTCACTTAATAAATCTCAAAGCCTACCTATTTCAACCTTAAAGTTAATTGTTGATTTGGGGTAAACACCTCAAGAGGCCTAGAGCATATAAATAAAGAATTGAACCTTGCATCTCATGTTTACTTTCTTGTCTAGCATGTTTAAATTCTATGCCATCACTTAAACTCTAAAGATAATAAAAAGATGCATCTCATGTTTACTTTATGTGTTCACTTTACTTTCTAATGAAGAATAAAAATGAGGTGCATAGCATGTTTAAGTTTATGTCATCACTTTAAAGATCTAGAGCTCAAAGACTTGCCCAAGTATCCTGTGTAAGGTTTTTAAGAAAATGTTGGCATTCTCAAGGAAGCCATTCGGCCTTGTGGTGATGATGATGGACTTAGCATGAGTTCCTCTAATCACAAGTGTCCATAGTTCATGTTTTGTAATTTTTCTAAGCTTAGGAGCACCTAAGCAACATTATGAATGAAATTATATACTTTAAATCTATTTTATGAACAAGTTAATTTAGCTACTGACCTCATGTGCAATTGCATTATTTTAATGTAAGGATTTGAGTTCTAAAAGAGTTTTGAATCCTAGAATTATTCCAAGAGAAAACTAGCAACTTATATGCATTTCAACTCATGAGATTATGTGTTTTTATGGGCTTATGATTTCGGTTCTGCCCTTCATGATTGGCTACTGTATAAATGCTGTTCTAAGGTGTTAAAATGTGTAAAATTATGTTTGAGTGAAGCAAGAATCGATTTAGAGAAGTTAGAAAAGAACAAGTAACTTAAAAGGATCAAGAATGACAATTCTAGAACACTTTAGTGCACAAATATGTAAATCTGTTCCAGCATGATTAATCCAGGTATAAATGGTTCATAATCAGTAGGATATGCATAAAAACCTTTCATAAATGATTAGGTGTTAATTACTAAGCTTAAGGTGATGATAAGGACTTAAAATAGGAATTCTAGCACACTTAGACATGGCAAAACATAATTCTGTTCCAGCATAGTTTGATTGAGGAAAAATGGTTTATAACTTAGAGAACATGCCTAGGAATCCCTCATAATTGGTTTAGGAATTGATTATGGAGCCTTAGGCAAAGACGGATCTTAAAAAGGGTCACGAACGGAGATTCTAGACCCGTAAGCATAGGATATTTTCTGCCCATACATGTGCAATGCTGTTTGGAATTTTAGTGAGTTCAAATCTTAGAAAAAAGTTTAAGTGATCACCTCTTGAGGGTAATAAAGGTGTAATACGGGTATTTGAATGATTAGAATACAAGTTTAAGACCCGTAAGGGTCAAAGCATAAGATACTATGAGATAGGTGGTCGAGTGAGCATATTTATGATGATGTGATTATGTTAGTACCTTTAGCATGAAATTTTATGTGTATGATTGGTATGATGATATGATGACGTGTTTAAGATGCATAAGGTTTCGAAATATGAATGAGATTGAGGAATATGCTCATGTGAACTAGAAAGATATTGATTTGAGAAAGTTCTATGAAAATGATGCATGTGACTGAGATTATGTGGCATGACTCAAATTTGAGGAAATTCGAGAGTAGCTATTATGCCACCGAATTTCCGTCAAATTTGAGAGACATAAGAAAGATTTTGAGAAATATGATGTTTAAAGTGACACACCGAGACGTACTTCTCCTCTCCTGAGGAGAAGGTAAAACCGTGAGGGCATAGACATTAGTCTTCCAAAGCGGACAAAGTCGTTGGTCTTAACCAATTGATGCGTTTCGAAGAAGGAAAAAGTCCCATGATGGGTGATCCTTAGGCCCCCTACCCATACTCTGGAGTCAGGATTATGATAATTATGATTATGATTATGTTTATAATTCACTTATCAAGAGGATAAGTAAGAACTAGTGACGACTAGTTAAGGTATGAGCTCATAGCCTAGTTTAAGAGGTGTGGTTACTATTATGTTTGGTGTCACAAGTATGAGCAAAGGAAAGATGTTTCAAGAAAGGTTACATGCCACTTATATGTTGTTTGATTATTGTTTGGTTTGCCTAAAGTACTGCCATATTCATGAACTATTATGCTGCATACATGCATTAAGACTCATTATAAAAGACATGGACCTTGGATAAATATCTTGTGAAAACCTCATAATGAACCTATGCATGCTTAACCTTTTTATAATAAACCCAAGGTTCCTGGGACGTAACGATTACACTAGGATAGAGGATTTCCCTCCTGAGATTCTTTAGCAAGATTCTCACCCTCTCTCTCTGTTTTTTTTCTGTACGTCTTCAACATCGATGGCGTCGTTCGTGATATTCGTTGATGCACCCGTGTGGAACTGCACTACGACCATCAGTCCTACCACTTCGAGGGTCATTGTGCTATACGCATTTTTGCATACATGGGATGCCCTTTTGCCTTTCCAGTCTCCAGCTTTCGATTCACTCTGACTTCCCCCTTTGGCGACGACATGATTTTTGAGAGGACGCGACCCCGTGACAAGAGAACGCGTGCCCGGCCATCATCCTCGGCGGTGCGTGACTATCCGAGTATGTACCCATCATACGTCGATGCGGGAGGACCTCAGAGGACTCACCGGCCGATCCTTATTCGGAGGATTCCGCCCCTTCGGTGCCTTTGGGCTGATAGGGGTAGCGAGGACACGGTCTCCAGCCAAGGCCTATGAGGCGTGTACGTCAGCCCGAGAGACGCCCTCGCCGAGGTGGTCACGTCATTCCGCCGATCGCATGCCCACGTCCCCTCTTCGATGGGCCACATCGAGGAGCTTCGCAGTTCGTAGGCTACATATATCCGTCCGAGGATTTACGTTGTCCGTAGGTTTTAGAGGAGGGTTGCTTCTGTGGGGAGTATCTTTTGGGGTTGTTCTCATGTATTTGTTGTTATGTTTCTTATTTCTGTTGTTGTACCTAAGCTCTGCCCACTAGTATGGGTAAGACTTTATGTTTCCTTTATATTTCAGGAGTCATGTACTAAACTATGTTAACTAATGTGATGAAGAATGATGTTCATGATTGATGTGTTCTTTAATGTTTACGTTTTGTATGATTTATGTATTCTTCCGCTTCACGTTACATTTATGTTACGCGCAAAGGCCCGCACTTTGTTTTACATGATTCATTTCAAAAAAAATTTTACCTGTATTTTTCGCTAAGTATTTTGTAAATGAATTTAAAGAGAAGTAATAACTAATAATTAATCTCGATACGTCCTAGGCGTATTGGGGTTAAATATTAGGGTGTTACATTAATCTTGTCATTATAAGGTGATAACTTAGAATTATAAACATGATATGCAAATCCATTTCTTTATCTTTAAGATTCAAGGTGATGACTTAAAAATTAAACATGATGCAAGAAACTGGAGCGCGGTAGTCCGCAGAACCAGTGGAGGGAGAAGAGAATCTTAAGAAACTGGAGCGGTGGTAGTCCGCACTGGACCGGTGAAGGGAGAAGAGAACTCTTATTACATCATATTAAGCTCCAAACTCAAGACTTCTTAAAGAATGAATTCTTTGACTCCAATAATCTCAAGAAAGCTTTAGAGTTTTTATTACCATGGTTCCAACTTTGCTTGTGATACTTGGGCAAGTCTTTGAGCTCTAGGATCTTTAAGTGATGACATAAACATAAACATGTCATGCGTTGATTCTTTTAGTCATTATAAAATAAAGTGAAAGCATAAAATAAATATGAGATACAGCCTTTTTATTATCTTTAGAGATTAAGTGACAACTTGAAACATAAACATGAAATGCAAGCTTGGAAATTTAAACATGAGGTATGCAAGTTCATTTATTTATTCTTGAGAATTTAGTGATGACATTAAAAGTAAACATGATGTGCAAGGCATAAACTTAAACATGGATGCAAGTTCATTTTTATTTCTTTACTAGAGCTCCTTCAAGACTTTAAAAGAATTATAATTTCAGCCCAATATATATCTTATTAAGACAAAGTGAACTTTAGAGATTTCATTATTGAGCTATCCTAGAAAACTTTCTTAGGCTTTGAGGCCGAAATCAAGTGGCAAGAAAAGGAGAAGTTCAAGAGTCATCTAGAAATGAAAAATTGTTAAACATCATTTTAAACTAAAAACAAAGCTTAACAAGAAATGAAACATAAGTGTCAATATATTTTTCAAGTTCTAAACTCAAGACCTTCATCATAAAAACATAGTTGCTTCAAAACTTTGAAAACTAATGAAACCTTCAAGTTTTAGAGGTCTAACTTGTGAAGGCTTTGCAACCAACACTCAGGAACCTCATCATCAAACCATGGTCTCATCATTACAAAGGCCACAAGGCCAAAATATACAAGAAGAAATGGAGAAGGAAAATCGAAATATGAAGCAAGGAGAAAGTACATAAAATCATCATTTTTAACCAAGAACAACACTTATCAATACTTGGAATTAAGCTTTAAAATAACTCCCCACCTAATTTGTTTTGAAGGAAAGGAAGAGAACTTGGTTTCTTTGAATGAAATGAAAGAAAATCTCCTTGAAAACTGATGCTAAGGTTTCGGCCAAGGGAGGAAAGAATGAAAGCTTTTGAGCTTTGGAAAAACTAAAAATGTGTAACTATGATTCAAGGCTTCTAACACTCCTCAAGTATGCCTATTTATAGAAGATTTTGAAGCTCATAAATGGACAAGAAAAGGAGGAAAGTCTGACCAATTTTGAGGAGGAAACAAGGAAGAAAAATCATCTTGTTTGGTGGCTTAAAACATGGAATCATGTTTTCATGGTTCCTTGTTTTCATACCTTGGTTTTTGTGCATTCTTTGACAAATTTTCTGATGCATTATGGACCAATAATTTCTTCCATTACAGCCCATGGAAGAGGAAATTTGTGTGTTCCATATATTATTTAGGTGTAGGTAAGGTATTCTTGCAAATTAGAAAATTTACGATTAAGGGCTTAGGTGAATTAGTAAGCAATTTGAGTGTTTTTAAGTGATTTTGGGTTCTAATCAATCTAAATAAATAATTTTGACTCTAGATTAATAATTAGAATTTAATAAGCTTTAATTTGAGCCTAATATTGCTTAGGTTTCATTAGACGAATCGAAAATCTCAAAATTCGCAAAACTCACAAAGACAAGGGCAAAATGGTCATTTTCTCAAAAACTGCCGAGGCCATCCGAGCTTAACCAATGGACAATCATAACTTAAAAACATGCTTTAAAACATTTTAGTGAGGTTCGGCTAAGTGGCACGCAATCGGAGTTAAAACCGCAGGGGCGTTTTGGTCATTTCGCATCGGAGCTCAAAATTAGGATTCTTCTCCTCTATTAACACACATAACACAAACAATCCCTTATTATCATCAAAACATCCCCTTGAGGATAGGTGGGGCCCACGATCCTCATTTTCTAAGTAAAATAACCTCAGGGCATTTTGGTCATTTTACACGTATAGAAATCGGGTTTGCAACTTGCACGAATTGCTCCTAACCTTTCTTCTAATGTTATATTCCTTCATTGAAGATTGTTCGGTTTAATTATATGAAAAATTACCTAGGGTAATTTGGTAATTTTTAAATGACAGTGAAAATTATAGTAAAAATTGGGGTGTTACAAACTATATGCTAAGCTTTCTAAGTGTGAATTCTGTTGGATGAGGTGAAATTTTTAAGGCATGTAGTATCTAAGAGAGGAATTGCTGTAGATCCTAGTAAGGTGGAAGCGGTCGTGAATTGGGAAAGACCAACCACAGGACTGAAGTAAGGAGCATTTTGGGTCTAGCTGGTTATTATCGGTTTATCAAGGGATTTTCCAGATTTCCTTACCTCTAAGCTAACTAGGAAAAACACCCTTTTTATAGACCCAGGAGTGTGAGAAGAGCTTTCAGGAGCTAAAACACAAGTTAACCTCAACCCCTTTTGGTGTTACCCGACCCAATATGCCTTTCGAAGTGTACTATGATGCTTCGAGAAAGGTTTGGGTTGTGTCCTGATGCAAAATAGGCAAGTGGTGGCCTATGCGTAGGCAACTCAAGCCACATGAGGCAAATTACCCTACCCATGACCTTGAGTTAGCCGTCGTTGTGTTTGCTGAAGATTTGGAGACACCATTTATACGGAGTTAAGTTTGAGGTGTTCTCTGATAACAAGAGTTTGAAATATCTATTTGACCAGAAGGAGCTAAACATGAGGCAAAGGAGGTGGATGGAGTTCCTAAAAGATTACGATTTTGGGTTGAACTACCATCCAAGCAAAGCTAATGTTGTAGCTGATGCTCTAAGTAGAAAATCTTTACAAGTATCTTGTTTGATGGTGAAGGAGGTTGAGTTAATTGAGTAGTTTAGAGACCTAAACCTAGGGATGACCTTGACCACTAAGGGCATAAGAGCTTGCCATCTTAGTGTGACGAGTGAATTCAAGGAAAAAATTGGTCAAGGCCAAAGGGAAGATACGGAATTTCAAGAAACCTTAGAGGCGGTAAGAGCTGATAAGTTGGAAGGTTTTACCTAAGGGAATGATAGTTTGTGGAGATTTGAAGGTCGTATATGTGTGTCTGCTGCTGATCTTTGAAAGAACATTTTGGAGGAAAACCATAAGAGCCATTTTACCCTTCATCTGCCACCAAGATGTATCAAGATTTGAAGAAGATGTTTTGGTGGCCAGGATTGAAGAAGGATGTGTGCACATGGGTGAATAAGTGCTTGGTGTACCCTCTGAATGTTGCAACCCCTACCAATCCCCGAGTGGAAGTGGAATAGTATCTCCATGGATTTCATAACTAGACTACCGAGGACCCAAGCGAATCATGATTCCATATGGGTAATCGTGGATCGGTTGACTAGTTAGCCCACTTTTTACCTATTAAGGTGACTTATTCATTGGATAGGTTAGCAGTTATATATTTAGGAGATAGTAAGGTTACATGGAATACCATCGATAATCTATGATCGGGATCGATTTACGTCACGATTTTGGGGAGCCTTTCAGAAGGCACGTTTGGTTCAAACTGTGTCTAACACGGCTTATCATGTAACACCTTAATATTTAACCCTAACACGCCTAGGACGTATTAAGATTAACTATTAGTTATTACTTTCTTTTGAACATCATTTGTAAAATAACTTAGTAGAAAATACAAATTTTTTTTTTTTGAAATGGAATGTGTAAAACAAAGTGCGAGTCTTCGCGTATGACATAAACGAAACGTTAGCGGAAGGGCAAATAAATCATACAAGACAAAAGCAATAAAGAACACCTCAATCATGAAAACATTCTTCATAACATTAATTAACATAGTTTAGTACATAACTACTGGAATATAAAGGAAATGCATAGAGTCTTACCCATATACGTGGGCAGAGCTTGCAGTACATAGAAACTGGAAATACATAAACGGAAAGGAAAATAAAAACAAGTACATGGTAAATCCCCAAATGACAAGACTCCCAACTATTACAACCCTCACCCTCCATGCCTATTGATGATGCGGATCCTGATGGGGAGATGTAGCCCAACGAAGTGGAGATCTAGGCATTGGAATCGAGGGAACGATGTGGCCTCCATGACGTGGTCGCCTCTCGAGCGTTGAACATGCCTCGGCTGGTGACAGTGTCCTCGGTACCTGAGATCCATAGGAACGAAGGGAAGAGCCCTCCGAAGGATCGGCCTCCGATCGAGAATGGGGAACATACACGGGGTATCCGTGTCCTGATGAAGAAGGACGGGCACGACGTCTCGTCTCGGGGTCACGTCCTCTCAAAGATCAGGTCCTCGCCAAAAGGTGAAGTCGGATTGAAGCGATAGCTGGAGACGGGGAAAGCAAACAGGCGTCCACGTACACAAAAACACGCACTTCACAATGACCCAGGAAGTGGTAAGACTGATGCTTGGGGTCATAGTGCACCTCCAAGTGGGAGGTCAATGAAGATCACGAACGACACCATCGATGTCTGAAGACATAACGGAAAGAAGAGAGAGAGGGTGAGAATCTTGCTAAAGAATCTCAGGAGGGAAAACCTCTATCCTGTGTCATCATTTACGCTCCCAGGAACCTTGGGTTTATTATGAAAAGGTTAAACATGCAAAGGTTCATTATGAGGTTTTCATAGAGATCATTATCCAAGGTCCGTGTCTTTTATGATGAATCTTAATGCATGTATGCAGCATAGCAAAATCATGAATGCATGACAATACTTTAGGCAAACCAAACAATAATCAATCAACATTTAAGTGGCATGTAACTTCTCTTGAATATCATTCCTTCTCTTCAAACTTGTGACACCAAACATCATAATAGTAACCGCACCCTAAAACTAGGCTATGAGCTCATACCTTAACTAGTCGTCACTAGTTCTTGCTTATCCTCTTGATAAGCGAATCATAAACATAATCATAATCATCATAATCCCGACTCCTAGAGTACGGGTAGGGGGCCTAAGGATCACCCATTATGGGACATTTTCTTCTTCGAAATGCATCGACTGGTTAAGACCAACGACTTTGTCCGCTTTGGAGGCTAATGTCGATGCCCTCACGGTTTTACCTTCTCCACAGAGCAGGAGAAGTACGTCTCGGTGTATCACATTAAACATCTTATTTCTCAAAACTTTCTTAAGTCTCTCAAATTTGATGGAAATTCGAGGCATAACAACTGCTTTGAATTTCCTCAAATTTGAGTCATGCCACATAACTCACATAATACATGTTGTCTCATAAATTCCTCAATCAAATAAACCTTTCAATCTTAAAAACATACTTTCTCTGATTCATTTGTATCACATAGTCTCATGCATTGTGCCCACATTATACCAAAATCATCATCACAACACACCATGAATCCTCATGTTATCAAACTCATGTCATTAACACATTCACACATAACACAAACACATTCGCTTGGTCTCATTCTCACATCACACTTCCTACCTCGTGGTGTCTTATGCTTTGGCCCTTACGGGTCTTAAACGTGTTCCAATTATCCTAACCTTTATTACGGATTCTATAACACTTAAGGGATCATTACCTATAGTTCTTTCTAACATTTATGTTCACTAACTCATTAATCAGCATCGTATAGATGTAAACATCATGATCATTACTTGACTATGAGGGATTCTAGGATCTACACCTTAGGCTCTTTTCTAAGTTCTGCTATGCCTAAGATCCTAGGTTTGACTTCTAGGCATAAACACTAATTATGGGTCATCCTCCTTAAGCTTAATTATGCTGGAACAAAGTTATCATTATTCTCGTGTCTAAGGATGTTAAGATTTTAGTTCTCAAACCTTTCTATTAACTTAGTCATTCCTAACCATCAACACCGTTCCTCACTTCTCTCAAACATAATCTTACGCATTCTAACTCCTGAAACAGAATTCATATAGTGGCCAACAAGATAGAAAAACCAAAAGGATGTATCACGCACAATCGCATAAAATCATGTTATAAGTGCATAAGAGTTACTAGTCTTTCTCTTGGAATAATTTCATGAGCAAAAAGGATATTCTGGTAATCGATTACATGTGCCTGGTAATTGATTACCAGGGACTAATTTTATTCTGGGTTCAAAATAATGGGTAATCGATTACATAGGATGGTAATCGATTACCTAGGGTTAAATCCTTTAGAAAAATGAAGAACATCGAGTAATCGATTACACAAATAGGTCATCGATTACATGGTTTTGAGGACCAATTCTGGGCATGAAGACAGCCTTAGTAATCGATTACATTTTATGGTAATCGATTAAGAACAAAAAACCCTTCCAAAAACCACTCTGGTTATCGATTACCAGAACCTCGAAATTTGAGAAAACATGATTTTTAACACATTCCAAACTATTTAAACACCTTGAGACCTCATAAAACATTTTTCCAACATTTTCCTGAAATCATCCTTACATTTTACAAAATCAAACCATTCATTGTATCATACTAAAACACATCCATATATATATATATATATATATATATATATATATATATTTTGGTTAAAGTTTCCCTTTGAAGATACTTAGGGCAAGTCTTTGAGCTCTGGATCATAAAAGTGATGACATAAACTTAAACATGCTATGCACCTCATTTTTGTTCTTCATTAGAAAATAAAGTGAGAGCATAAAATAAACATGAGATGCACTCATTTGTTGTCTTTAGAATTTAAGTGATGACATAAAATATAACCATGCTAGGCAAGAAAGTAAACATGAAATGCAAGGTTCAATTCTTTATTTTAGTGCTCTAGGCCCCTTGAGGTATTTACCCCAAATCAACAATCAACTTTAAGGTTGAAATAGGTAGGCTTTGAGATTTATTAAGTGAGGATGCACATTCTTGTTTTAATCTTTAAGTTGTTTAGTGATGGCTTGAAAATAAACATGCTATGCAAAGCATTAAAGTAAACATGAATGCATCTTGTTTTAGATCTTAGCTAGAGCTCTTTGCAAGACTTTAAAGGAACATAAAACCTCAACCCGTTATGTATCATAAGGCAAGCTTTAGAGTTCTTAGCACCTAGACTTCAAGGAAGTCTTAAGGTTTTGAACTTCATCATCAAGCTCAAGAAAATAGACACAAAGCTCAACACTTTGTCTAAACACAAAACAAGAACTAAGTCATATTCTCTATTTTATTGTTCATGGGCTTCAATCTAGAGTAAAACTCTTAGAACGGCCGACCAACTTTAAAGTTGGCAAGGGTAAGCTTAGAGCTCTTTGAAATCTTAGGATTAATTTTTCTTAACAAAACTTTTGTGATCTACTTTACATTTTTAGCAAACTTTGTTCAAACCAAGCTAAAAGAAATCGAAATCCTTCAAAGGAAAAGGGAAGGAAACCGAAATCACTCAAGAAAGAAAGGAAAAGGAACCGAAAATTATAAGCAAGGAAAAGAAAGAAACACAAGCATGTATGGTCCAAGACCAAGTTGTTTCAAGCTTTAGAGGTTTCTCACATGACAACAACAAGTCATTATCTTGAAACCTCATCATCAAGCTCATGTTCTCTTTATAAAAAGGCCTCTTGGCCGAAAAGAAAAAGGAAGAGGAAAAGAGTTTGAAACCAAGAGAAAACTAGAACTTTTCTTAAAGAACACAAGCAAAAACATTAAAACAAAACCCCTACCTAAGGAAGTCTTTGAGAGATGAAAAGAAGCTTTGTTTTCTTGATGAAATGAGAAGGAAATCCTCTTGAAACTTGGAGGAAGAATTCGGCCAATGTGAGGGAATTTGAGAAGAAATGAGAGAATTTTTGCAAGAAGTGTAAACTTAACAAATGAACCAAAGTGTGACAAGGTTCATCAAGGCTTGGTATTTATAGAAATTTTCAACATTGAGGCTTCCAAGGGAAACGCCATTTGGAGAGGAGGAGGAAGAAATATCTCTTACAAAGGTATGGTTGTAAGTATGGTTGAAGGCATGGTGAGGCATTGGCTTAAGGCATGGTGTTTGGAGTGTGAATGAGTCAACACATGATGGGCAAAAAAAGGGGAGGTGGGCCACTTAAGGCCAAGAGAGAGAGAAAATTAGTTCATCTAATTGTGGGTTAGTTATGGTGTTTCCTTGATTAAGGTTTTGGTTAGGAGTTGTAAGAAAGTGTTTAGGTGAGGTAATTGGATAATTAAGGTTGTCAAGACTTGATTAGGGAGTGGTCATACTAGGTTAACAAATTAAATTCATTTTCTTAGTCAAATGAGGTATGACACAATTCCTTAATTTAAGGAATTGGAGAGAAAATACTATTCAAGATTCCATGACTAGGAATCTTGAATTAAAGAATGCAATTAGAGTTTATCCAA
The DNA here is from genome assembly GCA_030441495.1 of Dalbergia oliveri. Taxonomy (NCBI): domain Eukaryota; kingdom Viridiplantae; phylum Streptophyta; class Magnoliopsida; order Fabales; family Fabaceae; genus Dalbergia; species Dalbergia oliveri. Next base: position 35,328,741 of record JAMLFY010000006.1, read on the forward strand.
GCAATCTTAGGTTCTAATTGACCTTAATAAATCATTTTGACTCTAGATTAATTATCAAAATAATTTAATCTTTGATTAGAGCCTAACATTGCTTAGGTTTGTTTAATCACGTCATTAGGCTCACTGTACATTGTTCTAGGGGCAAAATGGTAATTTTACACTAAGACTACCCGGACCAATGGGCAAAAAACATCAAATATCACTCAAAAACATCATTCTAAACTTCCTGGAAAATTTCGGGCTAAACGGCACCTTTTACCGTGTAGAACACAACAGGGTATTTTGGTTATTTTGAGCCGAAAGTTCAGAAACGAGATTTTACCTCGATATCAATTGTAAGATACAACCCCCTTCAAACATTGAGTTGACCCATTCAGGACTGTCGGGCAACTATCCTGAATTTGGGTAAAAATGACCTCAGGGCATTTTGGTCATTTGCACTCAAATAGCAGAAATTCAGGGCATTACATATCACCCCAACGACGGTAATCTGAAAAAACTATCCAAACCTTAAAGGATATGTTAAGGGCATGTGTTTTGGATGAAAGGGGAAGTTGGGATAAGTACCTGCTAATTGAATTTACATATAACAACAGTTATCATGCAAGCATTGGTATGGTACCATACGAGGCCCTCTATGGATTGAAAAGTCAATCTCCCTTATGTTGGTATGAACTCGAGTAGAGTTTACTCTAACCTGATATTTTGAGGGAAACAACAGAACAAATTAAGAATATTAGGGATAAAATTCTTATTCTCAAAGTCGACAAAAACTATGCGGATAAGCGGCGAAACCGCTAGATTTTCAAGAAGGAGACCATGTGTTCCTAAGAATCACCCTCACCCAGGCATAGGTCGAGCAATGAAAGTTAAGAAATTGAGCCCAGATTTCTTGGCTCGTTTGAAATCCTTAACAAAGTCGGGTCTGAGCTTCCTATAGCCTCCCCAAGTCTGTCCAACCTTCGTGATGTTTTCCATGTCTCCCAATTAAGAAAATATCAATCTGACCCAAGTCATGTACTAGAGCCAGAACATGTGCAATTAAGAGATGACCTAACGTTTAACTTACCACCCACGAGAATCGTTGACCGATGAGTTAAGCAATTAACAAGGCTGTACCTGGTCAAAGTAGCATAGGGAAGAGGTGAAACCGAAGAATTCACATGAGAACTGGAATCAAACATGCAAGCACAATACCCAGAGTTTTTCTAAGAACGAATTTCGAGGGCGAAATTCTTTTAAGGAGGAGAGTAATGTAATGCCTCGATTTTTGACGTTAGAAATTACCGAATTACTCTAGGTAATTCTTACATAAAATTTGAGACCAAACAATCCTAAAAACTGGAATATAACATTATAAGAGAAGTTAGGAGCGATTCGTGCAAGAGTCGCAAACCCCAAATTTTTGTACGTGTAAAATGACCAAAATGCCCTTGTGTTTATTTTACTCAGAAAATGATCGTGGGCCCCATCCTCAAGGGGATGTTTTGACAATAATAAGGGATTGTTTGTATTATGTGTGTTAATAGAGGAGAAGAATCTTAATTTTGAGCTCCGATGCGCAAAATGACCAAAACGCCCCTAGCTTTTAACCCGAATTTGCGCCACTAGCCGAACCTCACTAAAATGTTTTAAAAGATGTTTTTAACCTATGATTGGTCAATGATTAAGCTCGGTGGCCTGGGTAGTTTTTGAGTAAAATTACCGTTTTGCCCTTTGTAGTTTTGTGAATTTTGAGATTTTCTATTGTCTAACAAAACCTAAGCAATATTAGGCTCAAATTAAAGGTTATTAAATTCTAATTACTAATTTAGAGTCAATTATTTATTTAGGGTGATTAGAACCTAAATTTTTTTAAAAACATCCAAATTGCTTACTAATTCACCTAAGCCCTTAATTGCAAATTCTCTAAATTGCAAAGATACCTACCTACACCTATATAATACATGGAACACACAGATTTTCTCCTCCATGGGGCTGTAATGGACAAATTATTGGTGCCTCCATGCATTAGAAAATTTGTCAAAGAATGCACAAAATCCAAGGTATGAAAACAAGGAACCATGAAAACATGATTCCATGTTTTAAGCCACCAACCAAGATGATTTTTCTTCCTTGTTTTTCCTTGAAAATCCGCAGCCTTCCTCCTCCATTTGTCCATTTATGAGCTTCAAAATCTCTATAAATAGGCATGCTTAAGGATGTTTTAGAGGCCTTAGTTCATACTTGCACATTTCTAGTTTTTACAAACACCTAAAGCTTTCTTTCCTCCTCCCCCTTGGCCAAAACTTCTTCACTTTCTCAGAGATTTTCTTTCATTTCACTCCAAGAAACCAATTTCTTTTCCTTTCCTTCAAACCAAATTAGGTAGGGTGTTGTTTCTAAGTTCATTTTATGCTATGACAAGTTATGTTTCTAGCTCAAAATGTTGAATCAATGAACCTTTTCTATGGCTTTTTCAATTTGGTTTTCCTTCCCTTTTCTTTAATGGTTTCGGCCAAATGGCCTAAGTAGGAATGAAATGATGGCTTGATGATGAGGACCTTGAGTGTGGGTTGTAAATCTATCACCAGTTAGGCCTCTAAAGCTTGAAAGTTCCACTTGATGCAAAACTTTAAAGAATGATGTTTTTATGCTAACCTTGAACTTAGAACTCTATGTAAAAATAGTTTTCATTATGATTGATTTCAAAAAGTGTTGATGTTCATCTTTTAATCCATTTCTTTGAGCTTGATGATGAGGTTCAAGCTATAAGGTTGTCTTTGACACTTTGGCATAAGGAACTCTAAAGTTCACTTTGTCTTACTAAGATATATTAGGTTGAATTTATATTTCTCTAAAGTCTTAGTGTAACGCCCGAATTTATCCTGATAGAGTACAAATGACCGAAATGCCCTAGAGGTCATTTTTACCCGAAATTTGCAACCCTCGAATGGGTCAACTCGATGTTTGACAGGGATTATGCTGTTGTGAATGATTTTCGAGGTAAAAATCTCGTTTTCTAAACTTCCGCTCAAAATGACCAAAATACCCCTGTCTACACGGATAAAAGGTGTCGTTTGAGCCCAAACTTTTCCAAGAAGTTTAGAATGATATTTATGAGCAATGTTTGATGTTTAGTTGCGGAAGGTCCCGGGTAGTTCTAGCACAAAATTACCATTTTGCCCCTAGAACGTGTCCAATAAGCCTAATGACGCGCAATTAAGCAAACCTAAGCAATATTAGGCTCTAATTGAAGATTAATTTATTTCGATAATTAATCTAGAGTCAAAATGATTTATTAAGGTTAATTAGAACCTAAGATTGCTTAGATAAACTCTAATTGCATTCTTTAAATTCAAGATTCCTAGTCATGGAATCTTAAATAGTGTTTTCTCTTCCAATTCCTTAAATTAAGGAATTGAGCCATACCTCATTTGACCAAAAGAATTATTTTAAATTACTAATCTAATAAGGTTACCCTCCTGATCAAGTCTTGAACCACCTTAATTAACCATTTTCTCACCTAAACATTTGCTTACAAACTCCTAACCAAAACCTTAATCAAAGAAACACTTAAACACATCCTTAAACCACAATTACATGAACAAAAATCCCTTCCCCTTGGCTGATGAGGGTGGCCGAAATCTACCCCTAAAATGGTGCCACATGTTGAACTTTTGTTGCACTCCAAGCCCATACCTTAGGCCATACCTTGCCCATGCTTCCAACCATGCTTGCCATGCCTAAGCCCATGCTTTTGTAAGAGATATTTTCCTCCTCCCTTGACCTTGTAAACCATCAATCATTCCCTCCCAAATCAGCCAACATATCTCATTCTTCTATAAATACCAAGCCTTGATGAACCTTGTCACACTTTGGTTCACTTGGTAAGTTCACACTTCTTGCAAATCCTCTCATTTCCTCTCAAACTTCCTCACTTTAGCTGATTTCTCCCTTCAAGTTTCAAGAGGATTTTCCCCTCCATTTCATCAAAAACTCAAGCTTTCCTTCCTCTCTTCAAGACTTCTTAAGGTAGAGGTGTTGTTTTAATTTTTCTATTTGTGTTCTTCAAGAAAGTTCTAGTTTTCTCTTGGTTTCAAACTCTTTTCCCTTCCTCTTTCTTTTCGGCCAAGAGGCCTTTTTATAAAAAGAATATGAGCTTGATAATGAGGTTTCAAGATAATGACTTGTTGTTGTCATGTGAGAAACCTCTAAAGCTTGAAACAACTTGGTCCTGGACCATACATGCTTGGATTTCCTTTCTCTTCTTGGCTTGAGTTTTGGTTTTCCTCTTCCTCTTTCCCTTAAGGATTTCAGTTTTTCTTCTTTGGATTTGAACAAAGTTTGTAAAATATGTCTAGTAGATCACAAAAGTTTTGTTAAGAAAGTTAATCTTACGATTTCAAAGAGCTCTAAGCTTACCCTTGCCAACCTTAAAGTGTAACGCCCAATTTTTACTGTCATTAGGAATTACCGAATTACCGTAGGTAAATATTATATAAAATTTGAGACCAAACAATCCTTAATAAAGGAATATAACATTAGAAGAGAAGTTAGGAGCAATTCGTGCAAGTATTGCAAACCCGATTTTCTGTACGTGTAAAATGACCAAAATGCCCCTGAGGTTATTTTACTCAAAAATGAGGATCGTGGGCCCCACCCGTCCTCAAGGGGATGTTTTGATGTTAATAAGGGATTGTTTGTGTTATGAGTGTTAATAGAGGAGAAGAATCCTAATTTTGAGCTCGACGTGCAAAATGACCAAAACGCCCCTCTGTTTTAACCCCAATTGCGTGCCGACTGAGCCCAAACCTCACTAAAATGTGTTAAAAGGTGTTTTTAAGCCATGATTAACCATTGGTTAAGCTTGGGTGGTCTCGGGCAATTTTTAAGTAAAATGACCGTTTTGCCCCTGTCTTTGTAGTTTTACAAATTTTGAGATTTTTGATTCGTCTAACGAAACCTAAGCAATATTAGGCTCAAATTAAAGCTTATTAAATTCTAATTATTAATCTAGAGTCAAAATTATTTATTTAAATTGATTAGAACCTAAAATTGCTTTAAAACACTCAAATTGCTTACTAATTCACCTAAGCCCTTAACCGTAAATTCTCTAAATTGCATGAATACCTTGCCTACACCTAAATAATACATGGAACACACAAAACCCTCTTCCATGAGGCTGTAATGCACGAAATAATTCAGCCATAATCATTAGAATTATTGCAAGATAATGCACTAAAACAAAATGCCAAAAAAATTCCCTAAAACATGGCATAAAACATGCCTTAAACAAGAAATGATTTTCCTCCCTTTGTTTCCCATGAAAAATCCGAAAATTATGCCTCCTCCTCTTGTCCATACATGAACTTAAATCCTCTATAAATAGGCATGCTTAAGGAGTCTTAGATGCTTGCTCAAAATTGTACATATTTCTAGTTTTTCCAAAGCACCAAAAGCTCTCATTTCCTCCTCCTCTTGGCTGAATTCTTTCTTCAAGTTTTCAAGAATATTTTCTTTCATTTCACTCCAAGAAACCAAGTTCTCTTCCTTTCCTTCAAATCAGATTAGGTAGGGAGTTGTTTTTAAGTTTATTTCTATGTTTTGCTAAGTGTTGTTCTTGGTTCAAAATGATGATTTCATGGATTTCTCTAGTTTTTCCATTTGGTTTTCTTCTTCCTTTTCTTTAACCAATTCGGCCATATGGCCTAGGTGGGACTAAGATGATGGCTTGATGATGAGGACCTTGAAGGTGGGTTGTGAATCCATCACAAGTTAGGCCTCTAAAGCTTGAAAGTTCCACTTGATGCAAAACTTTAAAGAATGATGTTTTTATGATGATTTTATGATCTTGAGTTTAGAATTTGAAAGATGTATTTCTCACTTTGTCTTGTTAAGATATATATATTGAATTTGTATTTCTATAAAGTCTTGAAGGAGCTCTAGTAAAGAAATCAAATGAACTTGCATCCATGTTTAAGTTTATGCCTTGCATAATCATGTTTACTTTCTATGTCATCACTAAAATTTCAAGAATGAATAAATGGACTTGCATATTCATGTTTAAATTTCCAAGTTTGCATTTCATGTTTATATTTCATGTTGTCACTTAATCTCTAAAGATAATAAAGAAGTTGCATCTCATATTTATTTTATGTTCTCACTTTATTTTATAATGGCTAAAAGAATCAACGCATGACATGTTTATTTTATGTCATCACCTAAAGATCCTAGAGCTCAAAGACTTGCCCAAGTATCACAAGCAAAGAAATAAGATTATTGGAGTTAAAGAATTGATTCTTTAAGAAGTCTTGAGATTGGAGCTTAAAAAGATGTAATAATAATTCTTTTCTCCCTTCACCGGTCCAGTGCGGATTCCGCGCTGTTTCTAAGATTCTTCTCCTCCACTGGTCCAGTGCGGACTACCGCCTCCAGTTTCTTGCATCATGTTTATATTTCAAGTTCTTGCATCATGTTTAATTTTCAAGTCATCACCTTAAATCTTAAAGATAAAGAAATGGATTTGCATATCATGTTTATAATTCCAAGTTATCACCTTATAATGACAAGATTAAATATCACATAAATCTCTTAAGCTCAAGACTTGCTCCTTTTATCTTAAGTGAGAATTTTAATTATGAAGATTCTTTCAAGTTTAGCAAAAAGAATTAGTTTCTAAAAGAGTTTTAAAGCTTTGCAAGGATTCTACAGGAAACTAATATTTTATGTTCACTTAAAATGTGATTTTATACAATTATATGAGGTTCATGATTCGGCTTCTAATATGAGATTAGTACCAATAAATGATGATGATTTAATATGTTTGGAGTTGTGATAGTTATGGTTTATTGTTAAGAGAATGATTCTATGCATGTTAGTGACAAAACTAGTTTCCTAGAACAACGTAAATCTAGAATTTACCTAGTCTTTGACCCCTTTAAGTTTATCCAATGCCAAATCTGTTTTAGTATGTTATAATTTTGTCTAAGATTAGTTAGCCACGAAAAACTTAGTATCAATTAGTGTAGGATTAATACCGAACACTAAAAATGAAACTAGTAACTAGAAAACCGTAAAAGCAAGATTTTTTTTAGAACTCTAAAGAATGAAATTTATGCATTCTGTCCAGAATTATCATCAACTATAAGAACCAGATTTTATTATGTTTAGATAAGGGAGAATAATTCATAATCGGTTTAGTAATTAATGTTAGCATCGTAGGGAAAGCTGGTAGAAGAAAGGGTTAAAACGCAACTTCTAACACATCGTAAAACCTTAAGAATAACTTACTGCCTATGCTGCCCCATAGAGTTTAATAATGTTCCTAAGCCTTATAATTAATTGTAATAATGGTAATGAATCCCTTAGATGCATAATTAATTAGTTTGGCAATTGAGGTTACCCGATTCTAGAGTTTCCTGTTTAAGACGGTTTTCGATAAGGATTTATGATGATGTCTCTTTGATGTTTTAAGTGATAAGTCTATAAAGTGATTTGATGCTTATTAAGTATTTGATGCCATTGAATGATTCCCTAGCTTGCATGTTATAGTTGCTGTTGCAAACAATGAAAATGCTTATGCATGAAATAAAGAAATAATCTCTGTTATTTAAAAAATTATCTTTGTTGCTGGAAGAAAGTGTACTACTGTAAAAGTGTAATTTGGAAAGGTTCTGGCTAGGAAAGACTTGGTATTTAAGCGTGTCCATTGTGACCCACCTCTCTTCCTGGGAATCTCCAGATGCATGATTTCAGTTAGTATATATTATTCCATCATAAGGCTATAAATGAGAAAATGTCATGATGATTATGAATTGAATTATGATATAACATGCAAAGATTTAATGGTGACTTAAATGTAAGAGGAAATGATCCTTTGGACCCATCAGACTATAGGTGGTGAAAAGGTGATCCTAGCCCCCTAACCCGTTCTCTCAAAAGGGTAGAGTTGGAACTTTAACTTATCAAAAGGGATAAGTATATGCTAGTGACGACTAGTAAGGTATGAGCTCATAACCTAGATTACTCCCAAAAGGGTGGAGTATAGGGTGGCCCAGGAAAATGATGATGGAAGTAACTTTAAGTCACTTAAGGAACTAAGTAATGCATGATGTAAATATGATGTTCTTCTATGCATAGTATTTATGATATGATCATGAGAAATATGATGTTCTTCTATGCATAGTATTTATGATATGATGATGACATAGTATTTATGATATGATGATGAGAAATATGATGTTCTCCTATGCATAGTATTTATGATATGATGATGAAGAATATGATGTGTTGATAAAAGGAAAAGTTTATTATAAACATGACATGCTAAGTTTATGATGCATTATAAGACGCATGATTAAAACCGATGAACCTCGGTAAAGTATATTTTCGAACTTAATAAATCAATCTTAGCATGCTCACTATTTCATAATGAAACCCGAGGTTCCTGGGGACGATGATGATGACACAATGCATCATGAGGTGAGTACCCTACTGAGATTCTTTTATAAGTTTCTCACTCCTTCTATTTTTCTTTCCATCTCGTCTTCAAAAACGAAGGAAGTGTTCGTGATTCACATTGAGGCTTTCACCTGGTAGCTGAACTTGTTCTGCTAGTTTCACTCGTATATTTAGATATCTATCCCTATCCCTGGAGTGTTATTACTAGGTGCCATTAATGGATGTCCTTCCATCCATATATTATTTATGTTTTGTTAGATTGCCTACACCTAGTCTTATTTTGTTGGTAGGCAAAATATCTATGTGATATGTAATTATGGATGTCATATGATGGAGCCAATATGATGTGTTTCTTCATGATATGTCTATTCATTTTATGCTTTATCTCGATTATCGTTCACGTTATGCGTGTAATGCCCTGATTTTTCTATTGAGTACAAAATGACTAAAATGCCCTAAGGTCATTTTACCCAGAATTTGGGAAGCGACACAGCGGTCCTCGAATGGGTTAACTCAATGTTCGAAGGGGATTATGTTTGTAAGGTTGAGATCGAGGTGAAAATCTCGTTTTCCGAACCGGCTCAAAATGACCGAAATACCTGCTATGTTCTACACGGGTAAAAGGTGCCGTTTGAGCCCGAACTTTTCCAGGAAGTTTAGAATGATGTTTATAAGTGGGTTTTGATGTTTGGTTGGGCCGCAAGGTCCCGGCAGTTTAGTGCGAAATTACCATTTTGCCCTAGAATAGTGTACAATGCGCCTAAGGATGTAATTAGTTGAACCTAAGCAATATTAGGCTCTAATCGAAGATTAATTTATTTTGAGAATTAATCTAGAGTCAAAATGATTTATCAAGGTTGGTTAGAAACTAAAATTGCTTAGTCAAGTTTAATTCAAGATGTCTAATCAAAAAGTAATGAATAGTGTTTTTCTCTCTCCAAATTCCTTAAATCAAGGAAATTTGTCTACCACCTTTTTGACCAAAAGAATTATTTTAAAATTGTTAATCTAGTTAGAATTTCCCCCAAAAGCCACAAATTTTGAGTTCAAATTTCATCCAAAAAGGCTATGCAAAAGCTAGGATTTGACTACACCTAAGCTAGCACTTTAACTAAGCTTCCAAGACAAGCTTTGGAAGATATTTTCCTTCCCTCCAAGGCCAATGAATTTTGGCCAGCCTTCCCCCTAAATTAGCCACAACATTTCATTCTTTATAAATAACACACATTGGAAAGCTTGGCCATTTTTTTAGATCATTTGCTAAGTTGTGCATTCTTGCAATTTCTCTTGTTTTCTCTCATTTTCTCTCCTTCTAAGTTCTTTTCCTCCTCCCTCAAAGAAAGCTTTCCACCACCACAAACCACCATAAACCACCTTGAACCACCACCCCCTCACCTCAAACCACCTCTCAAACACTCAATCTTTCCATTTCTAAGCTTGTTTCCTCAAGGAAAAATCCTTTCCCTTGGTTTTTCCTCTGGCCAAACCTATATCCCCAACAAAGAGAAGATTTTGTCTTCTCATTTCCTTCAAAGAATCAAGCTTTCTTTCATCTCTTTCAAGGTTTCATTTGGTAGGGGTTTTCTTTCAAGTTTTCCTTACTTTATTTGAGAAAAGTTTCTAGTTTTCTCTTGGTTTCAAACTCTTTTTCTTCCTCCTTATTTTTCGGCCATGAGGCCATTTTATAAACAAAACCTTAGCTTGATGATGGGGTCTCATGGAGATAGTTTGGTGCTTGCCATGAGAGAAACCTCTAAAGCTTGGATCTTGGTCTAGGACCATATACAAACTCGGTTTTTCCTTTTCTTTGCAAGTTCAAAGTTTTGGTTTTTCATTTCCTTTCCTTTATGATTTCGGCTCCTCCTTGGTTTTTCCTAGTTCAAAGTTTTGGCCTTCATTCCTCTAAGGTTTTGGTTTTTCCTTTTTGCCTTGTTCAAGCTTTGGTTTTTATTTCTTTTTCTTCAATGGTTTTGGTTTTTCCTTTCCTCTCTTGAACAAAGTTTGCTAAAAATGTTAAGGTAGCCCTTTTATGTTTGATTGAAAGGTTGTCTCTTGAAAAATCATTTCCTTGAGCTTGATGATGGTGTTGAAGAACATAAGACTTCCTTGGTGTCTTGATGCTAAGAACTCTAAAGCTCACTTTATGATACATAATGGGTTGAGGTTTTTATGTTCCTTTAAAGTCTTGTAAGGGCTCTAGTTAAGATCTAAATTAAAGTGCATTCATGTTTACTTTTATGCTTTGCATAGCATGTTTATTTTCAAGCTATCACTAAGCAACTTAAAGATTAAAACAAGAATGTGCATCATCACTTAATAAATCTCAAAGCCTACCTATTTCAACCTTAAAGTTGATTGTTGATTGGGGTAAACACCCAAGAGGCCTAGAGCACTAAAATAAAGAATTGAACCTTGCATTTCATGTTTACTTTCTTGTCTATCATGTTTATATTTTACGCCATCACTTAAACTCTAAAGATAATAAATGAGTGCACCTTATATTTATTTTATGCTCTCACTTTATTTTCTAAAAGAAGAGTAAAATGAGTTGCATAGCATGTTTAAATTTATGTCACCACCTAAATGGTCTAGAGCTCAAAGACTTGCCCAAGTATCCAATGTAAAGTTTTAGAAAACGTTGGTTTTTCAATGAAGCCATTTCGGCCTTGTGGTGATGATGATGGGCTTGGTGTGAGTTCATCTAATCACAAGTGCCATAGCCATGTTTTGGAATTTTTCTAAGCTTAGGAGTACCTAAGGAACATTATGAATGAGATTATATGTTTTAAATTTATTTTATGAGAAAATTAATTTAGCTACTGCCCTCATGTATATTTACATGATTTTAATGAGATAAATTGGTTTCTAAAGGAGTTTTGAGGTTCTAAAATTATTCCAAGAGAAAACTAGCAACTTGTATGCTTTTTAATTCATGAAATTGTGTGACTTATGGGCTTTACTTTTCGGTTCTGCCCTCTCATGTTTGGCCAGTGTATTAAATCTGTTTTATGGTGTTAAAATGTGTAAAATTATATTTGAGTGAAGCAAGGAACGTTTTAGAGGAGTTGGATAAGTATAAGTAACAATAAAGGACTTAGAATGAGAATTTTAGAACCCTTTAAATGCACAATTTATGCATTATGTTCCAGCAAGTTTAAAATTAAGGAAAATGGTTTATAATTAGTGGATATGTGTAAGAACCTCTCATAATTGGTTTAGGAATTAATTATAAAGCCGTAGGCGAAGACGGATCTAGAAAGGGTCAAAAATGGAGATTTTAGAGCCCCGTAAGCATGTGATATTTTCTGCCCTTAAGTATAAGGTGCTGTTTGGATTTTTAGTAAACATAAAACTTAGTAAGAATTATAGGTAATGAACCCCTAGTTGAGATAAAAATGTAATACGGACATTAGAATATTTGGAACTCAAGGTTAAGACCCGCAAGGGGCAAAGCATAAGATATCGTAAGATAAGGAGATGTGATGTGAGAATGATAGAGTGAGCATTGTCTTTATGTATGTGAATGTTTTAAATACCTTGGGCATGAGAATGTATGGATGGGTGGCATGTTGATATGATGATGTGTACGCTATGTTTACAATGCATGAGAACATGAGATAATAATATATGATATGTCATACAAGGTTCGATGGTTGCATGCTCATGTTGTATTCATACAAGATATGATAAAGAGGAAATGATCCCATTATGACTTCAGGAGTTAAGGGTTGTGGGGTGATCAGGAAAAGAGAAATGATATGATAAGAGAAAAAGATATGGTTCCCCTTCTTTTTCCCCGTGTAAATCTAGCGACGACTAGTTAGGATGAGCTCATTCCTAGGCAATAGGTGATTAGGAGTTTTGGTGACCATGTTAAAATCGTGGGGGCATGTTGGGTGGATTTTGGCGACCATGATGAGGGTGGAAAAGGAACAAAGTTATAAAAAGGAACAAAGTTATAAAAAGGAACAAGGTTATGAAAGGAACAAGTTATGAAAGGAACACCAAGAGTAACGTAAAAGACATACATGCATACGTTTCATGATTTCTTGGGCTATATGTGTTATTTACTCATGTCGATTATATGTGAAGTATTGCCATGCATACATAAGATATCTGCTGCATTCATAACATTAAGACCATGCGAAAAGGAACCCACTTCGGATAATAAGATTTGAGAATAAAAATTGAATTTATGCAAGTACACCTCTTCATAATGAAACCAAGTGGCTGGGGACGACGACGATGACACTTATGTTAGAGTTGGAGCCCTACTAAGGAACTTGTATAACTCTTCTCACCCTTTTTGTTTTCCTCTCGTGTCGTCTCCAGACGAGAATGATGCAGATTGATCATGAGCTACCTTGAGGCACAGGCGTAGGACTCACGTTGTCGATTGGATCAGTGGGCGGCGAAGTGTGAAGATTAGCCTAGCTCTGTTTAGTTTACGTTTTGCATTAGTTCAAGTCGTTGATGTATTTGGTACCCTAGGTGTCCTTATAGTTCTAAGGGCATCGATGCTATGTTATGTCTATGATATGATACTATAATATATGCTGTGACTTTCCTATGATTTATTCGTGAATGACATGATGATGTATATTTGATTGCTATGTGTTATGTACGATAATCGTTATGTATGCGTACGCGGCTCGCATTTTCAAGTTTTAAGTTCAAAAAAAAAATTTAGTCGTATTTTTTTCTAGTACTCGTATCTTAAAGAAAGCCATGTCAAGATCTGAAACAAGGAGTAGCAACTAACAATTAACCGAAATGCAACTCGAGTGTATGAGGTTAAGAGTTAGGTGTTACAATGCGGCACGTTTTCAATTATGTTTAAAAAAAAATGGCTCGTAATTTCACTAAGTATTTTCAAAGCATGATTAAGGAACTGAAGCAAAGAGTAAAGTCTAGTAATTAATCAACCGCCTAGGTGTATTGGGTTAATTATTAGGGTGTTACATAAAGTTGGTCGCTGTAAGAGTTTTACTCTAGATTGAAGCCCATGAGCAATAAAACAAAGAATATGACTTAGTCTTTGTAGTTTTGTTTAGACAAAGTGATGAACTTTGGGTCCATTTCTTTAAGCTTGATGATGAGCTCAAACCTTAAGATTTCTTTTGAAGTCTAGGTGCCAAGAACTCTAAAGCTTGCCTTATGATACATAATGGATTGAGGTTTATGTTCCTTTAAAAGCCTTGCAAGAGCTCTAGTTAAGATAAAAATAGTTGCATTCATGTTTAAATTTATGCCTTGCATCTCATGTTTATTTTGATGTTATCACTAATTTCATAAGAGTAAATGAATGAACTTGCATTACCATATTTAAATTCCCAAGCTTGCACTTCATGTCTATATTTCAAGTCATCACTTAATCCTTAAAGATAATAATGAAGTTGCATCTCATATTTATTTTATGCTCTCACTTTACTTTCTAATGAAGAGTAAAATAAAGTGCATAGCATGTTTAAGATTTTGTCATCACCCAAATACTCTAGAGCTCAAAGACTTGCCCTAAGTATCCTAAAAAGGAAACTCTAGTAAAAAAGAAATGGATGAGTTTTGGTATGACTCAATAATGGTTTGATTTTGTAAAATACATGAATAATTTCAAGAAATGTTGGAAAACTGTTTTATGAGGTCTCAACATGTTTAAATAGTTTGGAATGTGTCAAAAATCATGTTTTCTCAAATTTCGGAGGTTCTGGTAATCGATTACCATCCAGAAGGGTTTTGAAGGACTTTTGGTTCTGGTAATCGATTACCAAGGTAGTGTAATCGATTACCACGGCTTTTTCATACCCAGAACCTTCTTGGAAACTCTATAATCGATTACCTGATAGTGTAATCAATTACTATTATGTTCTTTATTTTAAACGATTTAACCCTAAGTAATCGATTACCATTGTATGTAATCGATTACCCAATTGTTTTGAAACCCAGAATGAATTAAGCTCCTGGTAATCGATTACTAGAAACATGTAATTGATTACCAAAACACCTTTTGTTTTCTAAAAATGTCCCAAGAGAAAACTAATAACTTATGTGCTTTTCAACCCAAGAGATTATGTGATCTTATGGGTTCATGATTCGGTCCTATGTTTGGCTCCTTATAAATGCTGTTCTAAGGTGTTAAAGGTGTAAAATTATGTTGAGTGATGCAAGGATCGATTTAGAAAAGTTAGAAAAGAATAAATAATTCAAAAAGGGATTAGAGATGAGAATTCTAGAACACCTTAATGCAAGAAATGCAAATCTGTTCTAGCATGTTTAATTCAAGGATAAATGATTCATAATTAGTAAGACATGTACAAGATCCCTTCATAAATAATTAGGTGTTGATTTCTAAGTTTAAGACGATGATAAGAGATTTAAAGTGGTTTATAACTTAGAGAACATGCCTAGGATTCCCTCATAATTGATCTAGGAATTGATTGTGGAGCCTTAGGCGAAGATGGATCTTAAAAGGGTCACGAATGGAGATTTGGAGCCCCATAAGCTCATGATATTTTCTGCCCTTTTATGATAAGTGCTGATTGGAATGTTGAGTTCAAATCTTAGAGAAAAGCTTAAGTGTCATCCCTTGAGGGTAATAAAGATGCAAATACAAGTTTAAGGCCCGTAAGGGTCAAAGCATAAGATACTATGATATAGGTGGACGAGAAGTATGATTATGATGATGAACCTTGTGCACACTTATGACGATGTGATTATGTTGGTTCCTTGAGCATGAAACTTTATGTGCATAATTTGATTTGGTGATATGATGAAATGTTGTGTTTGAGATGCATAATGTTTCGAAAATATGAATAAAATTGAGAAATATGCTCATGTGAACTAGAAAGTTATTGCAATGAGAAAGTTCCATGAAAATGATGCATGTGACTGAAATTATGTTATGATTCGCTTATCAAGAGGATAAGTAAGAACTAGTGACGACTAGTTAAGGTATGAGACCATAGCCTAGTTTAAGGGGTGCGGTTACTATTATAATTGGTGTCACAAGTATGAGAAAAGGAAAGATGTTCAAGAGAAAAGTTACATGCCACTTATATGTTGTTTGTTATTTGTTTGATTTACCTAAAGTGTCATGCATCCATGAACTATTATGTTGCATACATGCATTAATCATTATAAAAGACATGGACCTTGGATAATTACCTTTGCGAAAACCTCATAATGAACCTATGCATGCTTAACCTTTTCATAATAAACCCAAGGTTCCTGGGACGTAAACGATGACACTAGGATAGAGGATTCCCCTGAGATTCTTTAGCAAGAATTCTCACCCTCTCTCTTTCTTTCCGTTACGTCTTCAATATCGATGGTGTCGTTCGTGATTTTTGTTGACCCGCCTACATGGGAGGTGCACTATGACCCAGAGCATCAGTCCTACCACTTCAAAGGTCATTGAGAGGTGCGTATTTTTGCATACGTGGGACGTCCTTTTGCTTTCCCTGTCTCTAGCTATCGCTCGACCCGACTTCACCCTATGGTGACGACATGATTTCGAGAGGACGTGCCCAGGACGGGCGACCGCCGTCCGACCCTCATCCTCAGCTGGGCATGATCATCCGAAGTTCGTATCCCTCATTCGCCGCTGCGGGAGACCTCTGAGGACTCACGGACTGAGCCGTATTGGAGGATTCCGCCCTTCAGTGCCTTTGCTGCTAATGGGGTAGCGAGGATCCAGTCTCCTAGCCGGAGGCCTGCGAGGCGTGTACATCAGCCCAGAGACGCCCTTGCCGAGGTGGTCACGTCACTCCACCGATCCGTATGCCCACGTCTCCTCTTCGATGGGCCACATCGAGGAGCTTCGGCAGTTCGTAGGCTACATGTCTGGGAGGAGGATTGCGTCGTCGTAGGTGTTGGAGGAGAGTCTTAGTTTGGGAGTATCTTTTGGGGTTGTTCCATGTATTTGTCTTCATGTTTCTTATTTTATGTTATTGACTGCAACTCTCCCACTAGTATGGGTAAGACTTTATATTTCTGTTATATTTCTTATGATGTACTAAACTATGTTATCTAATGTGATGAGGGATGATGTTTATGTTAGATGTGTTTTTATGCTTATGTTCTGTATGTTTTATTTATTCTTCCGCTTCACGTTGTATATGTCACGCGCAAAGGCTCGCACTTTGTTTTATATGAATCATTTCAAAAAAATTTACCTGTATTTTCCGCTAAATATTTTGTAAATGAATTTAAAGAGAAGTAATAACTAATAATTAGTCTTGATACGTCCTAGGCGTATTGGGGTTAAATATTAGGGTGTTACATTTTGGTATCAAGAGGTTCGATCTCACGAGCCTGAGGATTGGACTAACCATGCTTAAAGAGCATGTTACGGTAGTATGTCATGTGTAGTGCTTAGCTATTAGAGGTAAGCTATAGGATAGGCATTCATGACCATGTCTGCTTGCTGTGCCATGGTAACTAGCTCATTTAGCTTGGAATATTGAGCCTGATCACCTCGGTATTTGTTGACTTGTGTGCTTAGGGCCAATGGCACCCGGGGACAAAATAGGAACGCAACGCCAGGTGAACAAGGAAATGAGACCGCAGCTCCTCTACGTGAAATGGCTAGGGCGATGGAACGCATGTTCGACCGCATGAATCAACCAAGGGACGCTCTCAAGGTCCCACCTGAAGCCGTGGAACAAGCCCGTTTGGGGAGTTCGCAAGGCTAATCCCCAACCTTCGTGGAGCTCTGAATCCTGACAAGGCTGATGAGTGGATCAAGAACATGGAAAAGATCTACTCGTTGTTGCCTGTTCAGAGGAACAGAAAGTCACCTTTGCTGCCTACATGATGGAAGCCGACGTTGAGTTTTGGTGGACGGCACCGAAGGCTGCTAGAAGCTACGGGCGCAGCCATCAATTGGGAGTGTTTAAGACGTACTTCTATGAGAAGTATTTCCGATTCCGTGAAGAACGCCAAGGACATTGAGTTCATGCAGTTGGTCCAAGGTGGGATGTCTGTCGCCAGTACACGGCGAAGTTTGAAGAATTGATCAAGTTCTCACGGGTTTTCCAAGGGAACCCGATGATATGGAAGTGTGTTAAGTTTGAGGCCGGTTGGGCTGAACTTAACTTCGCTGTGGCACACATGGAGATTAGGGACTTCCCAACCCTAGTCAACAAGTGCTGAATCATCGAAGAAGGGCACAAGAAGATGAGTGGGCAAGGGTGCATGATCCCGTGGTTTGGGACCTCAAGCCCCGAAGTTCAAGCCATCAAATCAGACTCAAACGAGGAACCACTACCATCCCTACCAATCCAACCAGTTCAAGCATCAACAACCACAACAACAAAGAGGACCCAACAATCAATCATCGGCAACACCCAGGCCGCCTTTCAACCCCAACGGCCGAGGGAACCGCAACCATCAAGCGGAGTGAGCGGTCCTCGCAACAACAACAACAATAATCAACAAGGAGGGCCCAGGGAACAAGAACAAGGCACCCCAAGGAGCCCTCCTCCTCTCCCGGATCCGCACAAGCTGGAGTGCCCCGTTGTGGAAAGAATCATGGCAATCGTCCCTCCTAGCCGGACAAGGAGTATGCTTCAAGTGTGGCAAGCTCGGCCACTATGCAAAGGATTCCAGAAGCAATGGAGGGTCGTCAAGTCAAAATCCCCGACCGCAACATCAAGGATGGGTCTTTACCCTCAACGCGGAGGATGCGAACGGATCCAACGACCTCATCGAAGGTAAATGCGAACTAAATGGTAGAACCTTAAATGTGCTATATGACTCTAGTGCTACTCATTCTTTTATCTCACATGCTAGTGTCGAGTCTCTAAATTTGCAAGTTTCTAAGCTTCCTTTTGATCTCATTGTTTCTACTCCTACTAACCGTCCTGTACATACATGTAACTGTTGTTTAAATTGCCATCTTCCTGTTGAAAATAGATCCTATGTCATAGATTTGATTTGTTTACCTTTGAAAGACATAGGAATAATCCTTGGCATGGATTGGCTTCACGCTAACCATGTGTTGTTAAGTGTTATACCAAATCTGTTATTTTTCGTCATCCCCTAGCAAGACTAGTCAAACCTTGAAACTTTATGTGAATGCCGTAGATGTCTTCTGTAGTGGGGAGAAAACTAAGGGATATGTCCTTCTAGCCGCTAGCGAGGTAGACTTTCAGCAGAACATAGATAACATTCCTGTGGTAAGAGAGTACCCAGAGGTATTTCCGGATGAGATACAGAGTTCCTCAGAGAGAGGTGGAGTTCTCCATCGAGTTGGTTCAGGAACGGGACCTATCTCGATAGCCCCATATAGGATGTCACCCTTGGAGTTAAAGGAATTGAAAACCCAGTTGGAGGAGTTGTTAGAAAAGAATTTTTAGACCTAGTGCTTCACCGTGGGAAGCCCGGATTTGTTTGTTAAGAAAAAGGATGGGAGCATGAGATTATGTATAGACTATAGGCAATTGAATCGTGTGACGGTGAAAAACAAATACCCTTTGCCTAGGATTGATGATCTTATGGACCAGTTGAAAGGAGCGGTGGTATTCTCCAAGATTGATTTAAGGTCGGATACCACCAAATTCGAGTAAGAGATGAGGATATACCTAAAACCGCCTTTAGGACACGGTACGGACACTTTGAGTTCGCCGTGATGTCCTTTGGACTGACAAATGCACCCGCCGTGTTCATGGACTATATGAATAGGATCTTTAGACCCTATTTAGACAAGTTCGTAGTGGTTTTCATAGATGACATACTCATCTATTCGAAGACTCACGAGGAGCATGAAAGTCACCTAAAGTTGGTTTTAGAGGTGTTGAAAGAGAAGAAGTTGTATGCTAAGCTCTCTAAGTGTGAATTCTGGTTGGAGGAAGTGAAGTTTTTAGGGCATGTAGTATCAAAGGAGGTATAGCTGTTGACCCTAGTAAGATAGAAGCCGTAATGAATTGGGATAGACCACCGTATGAAAATACGGAGCTTTTGGGTTTAGCAGGCTATTAAAGTAGGTTTATTAAAGGTTTTTCCAGATTGCCCTTCCCTAACCAAGCTAACTAGGAAGAACACCCGTTTTCATGGAATCCCGATTGTGAAAAGAGCTTCCTAGAGTTAAAGGAAAGGTTGACCTCGACCCAAGTTTTGGTTTTGCTTGACCCCAATGTACCCTTCGAGGTATATTGTGACGCTTTGGGGAAAGGTTTAGGCTGTGTGTTGATGCAAAATAGGCAAGTGGTAGCCTATGCGTCTAGACAACTTAAGCCTTACGAGGTTAATTACCCTACCCATGACCTAGAGTTAGCCGCCATAGTGTTTGCCTTGAAGATTTGGAGGCATCACTTGTATGGAGTAAGGTTTGAAGTTTTCTCCGATCATAAGAGTCTTAAGCATCTCTTTAATCAAAAGGAGCTAAACATGAGGCAAAGAAGGTGGATGGAGTTTCTAAAGGACTATGATTTTGGCTTAAGTTACCACCCGGCAAGGCCAATGTGGTTGCGATGCCTTAGTCGAAAATCATTACGCTTATCCCACATGATGGTCAAGGAAGTTAAGCTTATAGAGAAGTTTAGGGACATGAATTTGGGGATGTCAATATCAGAAAAGAGTGTGAAGATGTGTCATCTTACAGTAACAAGTGGGTTTAAACAAAGGGTAATGATGGCACAAGTAGAAAATGAGGAGTTTAGGAGACTCTAGGCGGTTAAGGCTGGAAAGCTTAAGGGTTTTGAGCAAGGGCCTGATGGTTTGTGAAGGTTCGAAGGGCGGATGTGTGTACCGCAAGATGGTGACCTCTGAGAAAGTATCTTGGAGGAGGGCCATAAAAGCCACTTCACCATCCATCCTGGTGCCACCAAGATGTATCAGGATTTAAAGAAGATGTTCTGGTGGCCGGATTGAAAAAGGACGTAATAGCCTGGGTTAGTAAGTGCTTTCTGTCAAAAGGTGAAGATTGAGCACCAAAAGCCTTCAGGAATGTTGCAACCTTTGCCTATCCCCGAATGGAAGTGGGATAGTATATCTATGGATTTTGTGACCAGCCTACCCGAACCCAGCCGGCCATGACGCTATTTGGGTAATAGTGGACAGGTTAACCAAGTCGGCCCATTTCCTACCCATCAAGTTAACCTTTTCCCTAGATAAGTTAGCCTAGTTGTACATCCAAGAGATAGTAAGGCTACACGGAGTTCCATCGACGATAATCTCGGGCCGATATGCGGTTTACGTCGCGTTTTGGGAAGCCTTTCAAAAGGCGTTTGGTTCTAACTGTGCTTAAGCACGGCTTACCACCCTCAAACAGATGGACAATCGGAAAGAACTATCCAAACATTGGAGGATATGCTAAGGGCATGTGTTTTGGATAAAAAAGGGAGTTGGGATAAGTACCTGCTGCTTATGAGTTCGCGTATAACAATAGTTATCATGCAGTATCGGTATGGCACCATACGAGGCCTTGTATGGAAGGAAGTGCAGTCGCCTTTATGTTGGCATGATCTCGAGAACAAAGCGTTTTGGGACGGATGTAGTGAGGGAAACCACAGAGCAAATAAAAATGATCAAGGATAGAATCTTGGTTGCTCAAAGTCGACAAAAGAGCTATGCGGACAAGCGGCGAAAGCCGTTAGAGTTCCAAAAAGGTGAGCATGTTTTCTTGAGAATAACCCCCACTCCAGGAATAGGTAGAGCCATGAAAGTCAAGAAATTGAGTCCCAATTTCTCAGACCTTTGAAATCCTTCAAGAGTCGGGACGGTTAAAATAGCCCTACCTCCAAATCTGTCAAATCTTCATGACGTCTTTCACGTCTCCAAGCTAAGAAAATATCAATCCGACCCTAGCCATGTGTTAAAGCCAGAACATGTATAGTTAAGGGAGGACCTAACTTTCAATCTCCACCAACGAGGATCGTGGACCGTGGTGTAGCGTTGAGGAGTAAGTCCGTTCCTTTGGTGAAAGTCACGTGGGATGAGACAAGACGGAGGAGTACACATGGGAATTGGAATTCGAGATGCGGACGAAGTATCAGAGCTTTCTAAGGTAACGAATTTCGAAGGCGAAATTCTTTTTAAGGAGGGGAGTAATGTAACGCCCAGAATTTCTCCTGATAGAGTACAAATGACCGAAATGCCCTGAGGTCATTTTCCGAAATTAAAGGGCAGTTGCCCGGCAACTCTCGAATGGGTTAACTCGATGTTTGAAGGGGATTATGTTGTTGTGAATGATTTTCGAGGTGAAAATCTTGTTTTCTAAACTTCGGCTCAAAATGACCAAAATACCCTCCTGTGTCTACACGGGTAAAAGGTGCCGTTTGAGCCCAAACTTTTCAGGAAGTTTAGAATGATGTTTATGAGCAATGTTTGATGTTTAGTTGAGCTGGAAGGTCCGCAGTTTTAGCACAAAATTACCATTTTGCCCCTAGAATAGTGTACAGTAAGCCTAATGACGCAATTAAGCAAACCTAAGCAATATTAGGCTCTAATCGAAGATTAATTTATTTCGATAATTAATCTAGAGTCAAAATGATTTATTAAGGTTAATTAGAACCTAAGATTGCTTAGATAAACTCTAATTGCATTCTTTAAATTCAAGATTCCTAGTCATGGAATCTTGAATAGTATTTCTCTTCCAATTCCTTAAATTAAGGAATTGAGCCATACCTCATTTGACCAAAAGAATTATTTTAAATTACTAATCTAATAAGGTTACCCTCCTAATCAAGTCTTGAACCACCTTAATTAACCATTTTCTCACCTAAACATTTGCTTACAAACTCCTAACCAAAACCTTAATCAAAGAAACACTTAAACACATCCTTAAACCACAATTACATGAACAAAAATCCCTTCCCCTTGGCTGATGAGGGTGGCCAAAATCTGCCCCCTAAAATGGTGCCACATGTTGAACTTTTGTTGCACTCCAAGCCCATACCTTAGGCCATACCTTGCCCATGCTTCCAACCATGCTTGCCATGCTTAAGCCCATGCTTTTGTAAGAGATATTTTCCTCCTCCCTTGACCTTGTAAACCATCAGCCATTCCCTCCCCAAATCAGCCAACATATCTCATTCTTCTATAAATACCAAGCCTTGATGAACCTTGTCACACTTTGGTTCACTTGGTAAGTTCACACTTCTTGCAAATCCTCTCATTTCCTCTCAAACTTCCTCACTTTAGCTGATTTCTCCCTTCAAGTTTCAAGAGGATTTCCCCTCCATTTCATCAAAAACTCAAGCTTTCCTTCCTCTCTTCAAGACTTCTTAAGGTAGGGGTGTTGTTTTAATGTTTCTATTTGTGTTCTTCAAGAAAGTTCTAATTTTTCTCTTGGTTTCAAACTCTTTTCCCCTTCCTCTTTCTTTTTCCAAGAGGCCTTTTTATAAAAAGAATATGAGCTTGATGATGAGGTTTCAAGATAATGACTTGTTGTTGTCATGTGAGAAACCTCTAAAGCTTGAAACAACTTGGTCTTGGACCATACATGTTTGGATTTCCTTTCTCTTCTTGGCTTAAGTTTTGGTTTCCTCTTCCTCTTTCCCTAAGGATTTCAGTTTTTCTTCTTTGGAATTGAACAAAGTTTGTAAAATATGTCTAGTAGATCACAAAAGTTTTGTTAAGAAAGTTAATCTTATGATTTCAAAGAGCTCTAAGCTTACCCTTGCCAACCTTAAAGTTGGTCGGCCGTTCTAAGAGTTTTACTCTAGATTGAAGCCCATGAGCAATAAAATAAAGAATATGACTTAGTCCTTGTAGTTTTGTTTAGACAAAGTGATGAACTTTGGGTCCATTTCTTAAGCTTGATGATGAGTTCAAACCTTAAGATTTCTTTTGAAGTCTAGGTGCCAAGAACTCTAAAGCTTGCCTTATGATACATAATGGATTGAGGTTTATGTTCCTCTAAAAGCCTTGCAAGAGCTCTAGTTAAGATAAAAATAGTTGCATTCATGTTTAAATTTATGCCTTGCATCTCATGTTTATTTTGATGCTATCACTAATTTCATAAGAGTAAATGAATGAACTTGCATTACCATATTTAAATTCCCAAGCTTGCATTTCATGTTTATATTTCAAGTCATCACTTAATCCTTAAAGATAATAATGAAGTTGCATTTCATATTTATTTTATGCTCTCACTTTACTTTCTAATGAAGAGTAAAATAAAGGGCATAGCATGTTTAAGATTTTGTCATCACCCAAATACTCTAGAGCTCAAAGACTTGCCCTAAGTATCCTAAAAAGGAAACTCTAGTAAAAAAGAAATGGATGAGTTTTGGTATGATTCAATAATGGTTTGATTTTGTAAAATACATTAATAATTTCAAGAAATGTTGGAAAGTTTTATGAGGTCTCAACATGTTTAAATAGTTTGGAATGTGTCAAAAATCATGTTTTCTCAAATTCAGGAGGTTCTGGTAATCGATTACCATCCATGTAATCGATTACCAGAAGGTTTTGAAGGACTTTTGGTTCTGGTAATCGATTACCAGAGGTAGTGTAATCGATTACCATGGCTTTTTCATACCTAGAACCTTTTCTGGAAACTTCTAATCGATTACCTGATAGTGTAATCAATTACTATTATGTTCTTTATTTTTCGGAAACGGATTTAACCCTAAGTAATCGATTACCATTGTATGTAATCGATTACCCGTTGTTTTTGAAACCCAGAATGAATTAAGCTCCTGGTAATCGATTACTAGGAACATGTAATTGATTACCAGAACACCTTTTGTTTTCTAAAAATGTCCCAAGAGAAAACTAGTAACTTATGTGCTTTTCAACCCAAGAGATTATGTGATCTTATGGGTTCATGATTTGGTCCTATGTTTGGCTCCTGTATAAATGCTGTTCTAAGGTGTTAAAGGTGTAAAATTATGTTGAGTGATGCAAGGATCGATTTAGAAAAGTTAGAAAAGAATAAATAATTAAAAAGGGATTAGAGATGAGAATTCTAGAACACCTTAATGTAAGAAATGCAAATCTATTCTAGCATGTTTAATTCAAGGATAAATGATTCATAATTAGTAAGACATGTACAAGATCCCTTCATAAATAATTAGGTGTTGATTTCTAAGTTTAAGACGATGATAAGAGATTTAAAGTGGTTTATAACTTAGAGAACATGCCTAGGATTCCCTCATAATTGATCTAGGAATTGATTGTGGAGCCTTAGGCGAAGATGGATCTTAAAAAGGGTCACGAATGGAGATTTTAGAGCCCCATAAGCTCATGATATTTTCTGCCCTTTTATGATAAGTGCTGATTGGAATGTTGGTGAGTTCAAATCTTAGAGAAAAGCTTAAGTGTCATCCCCTTGAGGGTAATAAAGATGCAAATACAAGTTTAAGGCCCGTAAGGGTCAAAGCATAAGATACTATGAGATAGGTGGACGAGAGAGTATGATTATGATGATGAACCTCGTGCACACATATAACGAAGTGATTATGTTGGTTCCTTGAGCATGAAACTTTATGTGCATAATTTGATTTGGTGATATGATGAAATGTTGTGTTTGAGATGCATAATGTTTCGAAAATATGAATGAAATTGAGAAATATGCTCATGTGAACTAGAAAGTTATTGCAATGAGAGAGTTCCATGAAAATGATGCATGTGACTGAAATTATGTTATGATTCGCTTATCAAGAGGATAAGTAAGAACTAGTGACGACTAGTTAAGGTATGAGGTCATAGCCTAGTTTAAGGGGTGCGGTTACTATTATAATTGGTGTCACAAGTATGAGAAAAGGAAAGATGTTCAAGAGAAAAGTTACATGCCACTTATATGTTGTTTGTTATTTGTTTGATTTACCTAAAGTCCTCCATGCATCCATGAACTATTATGTTGCATACACGCATTAAGAATCATTATAAAAGATATGGACCTTGGATAATTACCTTTGCAAAAACCTCATAATAAACCTATGCATGCTTAACCGTTTCATAATAAACCTAAGGTTCCTGGGACGTAAACGATGACACTAGGATAGAGGATTTCTCTCCTGAGATTCTTTAGCAAGATTCTCACCCTCTCTCTCTTCCTTTCCGGTACGTCTTCAATATTGATGGTGTCGTTCGTGATTTTTGTTGACCCGCCTACATGGGAGGTGCACTATGTCCCCAAGCATCAGTCCTACCACTTCAAGGGTCATTGTGAGGTGCGTATTTTTGCATACGTGGGACGTCCTTTTGCTTTCCCTCTCCAGGTTATCGCTTCGACCGACTTCACCCTATGGTGACGACATGATTTTCGAGAGGACGCGCCCCGTGACGGGCAAAGGCCATGCAAACCCTCGTCCTCAGCTGGGCATGATCATCGGAGTTCATATCCCTCATTCGCCTCTGGGAGACCTCTCTGAGGACTCATGAGCCGAGCCGTATTCTCCCTTCGATGCCTTCACGCGATAGGGGTAGTGAGGATACAATCTCCAGCCAAGGCCTGCGAGGCGTGTACGTAGCTGAGAGACGCCCTCGCCGAGGTGGTCACGTTGCTCCGCGATTGTATGCCCACGTCTCCTCTTCGATGGGCCACATCGGAGATTCGACAGTTCGTAGGCTACATATCTCCATAGGAGGATTTGCGTCGTCCGTAGGTGTTGGAGGAGAGTCTTAGTTTGGGAGTATCTTTTGGGGTTGTTCCATGTATTTGTCTTCATGTTTCTTATTTTATGTTATTGATGCAAGCTCTCCCACTAGTATGGGTAAGACTTTATATTTCTGTTGTGATGTACTAAACTATGTTATCTAATGTGATGAGGGATGATGTTTATGTTAGATGTGTTTTTTTTATGCTTATGTTCTGTATGTTTTATTTATTCTTCCGCTTCACGTTGTATATGTCATGCGCAAAGGCTCGCACTTTGTTTTATATGAATCATTTCAAAAAATTTACCTGTATTTTCCACTAAGTATTTTGTAAATGGATTTAAAGAGAAGTAATAACTAATAATTAGTCATGATACGTCCTAGGCGTATTGGGGTTAAATATTAGGGTGTTACACTTAGAGGAGCTCTAGTAAAGAAATAAAATGAACTTGCATCCATGTTTAAGTTTATGCCTTGCATAACCATGTTTACTCTCTATGTCATCACTAAATTCTCAAGAATGAATAAATGAACTTGCATTCTCATGTTTAAATTTCCAAGCTTGCATTTCATGTTTATATTTCAAGTTGTCAATTAATCTCTAAAGATGATAAAAGGTTGCATCTCATATTTATTTTATACTCTCACTTTATTTTATAATGGCTAAAAGAATCAATGCATGACATGTTTATTATTATGTCATCACCTAAGAATCCTAGAGCTCAAAGACTTGCCCAAGTATCACAAGCAAAGTTGGAACCATGGTAATAAGAACTCTAAAGCTCACTTTCAATTTCCTTAAGATTATTAGAGTCAAAGAATTCATTCTTTAAGAAGTCTTGAGTTTGGAGCTTAATAAGATGTAATAAGAATTCTCTTCTCTCTCAGGTAATGCGGACTACCGCGCTCAAGTTTCTTATTTTTCTTTTATTAAGATTCTTTCTCTCTCCCACTGGTCAGCGGACTCCGCGCTCTAGTTTCTTATTTATTTCAAGCACTTGCATCATGTTTAAATTTCAAGTCTTGCATATCATGTTTAATTTCCAAGTCATCACCTTAAATCCTAAAGATAAAGAAAGGGATTTGCATATTATGTTTATGATTCCAGTTATCACCTAAATCTCTAAAGTTCAAGACTTGCTCCTTTTATCTTAAGTGAAAATTTTAATCATGAACATTCTTTCAATGTATAAATCGGCCTCATGATTAAGGAAGGCCTAAAGTCCTATGATTTCTTTCAAGTTTAACAAAAAGAATTAGTTTCTAAAGGAGTTTCGAGGTTTTACAAATATTTTACGGTAAACTAGTATCACATGTGTACTTGAAATGTGACTTTAAGCAATTATATGAGGTTCATGATTTGGCCACTAATCTGAGTTTAGTACTACTGTATGATGATGGTTTAAAATGTTTGAAGTTGTGATAATTATGGTTTATTGCTAAAGGAATGATTCTATGCATGTTAGAGATAAAACTAGCTTCCTAGAAAACCGTAAAAGCAAGATTTCTAGAACTCTAGAGAATGAAATTTATACATTCTGTCCAGAACTCTTAAAATCTATAAGAATCATATTTTCTTATGTCTAGATAAGTGAAAATGATTCATAATTGGTTTAGTAATTAATTTTAGCATCATAGGGAAAGCTGGTAACAAGAAAGGGTTAAAGATGCAACTTCTAGCACACGTAAAGCCTTAAATATAACCTACTACCTATGCTGTCTCATGTGATTTAATAATGTACTTGAAGGTTATAATTAAGGGTAATAATGATAATGAATCCCTTAGATGCATAAGAAAGTAAGGCAATGATTGAGGTTACCTGATTCTAAAGTTGCGGTTGTTTAAGGGAGTTTTTGATAAGGATTTATGATGATGCCTCTTTGATGTTTGAAATGATAAGTCTATGTAGTGATTTGATGCTTATTAAGTATTTGATTTCATTAAATGACTTCATGGTTTGCATGTATATGCTGTTCCAAATAATGAGAATGTTTATGCATCCTAATGATTATGAATTGGGAGTATTATTATGATATAACATGCAAAGACTTAATGGTGACTTAAAATTATGAGGAAATGATCCTTTGGACCCATCAGACTATAGGTGGTGAAAAGTTGATCCTAAGAAAATGATCCTTTGGACCTATCAGACTATAGGTGATAAAAAGGTGATTCTTGCCCCCTAGCCCGTTCTCTCAAAAGGGTAGAGTTGGGACTTTAACTTATCAAAAGGGATAAGTATATGCTAGTGACGACTAGTAAGGTATGAGCTCATAACCTAGATTATTCCCAAAAGGGTGAAGTATAGGGTGGTCCAAGAAAATGATGATGAAAGTAACTTCAAGTCATCTAAGGAACTAAGTAACGTATTATGTGATTATGATGTTCTTCTATGGATAGCATTTATGAGATGATGATGAGAAATATGATGTTCTTCTATGCATAGTATTTATGATATGATGATGAGGAATATGATGTGGTCTTATGTATAGCTATGTTGTTATGATATGCTGATGAGATATATGATAGGAAAAGTTCATTATAAATATGACATGCTATGTTTATGATGCATTACAAGACACATGATTAAAACTAACGGACCTCGGTAAAGTATATTTCCGAACTTAATAAATGAATCTTAGCATGCTCACTATTTCATAATAACCCGAGGTTCCTGAGGACAATGATGATGACACGATGCATATGAGGTGAGTACCCTACTGAGATTCTTTTATAAGTCTCTCACTCCCTTTCTTTCTTTCTTTCCATCTCGTCTTCAGAAAGTAAAAGTGATGTTCGTGATTTGTTGATGCTCTCACCTGGTAGATACACTTGAGCTTGTGAACCAGCTTATCATCCTTGAAGAAACGTATCGCTAAACCTTGCACGTGAGCTCAGATATCTATCCCTATTTTTGGGGTATTATTATTATTAGGTGTCGTTAATGGATGTTCTTCCACCCATATTCTATTTACATTTTGTTTGATTGACTACACCTAGCCTAACTCTTTGGCAGACAAATATCTATGTGTTATGTAATTATGGATGTCATATGATGGAGCCAATATGATGTGTTTTTCATGATATCCCATTGGTTTTTCACTTTATCTCAATTATCATTCATGCTACGTGAGGCTCACGTTTTCAATCATGTTTTAAAAAAAAAAAAGTGCTCGTAATTTCACTAAGTATTTTCAAAGCATGATTAAGGAACTGAAGCAAAGAGTAAAGTCTAGTAATTAATCAGATCCTGCCTAGGTGTATTGGGTTAATTATTAGGGTGTTACATATACTAGGTAGGAACATGTTTACTACTATAAGACAACGATTGATATTATGTGTAACACCCAAATTTTCCCGTGTGTAAATGACCAAAATACCCTTGAGGTCATTTTACCGGAAAGTGAGGATCGCTGGTCTTGGCCATCCTCAAGGGGATGTTTTGATGTTGATAGGGGATTATATGTGTTATGTGTAGTAATAGAGCAGAAGAATCTCATTTTTGAGTTTCGACGCGTGAAATTACCAAAACGCCCATGTGGCTGTTTGTCATCGTTTTACGTAGGTGAGCCGAACTTTACCAAAAGATTTTAAATGATGTTTATAAGTGGTTTTTGATGTTTAGTTAGCAGAAAGGTCCGAGCAATTTTAGTGCAAAATTTTCATTTTGCTCCTAGACGTGTCCAGTGAGCCTAATGACGTAATTAAGCAAACCTAAGCAATATTAGGCTCTAATCGAAGATTAATTTATTTCAATAATTAATCTAGAGTCAAAATAATTTATTAAGGATAATTAGAACCTAAGATTGCTTGGTTAAACTTTAATTACATTCTTTGATTCAAGATTCCTAGTCATGGAATCTTGAATAGTATTTTTCTCTCCAATTCCTTAAATTAAGGAAATGTGCCCATACGTCATTTGACTAAGAAAATGATTTTAAATTGTTAATCTAGCAAGATCACTCTCCTAATCAAGTCTTGACAACCTTAATTAGTCATTACCTCACCTAAACACGTTCTTACAAACTTCTAATCAAAACCTTAATCAAAGAAACACATAAACACATCATTAAACCACAATTACATGGACACAAGCATCCTTCCCCCTTGGCTGGAAATTCTGGCCAAATGCATACCCTTTGATTTTGTCACATGTTGATTTTGTTTCACTCAAAGAACCATGCCTAGGCCACGCCTTAAAACATACCTTGACCATACTTAGCCATGCTTTCAACCATGCCTTTGAATGACAAGCTTTGAAGATATTTTCCTCCCTCCAAAGGCCAAGAAATCTTCAGCCATCCTCCTCCCAAATCAGCCTCAATGTTAAAAATTTTCTATAAATACCAAGCCTTAGAGAACTTGGTTACACTTTAGATCATTTGCCAAGTTCAAGCTTTCTTGCATTTTCTCTCTTTTCTTCTAAATTTCTCTTCATCTTGTTCTTTTTCCTCCATCATCAAAGAAACCTTTCCACCACCACAAACAACCTTGAACCACCACTCCCTCACCTCAAACTACCTCTCAAACACCAAACCTTTCCATTTCCAAGCTTACTTTCTCAAGGAAAATCCATCTTCCTTATGTCCTCCCCTTGGCCGAATCCTCATTGCCATCCAAGAGAAGATTTTGTCTTCTCATTTCATCAAGGATCCAAGCTTTCTTTCATTTCTTTCAAGACTTCCTTAGGTAGGGGTTTTGTTTTCAAGTTTTTACTTGTTTTCTTCAAGAAAAGTTCTAGTTTTCTCTTAGTTCAAAACTCTTTTCCTCTTCCTTTTTCATTTCGGCCATGAGGCCTTTTCATGGGAAAAACTTTAGCTTGATAATGAGATTTCAAGATAATGGCTTGTTGTTGTTATGTGAGAAACCTCTAAAGCTTGAAACAACTTGGTCTTGGACCATACATGCTTGTGTTTTCTTTTTTTCTTGACTACATTTTCGGTTTCTCTTCCTTTTGCTCTTGAAAGGTTTCAGTTTTCTTTCCCTTTTTCCCCTTAAATATTTCGGTTTCTTCTTCCTTTGTTTTAATAAAGTTTGTTAAAAATGTTAAGTAGATCACAAAAGTTTTGTTAAGAAAATTAATCAGATGTTTTCAAAGAGCTCTAAGCTTACCCTTGCCAACCTTAAAGTTGGTCGGCCATTCTAAGAGTTTTACTCTAGATTGAAGCCCATGAGTAATAAAATAAAGAATATGACTTAGTTCTTTGTATGTTTACTTAGACAAAGTGTTGAGCTTTATGTTCATTTTCTTGAGCTTGATGATGAAGTTCAAAACCAAAGGCTTCTTTGAAGACTTGGTGCTAAGAAATCTAAAGCTCACTTTATGTTGTTAAGATACATATTTGGGTTAAGGTTGTGATGATCCTTTAAAGTCTTGTGAGAGCTCTAGCTAAGATAAAATGAGTAGCACATATGTTTAAGTTTATGCCTTGCATAGGATGTTTATTTTGATGTCATCACTAAATTCTCAAGAATAACTAAGTGGACTTGCATTATCATGTTTAAATTCCAAGCTTGCATTTCATGTTTATATTTCAAGTCATCACTTAATCTTTAAAGATAATAATGAGGTTGCATCTCATATTTATTTTATGCTCTCACTTTACTTTCTAATGAAGAATAAAATAAGTGCATATCATGTTTAAGTTTATGCCATCACTTAAATATCCTAGAGCTCAAAGACTTGCCAAAGTATCTTGCATAAAGTTTTAGAAAATGGAGGCATTTCAAGGATGCCATTTCGGCCTTGTGATGATGATGATGGACTTGGATGAGTTCATTTAATCATAAGTGCCCATAGTCTAAGTCTTGGAATTTTTCTAAGCTTAGGTGTACTCAAGGAACTTTATGAACAAGGTTTTGTGTTTTAAATCTATTCCTTGAGCTAAATAATTTAGCTACTGACGTAGCACATGTTTATGTGATTTCAATGAGATTAATTGGTTTCTAAAAGAGTTTTGAGTTTCTAAAATGATTCCAAGAGAAACTAGCAACTTATATGCATTTAAATCAAGTGATTATGTGATTCTATGAAGCTTATGTTTTCAGTTCTGCTCTTGGTGTTCGGCCACTGTATGAATTTTGTTTTATGGTGTTAAAATGTGTAAAATTATGTTTGAGTGAAGCAAGAAACGATTTAGGGAATTTTAGAAAGAACAAGTAACTAGAAAGTACTTAAAATGTGAATTCTAGAACACTTAGATGCACAAATTTGTAATTTTGTTCCAGCATAATTGGACTTAAGAAAAATGGTTTATAATTAGTGGATATGTGTAGGAATCCCTCATAATTGGTTTAGAAGTTAATTATAGAGACTTAGGCAAAGACGGAACTTAGAAAGGGTCAAAGACGGAGATTCTAGGACCCGTAAGCGTATGATAATTTTCTGCTCAAAGTGATGCAATGCTGTTTGGATATATTAATGAACATAAATCTTAGTGAAGATGGTAATTAATGATCCCTTAGGTGTTATAAAGAACTATAATGGGAGTTAGGATAATTAGAACACAAGTTAAGACCCGTAAGGGCCAAAGCATAAGATATCTTAAGATAAGGAGGTGATGTGAGAATGAGATCGAGTGAGTATTGTTTTGATTGATGAGAATGTTTTAAATGCCAAGAGCATAAGAATGCATAGATGTGTGGCATGTTGCCATGATGATGTGGTATGCTACGTTTAAAATGAATGAAAATATGATATATGAATAGAGGATATGTTATATGATGTTCTATGGTTGTATGCTCATGTTGCATCCATACAAGATATGTTAAAAAGGAAATGATCCCATTATGACTTCAGAGTTAAGGGTTGTCGGGGTGACCCAGAAAGAGATGTGATTCCCTTCTTTTTCCCATATAAATCTAGTGACGGCTAGTTAGAATGAGCTCATTCCTAGGCGATGGGTGTATTTGGAGTTTTGGTGACCATAAGAAATCAGGAGACGGCAGGTTGGGTGGATTTTGGTGACCATGATGAGGGTGGAAAAAGTTAAGAAGGAACTCGAAGAACTCATAAATGATAAAGTAAAAGACGCGCATGCATATGTCTCGTGAATGTTTGTTGGTGCTTGTGATTAAATGATACATGTTGAGTATGTGACTGTCATTGCCATGCATACATAAAATATCTCCTGCATTCATATCATCAAGACTCATGCTAAAAGAAACCCACTTCGGATAATAAGATTTGAGAAAATAAAACTGAATACATGCATGTACACCTTTTTCATAATGAAACCCGAAGTGGCTGGGGCGACGACGATGACACTTGTGTTAAAGTCGGGAGCCCTCCTAGAATCTTGTATAAGTATTCTTACCCTTTTATTTTTCGCTCCCGTGTCATCTCCAGGCGGGATTGATGCGGATGTTCGTGATCTTCCTTAAGGTGCGGGCATAGGAATCACGTCATCTAGTCAGAGAAGGCGCGAAGCATGAAGACTAGTCTAGCCTTGTTAGCATTTTGTTTTATGTTAGTTAAAGTTGTTTAGTGTAATTGATACCCCTAGGTGTCCTTATATTTATAAGGACATGGTTGTCATGTTATGATTATGTTATACTACTATAATTATGTTGTGATTATTCTATGGTTTAATTCATGGTTGTTATGTTATACGTTTAATAGTCGGTATCTATGCGCATGCGGCTCGCATTTTAAGTTTTAAGTTCAAAAAGAAAAATTTAGTCGTATTTTATTACCTATTTTAAAGAAAAGTAAGTCAAGATCTGAAATAAAGGCGTAACAACTAATAACTAATGGAATGCGACCAAGCTTAAGAGTTAGGGTGTTATATTATGCTTATAGATATATGCAAAGAAATATGATGCATGTTTATATGACCAATGATATGATGATTTTGTGGCATTATGAATGAATGATTAAGATACATGATCTATGAGAATTATGAGAATGATAAGTTATGATTACATGCTCACATTTGCATCTCTAGGTAACATGCTAAGATTTAAGGTGACATAAGACACATGGAAATGATCCTCTAGAATCCAGGAATTAATGGTTAAGAGAGGTGATCCAATAAAGACCCTTTAGACTCTAGGAATTAATGGTTATGAAAGGTGATCCTATGCCCCCTATCCCTACTCTGGGAGTCGGAAATTAGCTTATCAAGAGGATAAGTATAGACTAGTGATGACTAGTTTAGGTATGAGCTTATAACCTAGAACTCTCAAAAGGGGAGAGTATTAGGGTGGCCTCCATGGAAAAGAAAACAAGAAGTTTAAAATCACCCAAAAGAATAATGATGAAAGATCATATTAAAAGAATTTAACATTCTCTATGTTATGACCATTTAATATGATTTTATGATATCTTGATTATGGCATTAACATGCATTCATGACTTACTATGTTGCATTCATGTATTCAACTCACGCTAAAATGTCCAGGCCTCGAATAACGGTGTTTAGAACTTAATAAAAGAACCCTAAGTATATATGCCCACTAATTTCATAATGAAATCCGAGGTTCTTGAGGACGTAAATGATGACACATGTTAGGAGGCGAAAATCCTACTAAGATTATTGTATAAGTTTTTCATCCCTTCTTCTTTCTTTCCATCTCGTCTTCAGAAGTAGATGGTGACCTTCGTAATTTAGGTTGACGCTCCCACCTGGGAGATGCACTTCGATGCTACCTACCAGACTTATCACTTCATAGGTCGATGTGTTGTCTGCCTTTTTGTCTTCATGGAGCGCCCTTACACGCCCAGTTACTAGCTCCAGATTCTCTAACACCACCCTATTTATAGATTACCTCATCTTTGAGCATACTCATCCGCATGGGAGCGAGTCAATTCATACTTGCCTCCTCATGACTTTTGTGATGTCCCCGTCTACGTGCCTTGGTCACCACCTCGCCCCATCGTGCCATGGTTAGATTGTAACACCCTAACTATAAACCTCATACGCTCAAGTCGCATTCCGGTTAGTTATTAGTTGTTACGTCTTACTTTTCTTTAAAATATGAGTAATAAAATACGACTAAATTTTTCTTTTTGAACTTAAGACTTAAAATGCGAGCTGCGCATGCGCATAGATACCGATTATTAAATGTAAAACATAACCAAATATACGTCATCATAACAACCATGAATAAACCATAGAATAATCACAACATAATTTATAGTAGTATATCATAATCATAACATAACAACGATGTCCTTATAAATATGAAGACACCTAGGGGTATCAATACACCAAACAGCTTTACTAACGCAAAACAAAATATTAACAAAGCTAGACTAGTCTTCATGCTTCCGCGCCCTGATCTGACTAGATGACGTGATTCCTATGCCCTCGCCTCAAGGAAGATCACGAACATCCACATCAATCCTCTGGAGACGACACGGGAGGGAAAACAAAAGGGGTGAGAATACTTATACAAGATTCTTAGTAGGGCTCCTCGACTTTAACACAAGTGTCATCATCGTCGCCCAGCCACTTCGGGTTTCATTATGAAAGAGGTGTGCATGCATAGGTTCAGTTTTAATTTCTCAAATCCTATTATCTGAAGTGGGTCTCTTTTAGCATGAGTCTTGATGGTATGAATGCAACAGATATTTTATGTATGCATGACAATGCTTGAGCATGTTCATTCACGTACTCAACATATATCACTTAATCATAAGCACCAATGGAACAACCACGAAACATATGTGTGTGCGTCTTTTACTTTATCATAGTTGAACTCTTCGAGTTCCTTTCCTAACTTTTTTCCACCCTCATTGTAACCACCAAAATCCACCCAACATGCCGCCCTGGCAAATTTCACATTGCCACCCAAACTCCAAATACATCCATCGCCTAGGAATAAGCTCATCCTAACTAGCCATTGCTAGATTTATATGGGAAAAAGAGGGGAATCACATCTCTATCTTGGATCACCTCGTACAACCCTTAACTCGGGAAGTCATAATGGGATCATTTCCACTTTATCATATCTTGTATGGATGCAACATGAGCATACAACCATAGAACATCATATAACATATCCTCTATTCATGTCTCATATTCTCATGCATTTTAAACATAGCATACCACATCATCAGTAACATGCCACACATCCATACATTTTTATACTCATGGCATTTAAAACATTCACATACATCAAAACAATACTCACTCGATCTCATTCTCACATTGCACCTCCTTATCTTAAGATATCTTATGCTTTGGCCTTTACTGGTCTTAAGCTTGTGTTCTAATTATCCTAACACCCATTATAATTCTTTATAACACCTAAGGGATCACTACTTATAATTCTCACTAAGATTTATGTTCACTAATATATCTAAACAGCTTTGCATCACTTAGGCAGAAAATTATCATACATTTGGGGTCCTAGAATCTCCGTCTTTGACCCTTTCTAAGATCCGTCTTCGCCTAAGGCTCTATATTTAACTCCTAAACCAATTATGAGGGATTCCTACACATATCCACTAATTATAAACCATTTTCCTTAAGTTCAATTATGCTGGGACAGAATTCACCATTCTTGCATCTAGGTGTTCTAGAATTCTCATTTTAAGTCATTTCTAGTTACTTATTCTTTCCTAGCTTCCCCAAATCGTTCCTTACTTCACTCAAACATAAAATTACTCATCTTAACACCACAAAATAGAATTTAT
Source organism: Dalbergia oliveri (assembly GCA_030441495.1). NCBI lineage: Eukaryota > Viridiplantae > Streptophyta > Magnoliopsida > Fabales > Fabaceae > Dalbergia > Dalbergia oliveri. Next base: position 35,365,370 of record JAMLFY010000006.1, read on the forward strand.
ATAGTGGCCAAACACCAAGGGCAGAACCAAAATGCAAAGCTCATGTAATCACATAATTTCATGATTTAAAAGCATATAAGTTACTAACTTTCTCTTGGAATAATTTTTAGGAACTCAAAACTCTTTTTGAAACCAATTAATCTCTTTAAAATCATATAAATATGTGTGAGGTCAGTAGCTAAATTACTTTGTTCATAAAATAGATTTAAAACATGAAACCTTGTTCATAATATTCTTTAAGTACTCCTAAGCTTAGAAAAATTCCAAGACTTAGGCTATGGACACTTGTGATTAGATGAACTCACAACAAGCCATCATCATCACCATAAGGCCGAAATGGCATTCTTAGAATGCCTCCAATTTCTAGAACTTCATGTGTGATACTTGGGCAAGTCTTTGAGCTCTAGGATCCTTAAGTGATAGCATAAACTTAAACATGCTATGCACTTGTTTTACTTTTCATTATAAAATAAAGTGAGAGCATAAAATAAATATGAGATGCAACCTCATTATTATCTTTAAAGATTAAGTGATGACTTGAAACATTGAAACATAAACATGAAATGCAAGCTTGGAAATTTAAACATGATAATGCAAGTTCATTTAGTTATTCTTGAGAACTTAGTGATGGCATCAAAATAAACATGCTATGCAAGGCATAAACATAAACATGTATGCAACTCATTTTATCTTGACTAGAGCTCTTACAAGACTTTAGAGGAACATTATAACCTTAACCCAATATGTATCTTAACAACCTAAAGTGAGCTTTAGAGTTCTTAGCACCAAGTCTTCAAAGAAGCCTTTGGTTTTGAACTTCATCATCAAGCTCAAGAAAATGGACACAAAGCTCAACACTTTGTCTAAAGAAACATACTAAGAACTAAGTCATATTCTTTATTTTATTGCTCATGGGCTTCAATCTAGAATAGAACTCTTAGAACGGCCGACCAACTTTAAGGTTGGCAAGGGTAAGCTTAGAGTTCTTTGAAAACATGTGATTAATTTTCTTAACAAAACTTTTGTGATCTACTTAACATTTTTATCAAACTTTGTTCAAATAAAAGAAGAGGAAAGCCGAAACCATTCAAAGGAAAGGAAAAAAGAACTGAAGCTTTAAGCAAAAAAAAGAAAGGAATCAAGAGCATATATGGTCCAAGAGCAAGTTTTCAAGCTTTAGAGGTTTCTCACATGGCATCACAAGACCATTATCTTGAAATCTCATCATCAAGCTAAAGTTTTTCTCATGAAAAGGCCTCATGGCCGAAAAGGAAAAAGAAGAGAAAAAGAGTTTTGAACCAAGAGAAAACAAGAACTTTCTCAAAGAGAACAAGTAAATACTTTAAAACAAAACCCCTACCTAAGGAAGTCTTGAAAGAAATGAGAAAAAAACTTGTGTTCTTGAAGGATTGAGAAGACAAAATCTTCTCTTGGAGGAGGAGGAGGATTCAGCCAACAAGGTTTCTCAAGGAAGATGATTTTTCCTTGAGAAAGCAAGCTTGGAAATGGTAAGATTAAGTGTTTGAGAGGTGGTTTGAGGTGAGAGAGTGGTGGTTTAAGGTTGTTTATGGTGGATTATGGTGGTGGAAAGGTTTCTTTAAGGGAGGAAAAAGAAGAGCAAGATGAAGAGAACTTTGAGAGAAAATGAAAGAAAAAGCAAGAGAACTAAACTTGGCAAAGCTTCTAAAGTGCAACCAAGTTCTTCAAGGCTTGGTATTTATAGAAAAATGAAGCAATGGAGGCTGATTTGGGAGGAGGAGGCTGACGGTTCTTCATCCCAAAGGGAGGAAAATATCTTCAAAAACTTGTCATTCAAAGGCATGGTTAAAAACATGTCTAGGTATGGTTCAAAGCATGGCTTGAGGTATAGTCTTTGAGTGAAACAAAATCAACATGTGACACAAAATAGAGAGCATGACTTCGGCCAGCATTTCAGCCAAGGGGAGGAGGAGGATAATTTGTTCATGTAATTGTGGTTTAATGATGTGTTTAGGTGTTTCTTTGATTAAGGTTTTGATTAGGAGTTTGTAAGAAAGTGTTTAGGTGAGGTAATGGCTAATTAAGGTGGTTCAAGACAAGATTTAAGGGTGGTCTTACTAGATTAATAATTTAAAACCATTTTTTAGTCAAATGAAGGTATAGGCATAATTCCTTAATTTAAGGAATTGGAGAGAGAAAACAATATTCAAGATTCCATGACTAGGAATCTTGAATCAAAAGATGTAATTAAAGTTTAACCAAGCAATTTTAGGTTCTAATTAACCTTAATAAATTATTTTGACTCTAGATTAATTATCAAAATAAATTAATATTTTATTAGAGCCTAATATTACTTAGGTTTGCTTAATTACGTTATTAGGCCCACTGTACACTGTTCTAGGGGCAAAATGGTAATTTGGCACTAAAACTGCTCGGGGCTACCGGGCTTAACCTTTGTTAAACTTCACTTAAAAATATCATTTAAAGCCTTTTGGTAAGGTCCGGTCTCAATCGGTACATAAAACGATGACAAACGCCACATGGGCATTTTGGTAATTTCGCGCGTCGAAACTCAAAAATGAGATTCTTTTGCTCTATTACTACACATAACACATATAATCCCCTATCAACATCAAAACATCCCCTTGAGGATGGCCAGGCTGGCAATCCTCATTTCTGGGTAAAATGACCTCAGGGCATTTCGGTCATTTGTACACGGAAAAATGAGGACGTACACAAACCCCTCTGAGGATTCATTTACTTAGCTTTCTTCCGGTGGTTCTCCCACCGTTCCTATGTGTGGGAGATGGTGGCGATGGAGAGGCCACTGTCATTTAGACGATGAGAGGAGTCACGTTTGTCCATGGAGGAGGCACCCAGAGCTCAGAGGTGCCCATGCTCCACCCACCCTCGTCTTGCCACACCCGACGAGCTGGCCCAATAGATTGGTTACCTTCCTCCCTCCTGGGAGCGGTAGTAGTAGGAGTTGGTAGGGACCTTGGAGTGCCTGCACATATTTCATGGATTAGGATAGCCTTTTTTTGCCTTTTTGATTTAGAGGCTATCCACCTAGATGCACCCCAGGTGTAGCGGGAGGAGAGGTCTTAGCTAGCTGATATTTAGTTTTTCTTTTAACTATTTCGATGGATGATTGTCCTGAACCTAACCTTTGTTGGTGGGTAGGATGTTATTTTATATATATATGTATATTTTGGTGTGCAAAAGAGGAACACTTAATGTTAGTATATATATATATATATATATATATATATATATATATATATATATATATATATATATATATATATATATATGTGTGCGTGTGAATCCATGATGATATGTTTCCGCTCATGATTTCATGTTTCACTTGTAATTCATCTCTGCCTATGACGTGTTTTATTTATTCTCTTCTTATATGCAAAACGGATGACGTAATTTATTTTTGTATGCATGGCTCACGTTTTGATTTTAAAGTTTGAAAAAAAAATTACCTATATTTTGAGTATTTTATAAATTTTAAAGTTAAGAACTGAAATAAAAGAGTAATAATTAATAATTAACTTGAATGTGTCCTAGGCATGTTGGGTTAAATATTAGGGTGTTACATGGTGTCTGCATGAACTTGTCATTTGAGTATGGTTCTATATATATATATATGAACTCTTCTTTATAAGTTTACTAGAGGTCAATTTTATTAACTTAATTTTGATCTAACTACTCCTGGCATGTTATGTGAAACAAAATTATAGTACATTGGATCAGTCTTATGCAAATTGGCTGTAAGTTTAGTGGATCTTTGGGGTCCTTAAGGAAGCATGTTGGGTTTGGAGTTGTCCCTTTTTCTTTTTGCTATTAGATTTTCTTATTATGTTTGAAAATGTTGACATATCAAATTACACAATAGCATTATTTAGCTTTTATTACTTTCACATATATATGTATATATATATATATATATAATTTATGACTTTTTTATAGGTTCCAGACGCTTCAAGTATGCCAAATGATCAAGGCAATTCAAATCTCAAAGTTTGAATAATGAAGATCATGAATATAGGATGTACTTAATTTGGTTAATTTTCATTGAGATCAATATTAATTTTGTCAAATGCATACAATAATATCAATGCTTCATTGTAATTTACATGTGATAACTAGAAGTGAAAGTGCTCATCTTTATTAATCATTAATGATTCATGCTTATTATGCTTTGGAATTGTATTTTGTACGCATCATATTTACTTTATGGGAGCATAACATATGTATTTCTTTAGATTGACATGATTTCATTTTTTTTTTTTGTAATATTAATACTATTACTTTTAAGACTTATTTTCTTTTTAATATAATTGGAGTCTATTTTTATATAATTTTTATTATATATATATACATAAATTAAATTTTAAATTTTAATTATTAATAATAGTAGTAATAATTTATCGCTAATTATACCCACAAAAAAGGAAAAACCATTGTTATAAGATATACCACAGAAAATTTAAAATGAATAAAAGTGTGGCTATAATCTATACCCATGGAAAATAAAAAATCAATAAGTATGGCTATATGCTATACCCACAAAAAAAAAAAAACCTCTTCTTTAAAGTACGTAGTGATGGAATTGTTTATGTGGGTAACTACCTGGTGGCTTTTTGTGATGGTTTTTAGTTCTATCACTAAAACCTATAGTGACATAATGAGATCTATAGGTACAAGTCAAGATATTTTTTGATGGCATGGCTACCGTTACTATATGTTATCCTGACCACAAAAAAATCGTGGATAATGACATGGTATAAGTGATGGAATTGCATGTCCGTGGATGTGAGTTTTGAGATTATACCCATGGTTTTGATACTTTTACCTATGATTTTTTGCTATTACTATATGGAAATTTTCTTATAGTACTTAATTATTGAAACAATTTAATTTTGCAACTAATCAATCTAAATACACATTAGCATTATTTTATTAACTATTTACTTTAAAGTTTGTATATATAATATATATACAGTTAACTTTAATTTGATTGTCATTATTTATTTTACATCATAAATACTTTGACCTCATAAACTTTTTCTTCAAACTCCATTAGCACATGAAGAAGGGTTATTCAAGTATTTATAAAGCTATCTATACTATACTCTTAACAATATAACACTCTAACATTGTTAAAATTTAAAAGATCAAAGTCAAACTCTTATTTTACTAAAATTAAAGCTTGAACAGAGAGTATAGAATTCAAAGATTTTTGTGACTTCTACAGAGTGGTTAACACATTTTAACCACAAACGAATTTTCATCACTATTTCAACTAATAAGATGCTATTGCGTGTTAATTCCAGATCTTGAGTTTTATTATTGGTACTAATCCTCTATCTGGTAGGTCACATCTATAATGGGTAGCCGTCTAATCTTTATTGTAACTATTAAAAAAGAAAAAATTCCAATTGTAGTCTTTTAAACACTACATTAGGGTTGGAATTGGCAAAGGAAAACCAAGTGGTTAGAGAAAAGTAAGGACTTAAATAACATTAAAACAAAAAGAGAGAAAAGAAAATATGAGTAGTAAAACTATAGTCAAGATATGTTTGATTAGGAAGTGAAAAAAGGATAAAATTCCATTGATTGAATTCTAAGAGTAAACCCTCCAACCTAAAATACCCTTGAAAAACTAATTTCATGGTAAACTAATAAGGAATGATAGTTGGACATCTAAAAGTGAATGTTCATTTTGACACCTATCAAATCTAATGGTGGAGAAAATGAATGAGTAAAGCTTAGTAGGGTCCACAATGTCATTCAATGGTGAGATAATGGATGTCTAAATGGGACATCCACTTTTAGATGTCTAAATGTTATTTCTCAAACTATTTATATATGAAATCCATAATCAGGACATAGAACATCCATGAAAGTTCACTCTAATTGACTTGATAGAAACAAGGATCCAACTTAATTAGGAGAAGAAAATAGAAAGAGAGCCAAACAAATAGTTTTCTTGGGAGCAGCTAGTTTACAACGATGTGGTTCTAGTCAATATAATAATAAGAAGTAAATAATAAAATTACTTTCATATCCCTCCATTTTATTTCTTCTAATTTTTCGCTCTCCCCTCCCCTTGCCAGGAAACCCAACCAAACAATTGTAAAAAAAATGCCTCCCTTACAAAATATCCTTGACCTCCGTTCCAAATTTCCAACCACCACCTGACAATACTAGATGAATAAAAGTTAACTCCACATGTGATTTGCTATGTTTGGGTGTGTTCCCCAATGGATTTGTCATTTATTAGACAAGACTGTTTTGATTTTTATAACCAAATCCCAAGAACGTAAGATGGAGAACATGACACCGATAGTGAGGCACACTAGCGATGGTGTGATGTGAACTACAATGGTGACTCATCGACCTTGACAGAGGCTCTCACTTGCTCCCTCAAATTAGAAATTATTATATGCTAAGTTGCACAAAAAATATAGTAAAGGGCACAACCTAGCTCATCTCTAAGAAGATTTTATCATTTAGTTGGAAAATTAGGGATTTGGAGAATTAAAATTGAAACAATTGAAATTAAATGATAATAGCAATAATAAAGAAGCACTAGTGCAAGGTATTCTAAGGATTGAAACTAGTTATCACAAACCAAATATTGAATTCGTTAGTGGCTATTAGTAATAAATTACTAGCAATTCTACTAATGATCGATCAACCTCTAAAATTGGACCAATGTAAATAACCACTAAATAAGATCTCAATTTATTTAGAAATTAAGTGATTTAAGGCATCAATTGCTATAGCCTAACTGCCAATTAGAAGGTTATTTCTAATATTTCCTTCAAATATAAACCAATGGATCCATTAATTTATACCCAAAGGGTTTACCTAAATGACGATCATCAATTTAGTAATTCTAATAAAAATTATAGCAATCACCATAATAATTATAAAAATAGAAACTGAAGAACATTGAGAAAACTAATGAATTCAATACAAAAAGAGGTCTCAAACATCAACCCAATCCATTCAGAAACCTTTACACTAGTAAGAAAATCTACTCCTCCATCCTTGGAGGATTACAACAATGAATCTAAAAATGTACCTGAAAAAAATAGCAACAATACTTGCCACAATCTCCAGGATAAAGCACCTTCACTAATGGAATCCCTAGAGAGAGAAGAGTATAGAAGAAGAAGATGTAGAGAAAGTCAGAGAGAAAGTCCTAAAACTAGATTAGAAAGTGAGACAAAAACTAGGGTAAACAACTATGTCAATCCTTTATATATTGCTCTCTAAGATAGCCTAAAGTAGACCCTAAAAATAGATAAGTTATCTACAATCCCGCCAATCACACCAACACTATAGCGCTAAAATGAGCGCCGCATCGCTCACCAAAGAATGTTGCCTTGAGTTTCCAATTTGGTGTTTCTGTTGAGTGCTCAGCACTTACCCGAGGATGAGCTTCCACACTTTTCTTCCTTGTTGCTCCAACTTCTTTCCATAGAGTTCCCAGCATGTTCTTGGCACTTTTCGCTTGTTCCAAAGCTTCTGTGCACAAAATCATATTCAAAGAGACAAGTCAAACACAACAGAGTGTAATTCAATAATTATCCCAAAATCAGTGCAATAGTTAATGATTCTACCAAAATCATACAATGAAGACTAAATCAAAATCCTAAGTATTAACATCAATAAGTCAGTAAAAGTTATGCAAAAAGCTAAGGTTTTGTGGCAAGATAAGTGGCACAAATGCCCCTTATTAGAACTCATTTTTCATAGTGACTTAGGTGCAGTAGCGACAAGTTCACCGATTGGTGATGACGAGGTGGTCGGTGGGTGGTGGCTGCAAGTGATGGAATGTGAAAGAGAGAGGGAATGTACATATGGGTTGTGTTGTAAAAAGAAAAGAAGGGTTAAATGGATAAATTATTAAAAATATATATTTTTTGTGGATAACAAGATAAAAAATATATTTTAATCTAATTGATTTTAACCCTCAAATCTATATTCAATTGTTGAGATTTTGTCACCACCATTGTGACAAACTCATTAGTTACCATTTAAGAGTCTGCCACACTATCAATTGTTACATGTTTATGTTTATTGGCTCTTTCTTACAATGAGACATGTGCAAGCCTACAACCTAAAGACTATTGACTAGTGGGTACCATTTAACAAAGGGCTCTTATTCAAAGGCCCATCACTGATTGTCCATCCTAAATCATTAGATTGGTTCAAGTGCCAATGTTGTGTCAGTGTAGAAACTGAATACCTGTTATCCTGGTAAAAGTGGAACTCTTTGCAAATTGCAAACTGACCCATACCAGTTTTATAATTAAATGTGTTTTTTTTATGTCTTGTCATTTTTTCCAATTGACATTGACATCCATCGAGAAGAGCATTTTGGAGCCATTGTTAGAGTTATTGTTAAGAAATTGAAAATCATTTAATGTTTATTAATTAAGCTTATAAGGAAAAATTGTGGATGATAGTTAGTTTTAATACCTTTTTTCGTTTTAATGTTTTTGAATATGTTTAGAGATTAAACTGCTTTTAGACTAAATATTTATTCATAAATAAAATAGATGTATTTTTATTAATATTATAAAATTTAATTGATTAAAACTAATTAATATAAATTCTCACTGTTCATTGTGGAATGGAAGATATTATTCAATAAATGAGAATGAGAGAATATTATTTTAAGGATTAGAGATTGTTTTAAAATACTTTGTGTAAAATACTTTGTGATGATGTATTGAAAAAAGATATTAGTTTAAAATTATATGATTTCATAAAATTTTAAGTTAATATTTAAATGGAAAAGCTAGTAAATGATTTTTTACATCAATTTTGTCATTGAAAAATATATGTGATATTGGTTTGTCCTGAAAAAGTTTTTATATCAATTTCGTCGCTAAAAGATATATGTGATATCACCTTGAACCTTGAAAGATGCATCTGACATCTATTTGATTCCTGATCCTATAAATTCATGAACTTATTGAATGTCACATGCATCTTTCAAATACCAAAATAATGTCACATGTATCTTTTAGTTATTAAATTGATGCCAAAAATCTTTTAGGGAACAAGTTATTATTATATGTATATTTCATATACTAAATTAATGTCAAAAATCTTTTAGGAACTAATTTACATCAGAGATGTCTTTAGGGGATCAACTAGTTTAATACATTTAAATTTATATAGGTAAACATATATTCAATTTATTAAATATATTCATTGCAAATAAGTAAAAAAATGTGATGAACCAGTATGTTTGGGTTTTGGATTGTAGGATCTACGTTTGATTAGATTCTTTTAAGCAAAGGAAAAAAAATGATTACTTAACAAAGAAGCAAAATTAAAATTCTCTCACCTTAGGAGCTAATAATATCAAATCTAATCAAACCTAGATATTGAGAGACTAATTTATCTATACAATATTGGTGAAGTTGGAGTATTGGGTTTCAATATATTGTTTATTAATGGATACTATTAATATAGTATCAATTATTTGTTGAAGTTATTTATAGAATAAATTTGTCATGTAATAAATATTTATTGCATATATATTCAATGAAAAGTATTTGTTGTTAAAATTATATAAATTTTGAAGTTGATTACCCTTTTTAGTCCATCATGTAGTGAAAATTAACAAATATCAAATTTGCACCCCAATACCGTGGCTCTTCTTTTTCAATTGCTCTGCTTGTCCTTCAAAGTTCAAAACCTAATCCTAACCAGTAACAACCTATGTTGTGCCTAGGACATAATTAAATTGGGTACAAAATGAAATTTTAGAGGCTCATGGGGTAAAAACAAAAAGCTTAAAAGGGCGTCTACAGAGTGAAAAATGGAAGTTCCCTATGGGCCAAACATTTGGGGCCCACCTTAAAAGCTACCTTGACCGATGGTAAACGTTTCCTCCATAAAACAAGCTAAGGAGGTTTCCCAATTCTAGGATGACATGGAACTCCATTGCATATTGATGTTCCACGAGAAGATTACGATCGCATATTTTTCAATCCAATGAAGTGACAAATTGATATGCCCCTACTTTACCACACTTTGAAGCTGTAGAATCTCTCATTAGATCCAAAATACAACTAGCTATGTGTAATTTATTACCACCAAAATTTCACCTAAGATAATATATATATAGGCAAGAGAACCACTAAAAGCTTATTAAATTGCTTGGTACCAAATATTCTAAATAACATCAGCAATAGTGCACTATAGTACACTAGTGGTTGTGTAGCATTGCATAAGATATGTAAGTGCCAAATTGTGCCATTGTTTCCATTTGTTCTTCATCCCTCTTCTTCTAATAGCTTGGCCTACAAAAGATTAAGGCCTAATAAGAGGTCCCTAGTGCCAACTATGATGCAAAGATTAGGTTATGAGTATTTGATACAATATGAATATAGTACAAAAGTACAATATCTTTTAAGAAAATAGAATATGGAAGGCTATGTCTATGAAATATACAATAATCTAAGCTTAATTAATAAGTGGGATAAGCTATATGGAACAGACAACACTATACGGTTCTATTGTACAATATGTTTATAAAATATAAAAATTGATTATAAGATTATAACAAAAACACTACCAAAAAAGCAGGGTCCGACTCCATTACCAATGGATGTTTCGATGGGTAGTATTTATACCGACGGTTACGGGGCATCAGTTTAGACCGTCAATGAGTATTACGACGGTAGAATAAAACCCATCGGTATTTATCGACACAAGTACCAACGAGTAATAAAATACTTAGGTCGGTACAATTATATAAAATGGCATTAGGTAGCCGTTAGAAATATATTTATACAGACGGTTTTTTGTTATTTTACCAACGGGTATTGGAATAAACAAAATAATTTTTTACCCCTTTTACCTATGGGGTTATAAAATAATTTTTGAAAAATAATTTTATTTAATTAATATTTCATTTTACCGAACTAATAAACCGTTAATCCGTGGGTTAAATTATAGTTTATCTCTAATAATATTATTTATTTATTTATTTATTTATATAATAACCTAATTATCAATCAAACTAATATTAAATAAGAAAAATTATAAAATGAATAAATTAAACTGAATAAATAAAATAGTAAATTATAACAATAAAATATATACAAATTATAGTAAATATAAAAAATATCAGAAAGTAAAAATGAAAAAGCTAGATAAAAACTAGCTGAAGTCCTGGGCATTAGCATCGTCGTAGCATTGCTGCATCATCATCATCTAGACCATCATCGTCATTCGCGCGTCCACTGTGATGGCCCTCGGAGATGGAGGGGAGGGGATATAGAGGAATGGGATATGGGGAGCATCCTGCAGAAGCTGGAGGATCCTAAACCTCATGTTAGGGAAGAATGTCATGACATCTCAGTGATTTTCTGCTACATCTTCAGAAACTTGCCTTCGCCTTCTTTGCTTTCTCCTGCTCCTTCTTTGCATTCTCCTGCTACCGCTTCCAGGAGAGCTTAGCTCTCGATCTCTCAGCTCCTCTTCCATAGTTGCTTGCCTTGCCTGCTGCTCTTGGAGCTCCTGAAGGAGCTGTGCCTGTGCTCCTCCTCCTCCTGGATCAACTGGGCCAACTATCAAGCTCATGGTTAAGGGCATGGACACGCTCCCTCAGGGCATCATCCCAAGCTGACCCAGTGGTGGAGGATGGGGATATACTCTCAGGATAGTACCCATCCCATATATGCGACCCTTGTAAAGGCCACCAACCACATAGGCCCACACATCCTCCTCATTGGGAGGAGGAGGAATGTCAACATCGGGCCCAACCTCAGCCATCTGGGGTATTTGGTCTGACCTAATCCCAGAAGTTTGTAAACTCGCTGTAAAGGAAAAAAGAAAAAACAAGTTGTAAGTAATGATTATAACATAAATGAAAATAATAATAAAAATTAAGTAAAGATATGTCTAAATTTAAACTTACATAGGTCACCTCGGAGTGAGGGTCTAGCCAAACCTCTCTAGCCTCTCTACTCACCCTTTGGTGTGAGTCTCTGAAATAGCTTGCCCTGTGAATGGCGGCTCAACTTCCTAGCCTGCATAAATAAGCACAATAAAGTCATCAAAATATAGTATTTGTTACAATTCAAATATAGTAAATATTATTATAAAATGTAGAAAGGGTAAAGAATTACCAAGCACTTCGGGTCCCATGGGTGCTCGACCCACCCATGTGCAGCGACCCGCCTTTTTGTGAGGCTTGGTTTGTCTTTCCCTTACTCGACCTATCCTTAAAGGTCAGGTCATGGCCAGTGGCGTTGCAACTCAGCCAAGGTGGCGTCGTTAAACCACGAGCTATTCATGTGTCCCTTACGGACATCATGAAACATATCTCGTATTCGCTTGGAGGACCTAATCCTCCAAGCCCTCTTCACTGCGGGCTCATGCTCGGGCTCAATGTAGAATGTTTCTGCATAAACAAATTCACAACACATTAGTGATTGTATATCAAGCATATAATTAAATAATATAAACATATATTTTAACAAAAGTGAAGCAATCATATAATTTTCTTCCACTCCTTCCACCACGACTCCTTGACATCAGGATATCAGTCCATGTGGGCCACGGATAGTTATACCGACTCTGTATAACCTTCATGATCCTATGGTGAGCCGATGTAAATGGGAGAAAACTATTACATAAATGAAAAAAAAATCAAAATCCAATCAAAATGACTCAAATATCATAAGCAATGTAAAATTAAAATGTAATAAAAACATGTTTCAACTTACCTGTCTTTTGGGCCTAATCTCCAGAGCGGTCTACCATTAGGCCCAAGTGGCCTGCCATCTGGGTTGAAAGGCCTCCCATCGACGTCTCGTGCCTGTGACCCGGAGGAAAGAGAGTCTGATCAGATGCAGGCTGGGAGTCGAGGCAATGATAGGGCCAGGGGCAATGGTAGGGCTAGGGGAGGGGTCAGTAATGCGAGTGGGCTATGAGTGTGAATATAGGAGGGTGGGGGCTCGATATCCCAGGAGTGGGCATCATCCGAAAGCTTGGGTCCTGATGGTAGGGGTGAGGTAGAGGTGGTGGAAGGGGAGGTGGTGGAGGTGGTGGGAGGGATGGTAGCTAAGGTGGTAGAGGTGATGGAAGGGACGGTGGCTAAGGTGGGAAGGGTGGTGGCTGAGGTGGTGGTGGTGGGTACACCGACCTTCCAGGTCGGCCTTTGCCTCTACCAGCCATCCTGAAACAATTAAAAAAAAATCCACAACAAAACATTAATTAAATCAGGAAATTTCAAATAATTGCATAATAATATTGCATATAATATTGAATACCTTAGTTAATCTGAAAGTGTAGGATTATTTTCATCGTCACTCTGTTGTTGATCACTAGGTGACTCATCAGCACTACTATCACTTGTTTCATCTTCGTGATTTCTGATTGGGTGGTTACTTGTGTATCCAATTAAGTCAACTTCCCCAAGGGGTTTTCAAGGTTGTCTGCATCGAAACTGCCCTTGAAAGATGTGGATCATCCACTTGATACGCATCTTCAACAGTATCTTCCTCTATGTCAATCATACCTCTTGGTTTTATCTTATTCATAGCCTTTATCTTATTCATAGCCCTTCACTGTGACCTACTTTTCCAGGATAAGACATATAATATACTTGTCTAGTATTTTGGGCTATAATAAATGGATCATAACTTCTATATCTTCTGTGTGATTGATTTCAATGATTTTGTAATTGTTGTGTTGACGTGTCCAAGTTAGTAGGTAGGTCATACCATTCACATTTGAATAGGACACATTTATTTGTAAGCTCACCTACGTACTCAAACTCAAGGATTTCCTTAACAACACCATACCAATCACATTCTCCATCCCAAGTATCGCCTTTAACACAAACACCAGTATTGTCAGTTTTTCCCCGCACCCCAATCAGCTGTGTGAAACTTGTACCCATTAACATAGTATATGGGCCAACTTACAACTTTATTTTTTGGGCCCTAAGCTAAATTGAACAAATGCGGACATGTTACACCATTATTTTTGTTATGAACCTACGTACATAAGGTTTGAAATGTCAAACTTACTTGTATCAAACAAAATTAATAGATAATATTTTGGGTTACATAATCGTAAACAAGCGGACTTACATGTAATCTAAACCAATCCGGAAATTGTTGAAGAGAATCTTGACCGTGTAGTTGCTCAAAGCATCTGTTGTTGAAAATATATTTTACGTTATTTTATATATGCATAGCATCACACTCACACCTACACATAAAAAAGGATTTTTGACTTACAATCTGAATGGTTGCACCTTGTCATAATTTAGCAAAATATGTAAGTGTGCGGAATTCCACTCCTCAAAAGTCAGCCATCGAGGCACGCTCTTTCTAGAAGCTCGACCAGGTTGATTGAATATAGACAACGTAGGTGGAATAGAACACTCCCCTCCATCATCGTTACGACCAACCCGAGTTCTCCTAGATTGAACATGTGGCTGGAAGTAAAATGAGTAGAAATTTGAAGTTTCTTTCACTAAATAAGCTTGGCATATTGATCCTTCCACTTGAGACCTATTCTTCACGGTTCTTTTAAACCCTCCTATTGCCCTTTCAACTGAATACATCCACCTATATTGAACTAGTCCACACACTCGTGCTTCATATGCCAAATGTATGAGCAAGTGTTCCATTGAGTCAAAGAACCCAGGAAGAAAAATTCTCTCTAATTTGCAGAGAATTTTGGGAATATTTTTTTCCATGACAAGCAGATCATCACACAGAAGAGTAGAAGAGCATAAATCCCTGACATACTAACTCAGCTTGGTGAGCGCTTCCAACAATATCAGGTAGCTCTCTAAGTGCAATTGGAAGCAAACACTCCATGAACACATGACAATCGTGGCTTTTCATGCCAACAAGCTTACCCTGTGCAACATTGACGCACCTACTTAAGTTTGAAGCATAATCATCGGGCATTCTTAACTCCTTAAGCCATTGATAATCTGCTTATTGCTGATTGGAACTTAGGGCATATTTGGCCTTTGGTTTATAGAAATGACATCTCTTAATTCTTGTAAATGCAAATCAGGCCGCATGCAATACTTAGCCAGATCATGCTTGCCTTGTCGTTGTTGTTGGTTTGATATGTATCCAATACAGTATTCATAATGTTCTCAAACACATTTTTCTCAATATATATGACAACTAAACAATGATGCACCAAATTATCCTTCCAATATGGCAACTCCAGAAAATACTTTGTTTGGTCCAATTATGATATACTCCATAGCCTGGCTTGCACTACCTTTCCAATTTCGTTATTTTTGGGGCATCCTTAACTTGATCCCACATTACGTTGCCACTTAGTCTAACTGGAGGCTCATCATGTTCAACACAATTTCTTTTAAAACCATATCTGCTTCGCCTATAGAGATGATCATAATCTAAGAAGCTTCTATGACAATCAAACTAAGAGTTTTTTCCTCCATATTTCAAGGTGAATGCTTTAGTATCGTCCATGCAAATTGGGTATGCTAATTTGCCTTGGGTCATCCATCCAAACAGCATTTCATAAGCTAGGAAATCATTGATGGTCCACATTAATACAGCCCTCATTATGAAGTTCTGCTTAGTTGAAATGTCGTAAGTAAGAACACCCTGGTACTACAGCTCATTCAATTTATCAATTAGAGGTTGAAGATACACGTCAATCTTAGCTTTTGGATTATCAGGGCTAGGGATTATACATGTTAATAATAGGTAAGGATCTTTTATGCACATGTCAGGAGGGAGATTATAGGGTGTAACTACTACGGGCGACAGGAATAGGGTTTGCTAAATTGGTTATTGGAGTAAATCCATCTAACAAGTCCCAATCTAACATTTCGTGGGTCATAAGAAAAATCAGGATATTGTTGATTGAACTTTTTCTACGCTTCACTGTGCGATGGATGCGTCATCACACCATCATCCCTTTGATTTTCACTGTGCCACCTCATATGAGGAGCCGAACTCATTAACACGTAGAGTCTTGTGAGGAGATTAAGGGTAGATAGTGCATTCTTTTCTGAGGGACATCCTTATACCTCCCACTTCCACTTCTCTTAGGTTTAAACCTACACTCTTGGCAAAACTTACACTCAGTCAATGAACTATCATCATTATAATAAAGTATACAACCTTTCAAGCAGCAATCAATCTTTATTTCTTTCAACCCAAGTTTAAAAACTAAATTTTTAGCTTGATAGAAATCTTTTGGAATTGCATCGGGTTCAGACTTAGCTCACTGGTAGTGTAGCCCACTGATCAAAAGAACTTTGGCTTTGATTCCCTTCGAACTTAATGCTCAATATTTGAATTGCTAATGACAATTCAGAGTGCGAACAATCCTCCCATAAAGGTTGATTGGCAACTTCTAGTAGACTATAAAATCGAGCGACATCTTGGTTAAGCTCCTTGACTAAACTAAATAACGCAGCAATTCAAGACTAGCAGCATCAAACACCATCTCATGATGCCTAGATAGGTTATCCCCAGCACATTACCTATGTCGTGCTGAGTTATATGGATCCCACCAGAACTACTTCCAGGTTTCACACATACCTACTTGGTTCCATGCGTTAACTACCTCCCCATGCTCGGTCCAAACCCAATAGTTAGGCATAAATCCCCACTTGTACAAATGAACCCTTATTGTATCATCATCCAGATACTTCCTACATTTGCACCTATTACATGGACACCTAACTTTTGCTTCATTAATGAACTATTGTGTTTTACATGTCACACTCATAAATTCTTCAACACCATTATAAAAGTTCGATTTAATCCCCCTTCTATTAGGATGCAATCTATCATACATCCATGATCGATTTGAAGGTAACATTGTGCTTGTGACTAACTCTAGACCCTACAATTTTGTAAAGATAGAAAGTTTTTACTTTCAAAAACAAATTCAATTGCTATTTAAATTTTAAGTACAACTAATTTAATCTTATTCTCTCAACAAATATTCTGAAAATTTTTTTGACAACATATCCATTTAGATTAAGAGTTTCTGTCATCACATATTTCTTTTAATTGGATTTTAAGTTTTTTTAAACATGGTTACTTTTATTTAATTTGTTATTCATACAAAAAAAATTAACAACATTTCGGCATCTCGCATTAAATTATGAGCTACCGCATTACATATTTCAGTCAATACAATAATTATAAATAGTATTATAAAGATCAACAACAGAATAAATATAGTGAAATAGTAATTTGAGCCCACTATTGAAAAATTATATGGCTATGGTTGTACTGAAATATATGGGAAGAAATTTATAAAGCATTCTTGTTTGGGACATGGATATTTGTTATTTTTTAAATATGAAGGAGGCTTCTATTTTAAAGCCAGAGTATATAACCATATTGCTTCAGTGATGGATTATTTAAGATATGACGAAGACACTATCCAAGATTGTGAAGTTGACAATGATCACACTAAAAGGCATGTAGCACTTGAGGATTATGTACATTTGTTTAAGGTGCACCACAACTTTCAAGAAACGTACATGATACTCAGATGCTACAGACCTTTTAGTGTCATCATTGCCAACTTCACAATCTTAGATAGTGTCTTTGTTAATCCTTGAATAAGTCATTTCTAAAACACTATGGTTATACACTATGACTTTAAAATAGAAGCCTCCTTCATATTTAAAAAATAACAAATATTCATGTCCTAAACAAGAATGCTTTGTAAATTTCTTAAGCCATATATTTAAGTCAATACAACCATTGCCATATAATTTTTAACGCGGGCCCAAATTACTACTTTAAAACACATTGAATTGGTTTTCTTTGTTTTTTTTAATACAGTTATTTTTAATCCTTTTTTTAATCTTATTTCCTACGCACAATTTTTTTTAAAACTTTTATTCCTAAAACAAAATTTAACAAAATTTCTACAACATCTCTCCTTAAATTAGGAGCTTCCATCATCAGATATTTCTTTTAATTGGTCTTTAAGTTTTTCTTAATACGGTTAATTTTAATCTTTTATCCCTAAAACGATTTTAACAAAATTTCAGTATCTCCCCTTGAACTAGGAGCTTCTCATTAGAGATTTCAGTCAATTCAACAATTATAGATATTATTATAAAAACAACAATAGAATAGGAACAGTTAAACGTTACATGTTAATAATTACATACAATTCAAATAATCCTAAAAACCGTTCTATTGTGCATCCCCTTATAACTCCATAACATACATCTTGCAATCTTCGCAAACACAAAGAATCCAGCAAACAAATTAAACAAGTCGGGGAAGGACCTCTACGCCCTTCCCCAATCATGCAATCCCCATTTCCTACAACTCTATCCTATAAAATATAAGTCTTTATATATCATACATATATATTAAATCATCAAACAATATAAATAATAATGATTGAGTTACTAACCTCTATAGTAGTAAAAAAAACTAAAATATAGGGAAGCTCTTGAGGTTCAACCAAGTCCAATCCTGAAAATCCAACATTATAAATTTTAATCACTACAATTATATACACACAAAACATAGACTAACATAAAGGAAAAGAATGGCAAACCGATCCCAAAGTGAATAATCGTTGTGACCCTCAAGCAAAACTCTTACATTAACAAATTAATAACAATAATTACTCCCCAATGCAACAAACATACAACACTATGGGCACCTATAAACGACAGAAAAAGTAAATCAAATGAAAAAACTAAACCGATTAAAATGCTCACCCAAAGCCCCGAGATCGTAATGGTGGCCTCTATTTCTCAAATGGAGCTCCGATGGCGACAAACAGAGGGAAAAATATGGCGACGGCACGGCTAGAGAGAGAGTTTCAGAGTGAGGAGGAAGAAGGGCTTGGCGTGTGTAATATGTGCGGATTCCGACGGGTGATGGCATACCAAGAGTTTGCGCATGTGCAAAAGAAATTTCAAATACCTATCGGTTGACTCGTTAGTAATTTAATTCATAAATATATTTAACACCCGTTGGTGTAGCAGTCGGTAATTTAATTCATAAATAATTAATATTATAAATCTTAAATACTCATCGGTAAACCAATCGGTAATTTAATTCATAAATTATTAAATATTAAATATATTGAGTACCCGGTATAACTGTCGGTAATTTAATTCGTAAATAATTAATATTAAAAATCTTAAAAACCTTTAAAACGTCGTAATTTAATTCATAAATAATTAATATTAAAAATCTTAAATACCCATCGGTAAACCGTAAGTAATTTAATTCATAAATTATTAAATATTAAATATCTTTAGTACCCGTCAATTCACCTTTCGTAAAGGATTTATAAATAATTAGTATTAAATATAAAACTCACCGTCAATTAAGCTCTATTCCCATCGGATATTATGCATGTCAATTGGCAGGTAATTTTCCAAGATTTACCGACATAGGTACTGGGTATTTGTAACTATCATAATTATTTCGAAAACGCGTAAACCGCAGAAATGCCGTCAGGAAATATTGACGTACGCACCATCAGTATTATTCGACGGTACCTGCCTTCTGGTAGTGAAAGTTATCAAATATATTATTTTTTAGGATCTCAAGGGAGCATATGCATAATAACATGCATTTATTTGTTTATTATTGTAAAAGCTCTTATTATATTGCTACAAATTACAAAAAAAAAAAAATTGATTACCAAAAATAAAAATTACAAAAAAATTAAAGAATAACTTTGAAAATATAATTTAGAATATTTAAAGTATATGATGTTATATAAGTACATTGTATAAACAATATGGATATTGCAACTATCTTGAAGCATTCTTGCATCTTTATATCTCAGTCCTTTACATGACCCAATCAAAGGCTAGGAACCATAATCTTAATCCCAACCCCAATGGCAGATCTTTATAAGGGCAAGGGACCATTATTGTGATACTTTAGGTCCAAGTGTCATTGGCTAAGCCTAGCATAGCCCTCAGGTACCTCTAAAACCCCTCGTTCACTAAAAACAAAGTAGTTTTTTATATTTGCATTTTTAGTGGAACAGGCTTGTTGTAGTGAGAAATCCTTCCTGCAGCGAGCAAGTGTGCTAGTCAAGCTCACTGCAATGAGCCTAGATCACTGTAATGAGATCCCCAATGCTAGTTGTAACACCCGAGGTATACATGTCCATAGATAAGTGTTGTACAGTCCAGGGTCCTCGGACCTACCCAGGTTCCTAGGAAGTCCTCGGAATCTAAAATGTCATGGGGCCAGATTCGATGTTTTTGGTGGTCTGGACCAGGCAGTCTATGGTCCCCTTGGAGCATGAACGGTGCGAAACGTGTCGTTCCACTTAATGATACCCCCAATTTTATAAAAACCCTTTCCTATTCTCTCTTACTCCCAATTTCGATTAGAAACCCAAGCTGTAACGCCCAATTTTTACTGTCATTAGGAATTACCGAATTACCGTAGGTAAATATTATATAAAATTTGAGACCAAACAATCCTTAATAAAGGAATATAACGTTAGAAGAGAAGTTAGGAGCAATTCGTGCAAGTATTGCAAACCCCAAATTTCTGTACGTGTAAAATGACCAAAATGCCCCGAGGTTATTTTACTCAGAAAATGAGGATCGTGGGCCCCACCCGTCCTCAAGGGGATGTTTTGATGTTAATAAGGGATTGTTTGTGTTATGTGTGTTAATAGAGGAGAAGAATCCTAATTTTGAGCTACACGCGAAATGACCAAAATACCCTTGCGTTTTAACTTCAAATTTGCGTGCCGATTGAGCCCGAACCTCACTAAAATGTGTTAAAAGGTGTTTTTAAGCCATGATTAACCGTTGGTTAAGCTCGGGTGGTCTCGGGCAATTTTTAAGTAAAATGACCGTTTTGCCCTCTCTTTGTGCAAGTTTTACAAATTTTGAGATTTTTTATTCGTCTAACGAAACCTAAGCAATATTAGGCTCAAATTAAAGCTTATTAAATTCTAATTATTAATCTAGAGTCAAAATTATTTATTTAAATTGATTAGAACCTAAAATTGCTTTAAAACACTCAAATTGCTTACTAATTCACCTAAGCCCTTAACCGTAAATTCTCTAAATTGCATGAATACTTTGCCTACACCTAAATAATACATGGAACACACAAAACCCTCTTCCATGAGGCTGTAATGCACGAAATAATTCAGCCATAATCATTAGAATTATTGCAAGATAATGCACTAAAACAAAATGCCAAAAAATTCCCTAAAACATGGCATAAAACATGCCTTAAACAAGAAATGATTTTCCTCCCTTTGTCCCCATGAAAAATCCGAAAATTATGCCTCCTCCTCTTGTCCATACATGAACTTAAATCCTCTATAAATAGGCATGCTTAAGGAGTCTTAGATGTTTGCTCAAAATTGTACACATTTCTAGTTTTTCCAAAGCACCAAAAGCTCTCATTTCCTCCTCTTCTTGGCTGAATTCTTTCTTCAAGTTTTCAAGAATATTTTCTTTCATTTCACTCCAAGAAACCAAGTTCTCTTCCTTTCCTTCAAATCAGATTAGGTAGGGAGTTGTTTTTAAGTTTATTTCTATGTTTTGCTAAGTGTTGTTCTTGGTTCAAAATGATGATTTCATGGATTTTCTCTAGTTTTTCCATTTGGTTTTCTTCTTCCTTTTTCTTTAACCAATTCGGCCATATGGCCTAGGTGGGACTAAGATGATGGCTTGATGATGAGGACCTTGAAGGTGGGTTGTGAATCCATCACAAGTTAGGCCTCTAAAGCTTGAAAGTTCCACTTGATGCAAAACTTTAAAGAATGATGTTCTTATGATGATTTTATGATCTTGAGTTTAGAATTTGAAAGATGTATTTCTCACTTTGTCTTGTTAAGATATATATATTGAATTTGTATTTCTATAAAGTCTTGAAGGAGCTCTAGTAAAGAAATCAAATGAACTTGCATCCATGTTTAAGTTTATGCCTTGCATAATCATGTTTACTTTCTATGTCATCACTAAAATTTCAAGAATAAATAAATGGACTTGCATCCTGTAACAGGAATTTTCCCATGTACAAATGAGAAATGCCCTGAGGTCATTTTCCGGAAAATGAGGTCGGTCCGGCCATCCTCGAGGGGATGTTTTTGTGATGATAGGGGATTGTGTATGTTATGTGTGGTAATAGAGAGAAGAATCTCATTTTAAGTTGCGATGCGAAATTACCAAAATGCCCTTGTGGTTGTTTAACCTCGTTTTACATGCGGTTGAACAGACTTCACCAAAAGGTTTTAAATGATGTTTTTAAGTAATTTTTTATGTCGGGATAAGCCCGGGTGGCCCCGAGCAGTTTTAGTGAAAAATTACCGTTTTACCCCTAGCTAAGTGCATTCTGGCCGAATGACACGATTAGTGAAACCTAAGCAATATTAGGCTCTAATTAAATATTAGTAAATTCTAATTACTAATCTAGAGTCAAAATAATTAATCAAGGTTGATTAGAACCTAAGATTGCTTAGAGAAGCTCAAAATCCTATTCTTGAATTTAAGACATTATGTCACATTTCCATGAATAGTGTTTTCTTTCACCAATTCCTTAAATCATGGAATTGTGTCTATGATTTGATTTGACTAAAGTATGATTTTAATTCTCTAATTTAGTATGACCACTCCTTAATCAAGTCTTGAACCACCTTAATTAGCCATTTTATCACCTAAACACTTGCTTACAAATGCCTAATCAAAAGCTTAATCAAAGAAACACCTAAACACATCCTTAAACCACAATTACATGAGCAAATCATCCTTTTCCCCTTGGCTGAAATGTTGGCTAAATTCATGCTCTCCATTTGTGCCACATGTTGATTTTGTTGTACTCCAAGCCCATACCTTAGGCCATGCCTTGCCCATGCCTTGCCCATACTTTCCACCATGCCTCCATAAAGCAATTTCTCTCACCTCATGGAACATGAGGCCAAGCCTTCCTCCCCAAATCAGCCACAAAGTTTCATTTTCTATAAATAACAAGCATTGGAAAACTTGGTTGCTCTTTGGATCATTTGCCAAGTTCATGCTTTCTTCCATTTTCTCTCTTTTCTTCTAATTTTCTCTTCATCTTGTTCTTTTCCCTCCACCATCAAAGAAACCTTTCCACCACCACAAACCACCCTAAACAACCTTGAACCACTTCTCAAACACTTTATCTTCCCATTTCCAAGTTTGCTTTCTCAAGGAAAAATCATCTTCCTTAGTTTTTCTTCTTGGCCAAATCATCACTTCCATCAAGGAGGAGATTTTGTCTTCTCATTCCATCAAGAATCCAAGTTCCTTCTCATTTCTTTCAAGGCTTCCTTAGGTAGGGGTTGTTTAAAAGTTTTCACTTGTTTTCCTTAAAGAAAGTTCTAGTTTTCTCTTGGTTCAAACTCCTTTCTTCCTTTCTTTTCATTTTCAGCCAAGAGGCCATTTTATGAAAATAACATAAGCTTGATGATGAGGTTTCAAGATAAAGACTTGATGATGTCTTGTGAGAAACCTCTAAAGCTTGAAACAACTTGGTCTTGGACCATACATGCTTGTGATTTTCTTTCCTTTTCCTTGCTTATGCTTTCGAATTTCTTTTCCTTTCTTCCTCAAAGGTTTCGATTTTCTCTTCCTTTCTTGGATGATTTCGGTTTCTTTAAGCTTTGTTTCAACAAGGTTTGCTAAAATGAAAAGTAGATCACACAAGTTTTGATAAAGAAAATTAATCCCAAGTTTTCAAAGAGCTCTAAGCTTACCCTTGCCAACCTTAAAGTTGGTCGGCCGTTCTAAGAGTTTTACTCTAGATTGAAGCCCATGAGCAATAAAATAAAGAATATGACTTAGTTCTTGTATTTTTGCTTAGACAAAGTGTTGAGCTTTGTGTCTATTTTCTTGAGCTTGATGATGAAGTTCAAAAGCCAAAGACTTCTTTGAGGTCTAGGTGCTAAGAACTCTAAAGCTCACTTTATGTTGTTAAGATGCATATTGGGTTAAGGTTATGATGTTCCTTTAAAATCTTGTAAGAGCTCTAGTTAAGATAAAATTAGTTGCACACATGTTTACATTTATGCCTTGCATAGCATATTTACTTTGATGTCATCACTAAACTCTCAAGAATAAATAAATGAACTTGCATTATCATGTTTAAATTTCAAGCTTGCATATTCATGTTTATATTTCAAGTCATCACTTAATTTTAAAGATAATAATGAGGTTGCATCTCATATTTATTTTGTGCTCTCACTTTACTTTCTAATGAAGAATAAAATGAGTGCATATCATGTTTAAGTTTATGCCATCACTTAAATGACCTAGAGCTCAAAGACTTGCCCAAGTATCTTGCATAAAGCTTTAGAAACTGGAGGCATTTCAAGGAATGCCATCTCGGCCTTGTGATGATGATGATGGACTTGGATGAGTTCATTTAATCATAAGTGTCCATAGTCTAAGTCTTGGAATTTTTCTAAGCTTAGATGTACTCAAGGAACTTTATGAGCAAAGTTTTGTGTTTTAAATTCACTCCTTGAGCTAAATAATTTAGCTACTGACCTAGCATACATTTTTATGATTTCAATGAGATTTATTGGTTTCTAAATGAGTTTTGAGTCATTAAAATGATTCCAAGAGAAACTAGCAACTTATAATCATGAAATTATGTGATTACATGAGCTTATTTTTCGGTTCTGCATGATGCAATTGGCCACTGTATAAATTCTATTTTATGGTGTTAAAATGTGTAAAATTATGTTTGTGTGGAGCAAGGATCGATTTAGAGAAGTTAGAAAAGAATAAGTAACTTAAATGGATCAAGAATGAGAATTCTAGAACACTTTAAATGCATAAAAATGCAAATCTGTTCCAGCATAATTAATTCAAGTGTAAATGGTTCATAATCAGTAGGATATGCATAAAAACCTTTCATAAATGATTAGGTATTAATTACTAAGCTTAAGGTGATGATAAGGACTTAAAATAGGAATTCTAGCACACTTAGACATGGAAAAATGTAATTCTGTCCAGCACAGTTAAATTGAGGAAAAGTGATTTATAACTTTGTAAATATGCCTAGGAATCCCTCATAATTGGTTTAGGAATTGATTATGGAGTCTTAGGCGAAGACGGATCTTAAAAAGGGTCACGAACGGAGATTCTAAGCCCGTAAGCATATGATATTCTTCTGCCCTTAAAAGTATGATGCTGTTTGGATTTTTAGTAAGCCTAAATCTTAGTGAGAATTATAAGTGATGATCTCTTAGGTGTAATGAAGATGTAATATGGGTATTAGAATCATTAGAGCATAAGTTTAAGACCCGTAAGGGTCAAAGCATAAGATATCTTAAGATAAGGAGATGTGATGTAAGGAGGAGATCGATGAGTAATGGTTGACGTATGTGAATGTTTTAAATACCATGAGTATGAGAATGTATGGATGTGTGGCATGTTGCTATGATGATGTGATACGCTATGTTTAAATGCATGAAAATATGAGACATGAATGGAGGATATGTTATATGATGTATTATGATGGTACGCTCATGTTGCATCCATACAAAATATGTTAAAGTGGAAATGATCCCATTATGACTTCCGAGTTAAGGGTTGTACGGGTGATCCAAGAAAAGAGATATGTTAATGTAAAGGTTATATGCCGAGACGCATTTCTCCTACTACGGTGAGGAGAAAGTAAACCCGTGGGGGGTATGGACGTGAGCCATCCGAAGCGGACAAAGTCACTGGTCTTAACCGTTGATGCGTTTCCAAGAAAGAAAAGAGATATGTTAATGAGGAAATGATCCCATTATGACTTCTCGAGTTGAGGGTTGTCGGGGTGATCCAAGAAAGAGATATGATTCCCCCTCTATTTTTTCCCGTATAAATCTAGCGATGGCTAGTTAGGATGAGCTCATTCCTAGGCGATAGGTGATTAGGAGTTTTGGTGGCTATGATAAAATTGCCGGGCGGCATGTTGGATGGATTTTGGTGGCTATGACAAGGGTGGAAAATGAGAAAAATGATTAAGTGAAAAGTTATGAAAGGAACTCACAAGTTCAATTATGATAAAGTAAAAGATGCACATGCATATGTTTCGTTGAAGTTTCATTGATGCTTTGATTAAGTAATATGTGTTATCTATGTGTATTGTCATGCTCAAGTATTGCCATGCATACATAGAATATATGTTGCATTCATGTCATTAAGACCCATGTTAAAAGACACCCACTTCGGATAAAAAGACTTGAGAAATGTAAAATTGAATCTTATGCATGCACACCTTTTCATAATAAGACCGAAATGGCTGGGGCGACGACGATGACACTTGTGTCAAGAAGCCCTCCTGAGAATCTTATATAGATTTCTCATCCCTTTTCCTTTCTTCCGTGTCGTCTCCAGAGGCGAGTGATGCGATGTTCGTGATCCTTTGTGAGACGCAAGTTTAGGAACCACGCTACGGATTAGAGGTCGAGCGGAAGCGCGAAGATTAGTCTAGTAAAGTTATAGTAATGTCTAGCGTTGGGTTCGTGTACGTTCATCTTTTGTTATGTTTAGTATCTTGAGATGTCCTCATGTTCGAAGGGCATCGTCGTTATGATGTGACTA
The DNA here is from genome assembly GCA_030441495.1 of Dalbergia oliveri. Classification (NCBI taxonomy): domain Eukaryota; kingdom Viridiplantae; phylum Streptophyta; class Magnoliopsida; order Fabales; family Fabaceae; genus Dalbergia; species Dalbergia oliveri. The sequence continues at coordinate 35,391,954 of JAMLFY010000006.1, forward strand.
TGATATGTTAATATAAATTATGTTGTGACTATTCCATGACTTATTTCTATATGCTATGATAATGTGTATATGTTGGCTATATCTTGTGTGTATTAATCGTTATGTATGCGCACGCGCGGCTCGCATTTTAAATCTTAAATTCAAAAAGAAAAATTTAGTCATATTTTATTACCCGTATTTTAAATAAAGATAAGTCAAGTTCTGAAACAAAAGGCGTAACGTCTAATAACTAGCCAAATGCGACTCGAGCGTGAGGTGAAAGTTAGAGTGTTACACATACTCATGTTTAAATTTCCAAGTTTGCATTTCATGTTGTCACTTAATCTCTAAAGATAATAAAGAAGTTGCATCTCATATTTATTTTATGTTCTCACTTTATTTTATAATGGCTAAAAGAATCAACGCATGACATGTTTATTTTTATGTCATCACCTAAAGATCCTAGAGCTCAAAGACTTACCCAAGTATCACAAGCAAAGAAATAAGATTATTGGAGTTAAAGAATTGATTCTTTAAGAAGTCTTGAGATTGGAGCTTAAAAAGATGTAATAATAATTCTCTTCTCCCTTCACCGGTCCATGCGGTTACCGCCGCTCCGGTTTCTTAAGATTTTCTTCTCCCTCCACATCTTATGCGGACTCCGCGCTCCAGTTTCTTGCATCATTTTATATTTCAAGCTCTTGCATCATGTTTAATTTTCAAGTCATCACCTTAAATCTTAAAGATAAAGAAATGGATTTGCATATCATGTTTATAATTCCAAGTTATCACCTTATAATGACAAGATTAAAATGAGGTTGCATAGCACATTTATGATTCTAAGATATCACATAAATCTCTTAAGGTCAAGACTTGCTCCTTTTATCTTAAGTGAGAATTTTAATTATGAAGATTCTTTCAAAAAGAATTAGTTTCTAAAAGAGTTTTAAAGCTTTGCAAGGATTCTACGGGAAACTAATATTTTATGTTCACTTAAAATGTGATTTTATACAATTATATGAGGTTCATGATTCGGCTTCTGATATGAGATTAGTACCAATAAATGATGATGATTTAATATGTTTGAAGTTGTGATAATTATGATTTATTGCTAAAGGAATGATTCTATGCATGTTAGAGATAAAACTAGCTTCCTAGAAAACCGTAAAAGCAAGATTTCTAGAACTTTAGAGAATGAAATTTATGCATTCTGTCCAGAGCCTTTAGTGACCTTAAGAACCAGATATTATTATGTTTAGATAAAGGACAATGATTCATAATTGGTTTAGTAATTAATTTTAGCATCATAGGGAAAGCCAAGAAAGGGTTAAAAATGTAACTTTTAGCACGTAAAACCTTAAGAACAACTCCTGTCTATGCTACCCCATATAGTCTAATAATGTTCTTAAGGCTTATAATTGATGCTAATAAATCCCTTAGATGCATAAGTAATTAGTTTGATAATTAAGGTTACCCAATTTTAGAGTTCGGTTATTTAAGGGAGCTTTCCTGTGAAAATTTTAGATGACATCTTTTGATGCTTTGGAATGTAATTATATGATGATGTAATGCCTACTGAGAATTTGATATTATTGAATGATTTCATGGCTTGCATGTTATAATTGCTATTGCAAACAATGAGAATGTTCATGCATCTTGATGATTATGATATAACATGCTAAGATTTAATAGTGACTTAAACTCATGAGGAAATGATCCTTTGGACCCATCAGACTATAGGTGGTGAAAAGGTGATCGTGAGAAAATGATCCTTTAAGACCCATCAGACTAGAGGTGGTGAAAAGGTGATTCTTGTCCCTTAGCCCGTTCTCTCAAAAGGGTAAGTTGGGATTTTAACTTATCAAAAGGGATAAGTATATGCTAGTGACGACTAGTAAGATATAAACTCATAACCTAGATTACTCCCAAAAGGGAGGAGTATAGGGTGGCCCCAAGGAAAATAATGATGATGATGACAAGATTTTAAGTCACCTAGGACACTAAAGGAATGAAATATGTGCACCATGTCTTGTGCATAGCTATTATGGTATGATGTTCTTCTGTGCATAGCATTTATGATATGATGATGAGAAATATGATGTTCTTCTATGCATAGTATTTATGATTTGATGATGAGAAATATGATGTTCTTTTATGCATAGTATTTATGATATGATGATGAAGAATACGATGTGTTGATAAAAGGAAAAGTTCATTATAAACATGACATGCTAAGTTTATGATGCATTATAAGACGCATGATTAAAACCGACGAACCTCGGTAAAGTATATTTTCAAACTTAATAAATCAATCTTAGCATACTCACTATTTCATAATAACCCAGAGGTTCCTGGAGACGATGATGATGACACAATGCATCATGAGGTGAGTACCCTACTAAGATTCTTTTTATAAGTTTCTCACTCCCTCTATTTTTCTTTCCATCTCGTCTTCAGAAACGGAAGGAAGCGTTCGTGAATCACATTGAGGCTGTCATCGGGTAGCTGAACTTGATCCTCTAGTTCACTCGTATATTTCAGATATCTATCCCTATCCCTGGAGTGTTATTACTAGGTGCCATTAATGGATGTCCTTCCATCCATATATTATTTATGTTTTGTTAGATTGCCTACACTTAGTCTTATTCTGTTGGTAGGCAAAATATCTATATGATATGTAATTATGGATGCTGTATGATGGAGCCAATATATTATGTGTAACGCCCCAATTTTCCTGTTAGAGTACAAATGACTGAAATACCCTGAGGTCATTTTTCCAGAAATTAAAGGGCAGTTGCCGGCAACCCTCGAATGGGTCAACTCGATGTTTAGAGGGGATTACGTTGTTATGAATGATTTTCGAGGTGAAAATCTCGTTTTCTAAACTTTCGGCTCAAAATGACCAAAATACCCCTCCGTGCTCTACACGGGTAAAAGGTGCCGTTTGAGCCCAAATTTCCAGGAAGTTTAGAATGATGTTTTAGAGTAATATTTGATGTTTAGCAGAAGGTCCGCAGGTTTAGTGCAAACTATCGTTTTACCCCTAGAACGTGTCCAGTGCGCCTAATAAAGCAATCAGCAAACCTAAGCAATATTAGGCTCTAATCGAAGATTAATTTATTTCGATAATTAATCTAGAGTCAAAATGATTTATTAAGGTTGATTAGAAACTAAAATTGCTTAGTCAAGTTCTAATTACATTCTTTAATTCAAGATGTCTAATCAAAAAGTAATGAATAGTGTTTTTCTCTCTCCAATTTCCTTAAATCAAGGAAATTTGTCTACCACCTTTGACCAAAAGAATTATTTTAAAATTGTTAATCTAGTTAGAATTTTCCCCCAAAAGCCACAAATTTTGAATTCAAATTTCATCCAAAAAGGCTATGCAAAAGCTAGGATTTGACTACACCTAAGCTAGCACTTTAACCAAGCTTCCAAGACAAGCTTTGGAAGATATTTTCCTTCCCTCCAAGGCCAAAAATTTTGGCCAACCTTCCCCCTAAATTGGCCACAACATTTCATTCTTTATAAATAACACACATTGGAAAGCTTGGCCATTTCTTTAGATCATTTGCTAAGTTGTGCATTCTTGCAATTTCTCTTGTTTTCTCTCATTTTCTCTCCTTCTAAGTTCTTTTTCTTCCTTCCTCAAAGAACCACCACCACCACCTTGAGCCACCACAAACAACCATAAACCACCACTACCTCACCTTAAACCATCCCTCAAACACTTAAACTTTCCATTCCCAAGCTTAGAAACTCAAGGAAAAATCATCTTCCTTGAGCTTCCTCCTTGGCCGAATCCATCATCACTTCCAAGAGGAGATTTTGTCTTCTCAAACTCTTCAAGAATCAAGCTTTCTTTCTTCCATTTCAAAGACTTCCTTAGGTAGGGGTTTTCTTTCAAGTTTTCTTTACCTTCTTTGAGAAAAGTTTCTAGTTTTCTCTTGGTTTCAAACTCTTTTTCTTCCCCTTTGTATTTTCGGCCATGAGGCCATTTTACCAACCAATCTTTAGCTTGATGATGAGGTCTCATGGAGATAGTTTGGTGTTTGCCATGAGAGAAACCTCTAAAGCTTGGATCTTGGTCTAGGACCATATACAAACTCGGTTTTTTCCTTTTCTTTGCAAGTTCAAAGTTTTGGTTTTTCATTTCCTTTCCTTTATGATTCCGGTTCCTTCTTGGTTTTTCCTAGTTCAAAGTTTTGGTTTTTATTCCTCTAAAGTTTCGGTTTTCTTTCCTTTTTGCTTTGTTCAAGCTTTGGTTTTTATTTCTTTTTCTTCAATGGTTTCGGTTTTTCCTTTCCTCTCTTGAACAAAGTTTGCTAAAAATGTTAAGGTAGCCCTTTTATGTTTGTTTGAAAGGTTGTCTCTTGAAAAATCGTTTCCTTGAGCTTGATGATGGTGTTCAAAGAACATAAGACTTCCTTGGTGTCTTGATGCTAAGAACTCTAAAGCTCACTTTATGATACATAATGGGTTGAGGTTTTTATGTTCCTTTAAAGTCTTGTAAGAGCTCTAGTTAAGATTAAAAAGGAGTTGCATTCATGTTTACTTTTATGCTTTGCATAGCATGTTTATTTTCAAGCTATCACTAAGCAACTTAAAGATTAAAACAAGAATGTGCATCATCACTTAATAAATCTCAAAGCCTACCTATTTCAACCTTAAAGTTGATTGTTGATTTGAGGTAAACACCCAAGAGGCCTAGAGCACTAAAATAAAGAATTGAACCTTGCATTTCATGTTTACTTTCTTGTCTATCATGTTTATATTTTACGCCATCACTTAAACTCTAAAGATAATAAATGAGTGCACCTCATATTTATTTTATGCTCTCACTTTATTTTCTAAAAGAAGAGTAAAATGAGTTGCATAGCATGTTTAAATTTATGTCACCACCTAAATGGTCTAGAGCTCAAAGACTTGCCCAAGTATCCAATGTAAAGTTTTAAGAAAAATGTTGGTTTTTTAATGAAGCCATTTCGGCCTTGTGGTGATGATGATGGGCTTGGTGTGAGTTCATCTAATCACAAGTGCCCATAGCCATGTTTTGGAATTTTTCTAAGCTTAGGAGTACCTAAGGAACATTATGAATGGGATTATATGTTTTAAATCTATTTTATGAGAAAATTAATTTAGCTACTGATCTTGCTTGGACTTTAATGATTTTAATGAGATAAATTGGTTTCTAAAAGAGTTTGAGTTCCTAAAATTGTTCCAAGAGAAAACTAGCAACTTGTATGCATTTTAATTCATGAGATTATGTGATTTTATAGGCTTATGATTTCGGTTCTGCCCTTCATGATTGGCTGCTGTACAAATGTTGTTCTAAGGTGTTAAAATGTGTAAAATTATGTTTGAGTGAAGGGAGGATCGATTTAGAGAAGTTAGAAAAGAATAAGTAACTTAAAAGGATCAAGAATGAGAATTCTAGAACACCTTAATGCACAAATTTGCAAAACTGTTCCAGCATAATTAATTCAAGTGTAAATGGTTCATAATCAGTAGGATATGCATAAAAACCTTTCATAAATGATTAGGTATTAATTACTAAGCTTAAGGTGATGATAAGGACTTAAAATAGGAATTCTAGCACACTTAGACATGGCAAAATGTGATTCTGTCCAGCAAAGCTAAATTGAGGAAAAGTAAGTTATAACTTAGTAAACATGCCTAGGAATCCCTCATAATTGGTTTAGGGATTGATTATGAAGCCTTAGGCGAAGACGGATCTTAAAAAGGGTCAAGGAGATTCTAGACCCGTAAGTATATGATATTTTTCCGGCCCAAACTACATAATGCTGTTTGGAATTTTAAGTGTGCCTAAAACTTAGTGAGAATTTTAAGTAATGATCCCTTAGGTGTTATAAAAATCCTTAGTGAGGATTAGAATGACCGAAATGCAAGTTTAAAGCCCGTAAGGGGTCAAAGCATAAGATACTATGAGATAGGTGAACGAGAGAGTATGATTATGATGATGAACCTCGTGCACACTTATGATAATGTGGTTATGTTAAGTTCCTTGAGCATGAAACTTTATGTGCATAATTTGATTTGGTGATATGATGAAATGTTGTGTTTGAGATGCATAATGTTTCAAAGCTATGAATGAAATTGAGGAATATGCTCATGTGAACTAGAAAGTTATTGCAATGAGAAAGTTCCATGAAAATGATGCATGTGACTGAAATTATGTGGCATGACTCAAATTTGAGGAAATTTGGAGAGTAGTGTTATGCCGCGAATTTCCGTCAAATTTGAGGGACAAAAGAAAGTTTTTGAGAAAAATGAAGTTTAAAGTTATATGCCGAGACGCATTTCTCCTCTAGGAATAAGAGAAAGTAAACCGTGAGGGGTATGGACGTCGAGCCATCCAGAAGCGGACAAAGTCATGGTCTTAACCAGTCGATGCGTTTCGAAGAATGAAAGTATATGATGTTTAAGGTGACACACCGAGACGTACTTCTCCTACCCGGTGAGAAGGTAAAACCGTGAGGGCATAGACATTAGCCTGCCAAAGCGGACAAAGTCGCTGGTCTTAACCAGTCGATGCGTTTCGAAGAAGGAAAAAGTCCCATGATGGGTGATCCTTAGGCCCCCTACCCGTACTCTGGGAGTCGGGATTATGATGATTATGTTTATGATTCGCTTATCAAGAGGATAAGTAAGAACTAGTGACGACTAGTTAAGGTATGAGCTCATAGCCTAGTTTAAGGGGTGCGGTTACTATATTATTGGTGTCACAAGTATGAGGAAAGGAAAGATGTTCAAAGAAAAGTTTCATGCCACTCAAATGTTGTTTGAATTATTGTTTGATTTACCTAAAGTGCTGCCATGCATCCATGAAATATTATGTTGCATACATGCATTAAGAATCATTATAAAAGACATGGACCTTGGATAAATACCTTTGCGAAAACTCCATAATGAACTAATGCATGCTTAACCTTTTCATAATAAACCCAAGGTTCCTGGGACGTAAACGATGACACTAGGATAGAGGACTTCCTCCTGAGATTCTTTAGTAAGAATTCTCACCCCTCTCTCTGTTTCATTCCGTTACGTCTTCAGATATCGATGGCGTCGTTCGTGATTTTCATTGACCCGCCTACATGGGAGGTGCACTATGACCCGAGCATCAGTCCTACCACTTCAAGGGTCATTGCAAGGTGCGCGTTTTTGCATACGTGGGACGCCCTTTTGCTTTCCCCGTCTCCAGCTATCATTTCGATCCGACTTCACCCTTTGGCGACGACCTGATCTTTGAGAGGACACGACCCAGAGACGAGCAGGCCGTCGTGCCCATCCTTCCTCGTCGGAGGGCTCTTTACGGGTCTCGAGGAGGTAGCGAGGACACGGTCACCCGCCGAGGCATGCGAGGCGCGTTCGACAGCAGAGAGGCGACCACGACGCGGAGGCCACACTGTTCCCTCGATTGCTATGCCTAGATCCCTCTTCGTTGGGCTACATCCGAGGAGCTTCGTCAGTTCGCGGGCTATATCTCCCAACGAAGATCGGCATCGCCAGTAGGCTTGGAGAGAGAGGGTAGCGATAGTTAGGTGCTTATCTTTGGGGGTTGTTTCATGTATTTGTTATCATGTTTTCTTATTTTATGTCTTTGTCCTCAAGCTCTCCCACTAGTATGGGTAAGACTTTATGTTTCTGTTATATTTCTGTTGTGATGTACTAAACTATATTATCTAATGTAATGAGGAATGATGTTTATGATGGATGTGTTCTTTAATGCTTATGTTCTGTATGTTTTATTTGTTCTTCCGCTTCACGTTGTTTATGTTACGCGCAAAGGCTCGCACTTTGTTTTATATAAATCATTTCAAAAAAAAAATTTACCTGTATTTTCCGCTAAGTTAATTTCTAATAGAGGTTTTAAAGGAAGTAATGACTAATAATTAATCTAAGTACGTCCTAGGCGTATTGGGTTAAATATTAGGGTGTTACATTATGATGTGATGTTTGTAAATTCCTATGTGTCTTTTAAATTTTGCTAAATCATTCATGTTAAGTGCGGCTCACGTTTTCAATTATGTTTAAAAAAAAATGGCTCGTAATTTCACTAAGTATTTTCAAAGCATGATTAAGGAACTGAAGCAAAGAGTAAAGTCTAGTAATTAATCAGATCCTCCTAGGTGTATTGGGTTAATTATTAGGGTGTTACACAAGCCCTCTCTCCCAAACACATTTATCTCTTTTTCTTTCAATTCCACCCAAATTTTGCTCTCCCAAATCATCAAGGTATGTGTTTGTTCATAACTTTTGTCTATTTTCTTCCTATTCTTTGATGTTCTAAGTTTGAGTATTGTTATTTCTCTCATTGTTGTCAAGTGGGAGTGCTCCCTCAATATTGTTAGAATAGATCTAGAGCAATCTAGGAATACCCATAGATTTCTTATGAGTTTTATGGTTGTCATGGTAGACTTTGGAGTCATCCCTCCTCCCAGAGTCCCAGTGGTGTTGGTGCTTCACGTTCCACCTCTTCAGGTGAGTGGGTTCGACTTCACGGCCTTATTTTGACCATCTTATAATTAATTTCTAGCCTTATGAAATATTTAGAATATATATACGCTTGAGTTTTGATATGAACCAAGATATTTATGAGCATTTTGCAAAGATTAGAGAATATGTTTGAAGCTTAGCATGAAAATCTTTGTTATTAAATGCATGGGACCATATTTGGAATATAAATGCTATTATATGATTTATTCATGATTTGGAACTTGGTTTATTTAAATGAGAATTTGTTATGATTGATGAAATGAGAAGTAAAGCCTTGAGTTTATTTATGAGAATATGAAATAGGTTGAACATAAAATTTTAGAACTCCCCTTTATGATTTTAGCATGATCTTAGAATAGGGAATTACTTAGAGAAGAGAGCTGTAAGTTAACGGCAATTATTCTATTAACCTTGGTATACCAAGGCCCGCCAGGGACAAGTTATCCTTATCTTAGATCAGTCCACTAAGGATGCAGTTTGCCAAGGACGCGGTCGTTAGGGACCATTAAGATCTCAACTATGGGCCCATGTTCCAGGGACTAAGTACCACCCTTCAGTTTATAGATAGTCCATTCTCTTAGTAACACCTTGAGAGATATTATGACTTTATAGTTATTATGTAAAATAAATATAAATGAATTGTGAATGTTGTATTATTACTATTTATGCATATTTCTTTCTTGTCCCATGTATGGTTATGAGTGAGGATCCACTCAGTTTTATAGTAAAACTCACCCTTTCTCTTTCCCTTCTCAGATACAACTTTAGTTTCGGATCCTCCATTCCATCCTCCTCAACAACATTAGATATTTTGATTGGGTGAGCTTCACGTTGCCGTGAAGTGATTTATTTTTTATAGTGTGCTCAAGTGATAATGCGGAAGGGTCCCAGACATGTATGATATAGTATTATTTTGAATAGCCACAATTCTTTTTGTATTTACATGATATAGCATTTCATGGGTTATTTTGTAAATGAGCAACTCAATTTGATTTATATTACAGCTACATGTTTCATATTTCAATTATGGAAAAACCATTATTTAGATTTATCATGAGTTAAAATTGAAATTTGATTTATGAATTGAATTGGATTTATGAATAAATTAAGCATATAGCAGGACTTAGCAAATCATGAGGCTTATGTGGTGAGGGTTCCTCATATGTGGTCACGATCCAGGCCGGGTTGTAACACTAGCAAACGTCCAAAATGATGCAATTTCACTAAATGACACCTAACCTATAAAACACCCCCATTCGCCCTCTTCCTCGAAAATTCGAACCTTAACCTCCATTCCTCCATCTTCCACCTCTTTTCTCTCTTACTATTCCATTATTACCTCCCCAAGCTCCAAGGTAAAGATTGTTCATGATTTACGATTGATTTCCTTTTCATTTGTCCATATTTATGAGCTAGGGTATGTCCTTGATTGTTGTCAAGTTTGGGATACTCTTCCAATGTTTATAGGGTTATTATAAAGTTGTTATAGACTATTCATGTGTTTATGTTGTTTCCATGGTAGACGTTGGTGTCATTCCCGCTCCCTAGAGCTCCATTGATATTGACACCTCACATTCCATCCCTCTAGGTGGGTTTAAGCCTATGGCCTTTATTTTGGTTATTAGTGATATCTTCTTGTATAAGGATATTGGAACATGATTTTATAATTTATTTCACGACTACTATGAATTATAAGGAGATTATGTTAAGTTTATGAATATTATGCTTTTCAATATATCATGAAAAATGTTTCATAAAACTCATGGGACCATTGTTATTGTATAGATTATTTTGAAAAGAGATTGTGACTAAGTTTAGAATTTATCATCGCTAGACATGTTTTATTATATATTGGAATTATATGTTTATGAAATAATGCTTTTCAAGAATTAGAGTTAGAGCCCAATTATTACAAGATGAAGAAATTTATTTAGTTTTCATGATTTTTAGTTATGCGGTAGTTAGGATAAATAGATAGTGAGTTAACAGCTGTAAGATCGTTAGTCTTAGTACCAAGTTGTCTGCCAAAGGACAATCTCGCCCCTATCAGAGTATTCAAAGAATGGAACATTATTAGGTGTCCAATACGGGACCTTGTTAGGTGCCCTTCAAAGTCAGAGTATATATATATATATTTAGAGATTTTTGTTTCTCTATTAGATTCCTGTGCCTCATGATTTCCATGAATTACTTGTTTTGAATTATATTGTATTTAAATATGAAATTCGTTTTATAGTGTTGCATTTATTATTTATGTACTCTGATTGGTTATCCCATGTAGGGTTCCAGGTAAGAATCTGCTCTATGAGTTTAATGAAACTCATCCTTTCTTTCCGCCCCCTTTCAAATGTAGTTGTTGCTCCAAATCCTTCTCGGTCTCTTCCTTAGTAATGATGATACTTCAGTTTGGGTAAACTTAACTTTGTAGTGAATAATCAGTTTATGTTTATTTTAGAGTCCTTCAGTGATTTTTAGCCCCAGACCATGTATGAGTATAGTATTTTCTTATCATGATTCAGATTTGACATGTATTTAAACTTGTATGGTTTTATGGTTTTGTATAGAGCAACTCATTTTATATTTTATTTTATGATTATGGATTTTAGACTTGACTTGTGAAATGGAAGACTATATGTGTGTGTGTATATATATATATGTTTTAGAAATCAAAATGATATTGAAATTATGCATATAGCATGACTTAGGAGCCATGAGGCTTATGTGGGGATGAGATTTTCACAGGTCATGTTTCCAAATCGAGTCATGACAATTCCCCTACCCCTCCCCCTAAAATTCTAAAAATTATCTATATATATATATATATATATATATATATATATATATATGTAGGTAGATAAAATAAAGGAGTAATAGTATAGTCTTTTAAAACTATTTCTAAATATAAATGTAAATACTAAATGAGGTAAAAAAAATAGGTACAATCAATATCTTGGAATCTTAAAAATAATTAATATTTTTTTCATTTAGTAATTGGAAGATTTGTTAGGAGGATATATCATTATATATAGTCTTTAGGATTATTAAGTCTAAATATATCACTTTATATAGATGATGCTATTCTATCTAAATGGGTTTTCAAACTTAGAAGTCTATTAGGTAATTTTTTTTAATTTGAAAAAAATTGAAAACCAAAAAGATCATATCACCACAATTGAGCATCATTTTAGAGTGTAAATATTTCTTGTGACGATAGATTTGAAACTATAAGAGTTTGATAACATGTTTATGAATTCGTTAATTTTAAACTTTGCTTTGATTCTTAATGATGCTCAACTTTTTTTTTTTTTAATTTTTTGATAATGTTAGACATTGTTTGAGAATGCAATTTTTTGAGTAAGAGTTTTATTCAAGCAATTTTATATGTTTGCTTAAAATGTTTGAATGGATGACAAGAAAAAAAAATCTAATTTAAGTGTAAAATTCACTATAAGTGAAAGTAAATTTTTGAAACTTTGGATCATAAGTATAAAACAAATTATTTCATCATGTTAATATTTTTATCAAAATAATATGAAGTGTATATATATATATATATTCTTAATTATTTTATACTTTTAGTAATTTTTCAGATAAGATTAATTATTTTAATGCAATTCAAATAAAAAGTTTGTTTAAAATTATGTTTAGGTTATTATATTCGAATGTAAAATTAATTTTTAAATAATCAATCATAAAAAAATAGTTATATTTATAATTGATTATCAATATAATTTTATTTTTACTAATAATATAAACAGACATTAACATGCTTCCTGTTAATTTTGTACTTTAAAATTTATATATGTGACTTAATTTTAATTTTAATTTAAAATTTTAATTTTAATTTAATTGTTATGATCAGCTTTGGTCCCCCTTCAAGTTCCGCCACTGAGCCAAGCACAATGAAGACTTCCCGTGACACATGGACCAACAAAGACCCCACCAATATGAGTCTCACTCCCTCTTCAATGCATTAGTACAAAGCCCGCAAGTCCTCCTCACGCAATTTAGTGGCAGGGATACTCGATGTTTACATTCCGACAGCAATTGATTCAAATACCATCTCCACCACCTTAGCATACTTTGAGGTAGACAGGAGCATGGGCATACTTGTCCTCAGAAGAAGAGAGAAATATTTGCAGTGGCAAAAAAAAAAAACATCGACTTTTTTTTTTCTCTTTTATATTGCTAAATTGGGAAAAGTAAAGTATCCTTAAATTGGCTATTGAACAAAAAATAGAAGCATGTCTGTCCTTGATGGAAAGATGGGATTGTGGTTGCAACTGTTTGGAAAAGTGAGAAGATTTGGTGAGATCTCTCTTTGTTGTCACTTTTCCTCTTCAACTTGGCATAAGTATGATGGCTTCGGCTTCTCTTTTAAACAAATTGAACTATAGCCCCAAAAGGGAGCACCAAAAAGAATCCTCCCATGTAAGCAAACCTCATACGGATTCTCATCAAGTGAAGTGTTGACTCTGCAGCCACCTGCAAACTTCTTTAAATTCTGGCCCCTCTACTCCTTGTTCTCTCCATCACTCTTCTAGCTCCTTTTTTGCTTGCGTTCTCACAAAGAAACAAGGCCAACAAAACATGATGATGATGATGATGATGCTGATCAAGCTTCTTCTGCCTTTAACTACCAGCATATCTCCTAACAGAAAAATGAGTTTCCCATCATTTAACATCTTTAGAGAACGCAACATTCTGCTCCTCAGAACCTTCTTGATCTTGTTCCTTAGTTGCATAACCATTCGATTCAACTTCTGTATTTCCGGTGTCCCTTCCTCATTGAAATCACTTCCCTTGGAAGGGAACTTCAGCTTTGATGGAGTTGGCCTTAAACATGCAGCTAGAGACTTTGGCAACCGGTACCAATCTCTACCCATGGCAGTATTGCATCCAAAATCAGTTTCTGATATTGCAGCCACCATAAAGCATATCTGGAACTTGGGTCCTAGTTCTCAGCTCACTGTTGCAGCTAGAGGCCACGGCCACTCACTTCAGGGCCAGGCACAAGCTCAGGGAGGAGTTGTGATCAACATGGAGTCACTCAATGACGTCCATGAAATGAAGGTGCATCCAGGAGACTTTCCTTATGTGGATGTCCCTGGAGGGGAGTTGTGGATAAACATCCTGCATGAGACACTGAGGTATGGGTTAGCACCGAGATCATGGACAGACTACCTACACCTGACGGTCGGTGGCACTTTGTCCAATGCTGGTGTCAGTGGCCAGGCATTTCGGCATGGTCCACAGATAAGTAATGTTCAGCAGCTGGAGATTGTTACAGGTTGGTAACTCGTTGAGGAAACCATATTGCTGGGTTTTAAATTGCAGTTGCAGCACGAATGCGGTTGTTGCAATTGCCAATAATACGATCTTTGCAATCCACACTTTGACTAATACGGTGTGAAACTTTTGCGTTGTTTACAATTTAAAATGCAACTGTTACAGCTTGTTGCGGTCCATTGTGGCCGTGATATGGCTTGTTGTGGCCTGAATATGGTTGTATTTGGATTTACACTGTTTATGGTGTGACATGGTTACGGCAATAACCGCAACCTCAATATTGCGACAACTTTATGTTCCGCAATTTAAAACCTTGGCATACTGTGAATAACACATGGCAGATGAGGACATGGAGGACATGGTCAAATATTGTACAAGGAAATTTTATAATTACAGCAGCTACTATTAATTTTTGTCTCTTGTGAGCAATAAGTCATCAGAAAACTGGCATAATAATTTCCCAAAATCCAGTTTTACTTTTTATATCTTGACCTAGGGGTCATAGGTAAGCCTCAAACAATAGGTTCTGAAAAATCATTTCTAGAACCAAAAACATAATTTTATAGAAAAGAAATTATTTTTCTCTTTGATTAATAAAGAAGATAGTCATTGACTGATTGCAGGAACGGGGGAGGTGGTAAACTGTTCTGCTGAGAACAATGGTGAACTCTTCCACAGCGTACTTGGGGGGCTAGGTCAGTTTGGCATCATAACAAGAGCAAGAATAATCCTGGAGCCAGCACCTACCATGGTAATGCATCAAGGACTATACCAGATCCAAGGTCTTTTAACTTTAATTAGTGTTTTTTGTTTGAAAGCACCAGTTGTCATCATGGAATGTTTCTATTTTGAACAGGTAAAATGGATAAGAGTGCTCTATGCAGATTTCACAGCTTTCACAAGAGACCAAGAGCAGCTCATATTTGAGGAAAAAGCTTTTGATTACATCGAAGGATTTGTGGTAATAAACAGAACCGGTCTGCTAAATAATTGGAGATCATCCTTCAACCCAGAAGACCCAGTTCAAGCTAGTCAGTTCAAATCAGATGGAAGAACTCTTTACTGCCTAGAATTGGCAAAATACTTCAATCTGGAAGAAACCCATGTAGTAAATCAGGTATAGAGAAGCATCTGAGTAAATCATTAATTCACTGTTATACGATAAAAGGGTAAAAGTTGAACAGTCTCTAACTATGTTTCTTTTTTTTTTTTTTATGCAGGAAGTTGAGAAACATTTGTCTCACTTGAACTATATCCCATCAACACTTTTTCTATCTGAAGTCACATTTGTAGACTTCTTAGACAGGGTGCATGTCTCGGAGGTCAAGTTGCGCTCAAAAGGCTTGTGGGATGTTCCACACCCATGGCTCAATCTTTTCGTACCCAAAAGCAATATACAAAATTTTGCAGAAGTTGTCTTTGGGAATATCGTTACAGAAACAAGCAATGGCCCCGTCCTTATCTACCCAGTTAAAAAATCCAAGTATGGTTCCCAAAAATTTGTTATCTCTTCCAATCTTTTAGCATTTTAATTTAGTATCACAATAATGATAAATCTTTTTAATTAATGTGCTTGAAAATGCTTGTAATTTAAAAATTGATTTCCATATATTAAATGAGATGAATTTTCCTTACCAAAGAAAAATGATTAATTTTGATTCAAAAATTCCATACATAGTGGGGTTAAATGTATTTTATCAATGAAGATCACGTCCAATTTATACTTTGAACTTTTAAAACGTCCATGTGATACTTTGAGTTTTTCAAACACCGTAAAAAACTCGTAACTTTCAAAACGTGTAAAACTTTAGTTATAGCATAATATCAGGTTGCGCATAATAAAAAATCAGGGATTAAGTATCCATGAGAATTCACAAATAAGCATTGGGTTACACAAATTAAAAATTTTAAGGGAGTTAAATACACATAAACCATATATTCATCGATTGCCAAAATTATATTGACATGTTTTTCATCATTTGGAAATTTCATAGTCTAATGATACACGTTTGAAAAGTCAAATATAAATTACATGAGCTAAAGTTTAGTGATAAAATGCGCACTCTTATTATAATTTTAACCATTGTGTTTGAAAATTTGAATTATAAGAAGTTTTAAATTGTGTGTAAATTGTAATTCATATTATTATGAATGAATTTTTTTTAAAAATCCAGATAATTTTTACGTTGATTATTAATATCTTTCTTCGCAGGTGGGACAACAGAACTTCTGTCGTTATGCCAGAGGAAGATATTTTCTATTTAGTGGCATTTCTTGCTTCTACAGTCCCCTCTTCCAATGGACCTGATCGCTTAGAGCACATCTTAAGTCGGAACAAAAGAATTATAGAGCACTGTGAAAGAGCCCATCTTGGAGTGAAGCAATATCTGCCCCACTACTCCACACAGGAAGAATGGCGGGCGCACTTTGGCCCCAAATGGGAGGTTTTCCTGCAAAGAAAATCTGTTTATGACCCATTGGCAATACTTGCTCCTGGCCAACGAATATTTCAAAAGGCAATAACCTTCTCGTGACGGCAGGCACACTTCATTAATCCCAAACAAAGAATGGCCCCTATCGGCATATGCGAATATTGCCTTATATGCTGTGTGTAGTACCATGGCAGCAGGGTCTGGCTGAGATTTGATCCACAACAGAGATCAAACATTTCAGACATGAAATATTATAGGGTTTCGATATATATATATATATATATATATATATATATATATATATATATATATATCTCTGCTAGAACTGAATGTATATATCAATTTTGTAACAAAGCAGTCCCTTTTTTTTTCGGTAAGGAATTTTGTAAGCAGTCCCTTATTGTACTCTAATAGCCACAACCCGTCAATAGATTAGCTAATAAGATATCAAAAAAAGGGGAAAAAAAAAGATAAAAAGATAGACATCAAGCGATACCAATCCCTAACTGATAAACATTAGTCTTGCAAAATAATGGTAGATGATATCAATCTAGGGGTCGATAATCGATATCTCCGTAAACATAATAATAATAATAATAACAACATTGGCCCGCCACACATTTGCATATCATTGTTCCTGTTAAAAAAAATCTAAATTTTCCAAAATGGGAAACGTCTGTAACATGTATAAAGGGTCCAAATAGCTAAATTGTGAGATTAAAACTAAGTGTTTTTGGTTACCGAAATTAAAACTAGTTAATTAAAAATAGTATAAATAGGGATATTAAAAATTACAATTGACAATTAGTATGTGAATTATAATTTTTCTCTCTTAAGTATTCTCTCCACTCCATCTTCACAATTCCTTCTAATTTTCCTATTCCCTCTCCAATTCATCTAATCCTCTTATTCCCAAATTCTATCTTGCTTTAATACCATAAACAGAAAATAGCGAGCTTCAACAACCAGAGAAAATAGGCTCCATTGAGCTCAATAAACATTCAAATTTGAGGAAATTACATAATTAGAAGTAACTTTTCCAATTCCCTAGCCCTAGGAAGTCCCAGACTCAACATCTCTACTCAAAAATACCCAAAAATTTTATGAAAATCAATGAGTTAAAAAATGACACGATGTAGACAATTAACCTAGGGATTACCTTTGGAAGCCAAAAGGAGAGAAATGTTGAGTGGGTAAGGAGTTTTACTCCTAAATTACAACCACCATCCTTAAGACATGAAATTTCTACTATTTGACCGCGGAGATGGAGCCACGACGAGCACGCAGAGGGAACGACGTGGCACTGGGAGGATGATCACAAGATGGCGGTGGAGCCACGTGGAAGGTTTCCTTCCCAGACCCATCATCATCTTGTCGCCTTGCCTATTGTCATCTGTTGTGCCTCTGTCCTTGTCTCTCTCCAACTACAACCCCCTTGAAGCCATCACGCAACTCGCCTCTAAGGGCTGGTACTTCCCAAGCCGATGTGAGCTCCATGGTCTGCCACCACCACCTCCTCTCTCTGGCAAGACCCAAAACCTGCCTATATTTTGTGTTTCAATTCCAAATTCCGAACCCTTTTAGCAGCTGACCACTATTTCCCCTTCTCACATTGTGTTTTTCTTTCTTTTTTTAAAAAAAGGAAATAGAAATCCATTTTTGTTGGGTTAATTATTAATCTTCTTTTATTTTAATTTGACATCAATTGATTTTTCTTAGTCCCAAAACTTCACATACTCATAAAAGAATAATATCCAAGGGAAACTAAACGGATATTGTACAAAGAAAAGAACATATAACATGTATAACTCTACTCTAAATCGGTGTTACATTTTTAAAAGAATTAAAAATATAATTGAGCCAAAACAATTCAAAATATGCAAGAACAAGCTAACAAGGAAATTCCTAAATGCTCAAACTTAAATTTAAGGTTCACACAATTAACTTTTTATTTTAAAACAAGGGCATTATATTCTCCTCACTTTCAAAATTCAATCCTAAAACATTCAGAATTACTACTTGTCCTGACTTGATTCTAATGAGAAAGTCCTCGATTGATCTGGGCTCTTATGTTGGAGATCTTCAAGCTTTTAACATGGGGATGGGGCACCTGCAAGAACTTCGATACTCAAACCAAATATCGTACTTCTAGTGTAGGTAGAATTTAGATGTTACTTACCTGGCCCTAGGCAAGTTTACTCTTATATAGGGGATTCCGTTGTTATCTTATCTTTAAGATTAAGGGTAACTAAATATCTTTTATTAGGCCTTTTTGGAGGAGATATCTCGTTTGGTATAACATCTTAGAGAATATTTTTGAGGTAGTTGCGATTATGACATCTCGATGGTCCTGAGCTATAAGCTCGAGTATATTTTGTGAAAGAGATTGGATGAATTCTTAGCTCGAGCCCCTAGCTTTCGGGGAGCTGATGTTAGCTTCAGAACCATTGAGAAGACTCTACAGAGCTTAAGTTTTGAGTGACAACTAAGCAAATTTCGATAAAATATTTTGAAGAAAGGACCAATATTTTACATGAGTTCTCAAGTCTTAAATAGGAACGTTCTCATAACATTATGTAACTAATTTCTTGAAATATCATTCATGCTATCATAATTTAACATGACTTAAAACTCATTCAAAGAGTTTACAATTTTCGAAGTATGAAAAATAGCTTAAAAAGTAAATCACTATGTTTGAGGTACATTAGAAAGTAGACTAAAACATTAGAAAGTGGTTTAGAAAGTTATTATTCTTGAATAAATCAAGTACATCTTTACTAAACTCGATTGTGTTCACTAAAAGAAGAATCCAACACTCTCAAGAAACTCTAATTTACATTAGAAAGAAACTTAGTATCCGCTAGAAAGTTTAGAAAGTGAAGAAAACCATAGAAACTAGTGATATGGTGTCAAAGAGAAGATATTGCCTTTAGAAGGCTATTGCTCGTGTTGAATTAGCTTTGTACTTGAAAAAGATACATCCTTAGTGAAGATTTTGTAAGCTAAAAAGTTCATAAATGTGATGTCTCAAGTTCACATGTCCCTAAATATGTCTAGCAGAGTCTTAGGAGTCCCCAGGAGGCCTACCCATGTTGCTTGGAAGGCCCAACATGCGTGACAACATAAAAATTGTAGAAATAGACTCTTTGGAGACTGCCATAGCGATCATAGACCGCTCCAGTGGTAAGGCTAGGCTGATGAAGACGCCATGCTTTTGTGGAGACTTCTACAATGGTCCTTAGCGCGATAAGGTCTATGTCAAAACGACGCAGTATTAGTAAAAACATCCCAAGTACTATATAAACCCATCCCTAGGCTCGGGATTAACCCTAGCCGCCACCAACAACCTTTGTGCCTCTCCTTCGCATTTTCCTTCCGTTCTTCCTCCTTCCTTAGTTTGTAATAAGTGATTTTCATGGAATCTAACCAGTTTAATCCTTTTTTTTTTTTTGTCTAGTTTATGAGTTTGGGCGTATTAGGTATGGTTTTCTCTTAACGTTCATCCCCTTTAACATTCCAAATTCAGTTTTAGCACAATGTTAGATTGTTTATGTTTTCATTATAATGTTTGGTAGTTGTCAGTGCCAATCCTCCTCCCCAAAGTCAAGTTGCCAAGTGGAAGCACACTCTCGGCTACCAACGATGAGTGAGTTTAAGCTCATGGTCATACTTTTTGTCATTATTAGTACTTTCTCTGTAGTATGAAAATTGTTTATGAATTTTTTTAGAATGATTTATGCCAAGAAACATGCTTTCATGGATTATAGCAATTTTAGAAATTTATTATTTTTGCAGTTATCATGAAAAATTATTATTTTAGAAAACTCGTGGGACTATACTTGTTGTATATATGATTTAAATTTATTTTATGATTCAGAAAATTACATGAACCCAAGTTAGCGTGAATAGTAAGAATAATGAATTTTTTAAAATATTAGCTTTTAGTCAATAAGCGGTGAAAACAAAGCGAGTTAATGGCTACATGATTGATCATTAACCTTGGTACAAAATGGTCCGCCAAAGGACTAGCTCACCCACGGTAAGGAACCTAGTGTGGTGTCCATTTATGGAACATAATTAGGTGCTCATTAGTTTAGTCATTGACTCAATTTTAGCTATCAGCTAGATTATTTTGTAGTACAACTCCTGTTTTTCTAATAGTTATTGCCATTGATTTAGTTGAATTATTGTTTTCAGTACAGTTATATGTATTTAAATATAAAATTGTTTTATATCAACTGCATGTATAATTTATGTATTATTCTTGTTGTCCCATGTGGGTTGTGAGTGGAAACCCGCTCAAGTTTTGATGAACTCACTTTAGCTCTAGAACCCTTCAGAAAGCTTCAATGCCTAATGTTTTAGTGACAACAAACCAATTTTTGATAAAATCCTTTGAAGAATGACTAATCATTTGCTTGAGTTTCTTAAATATAGAAATAGGAAAATTCTCATTAACATATGACTTCATGAACAAGCTTTATTTTCACTAGATCATGTGTAAACATGTTTAATCTCATTCAAAGAGATTCAAAACTGAAAGAAGTGAAAATAAATCCTTAAAGTGAACATTATTATGTTTAGCACACGGATGAATGGTTTCATAAGCAAGAAACTAAGCTTTGGTTCTTCAGAAAGTAGCCTTCATCTTCAAAAATTGATATACAATGAAGAATTTCATTATCCTCTGAAGCAAGATGAAGTTACTAATCATAAAGATATATTCATCAATGAGCGCTGATTGAAGCAAAGAAGATCAAAGGAAGTCTAGAAACCAAAAACGGCTCTTCTGAAAGCATGTTTACTATTAAACAATGCACTTTCCAAAAATGGGAGGGAGAATTCAAAATTCAAATCAAGTCAAACAAAGACGGAGGCTGACGTGACATATAGCTTTTTAACTTTGTCAACCGCCTCAGATTCTAGAAGAAAAGTTAGAAACCTTATTTAGAAAGCAAAAAGTAGTTTGAAGATGAACTCAGAAGCCTCTATTAGACAACGATTTCTAGAACTACAAAAGTGGCTCTGACACAAGGACTACTCTTCTAGACTGCATTTCCAAGACACAAAAAGAAGATCAACACGTGTCACTAAGAAAACGGATCAAGGGCAGCGGTCATTTATTAGAGATCAAGTATAAAGAGAGATGATATGCTTACAACTTAAGACTTTTTGAAAAAGACCTTATACTAAAACATGAAAAATGAAAGAATTCTTTTTCATCTTCTAAAGTCATTACAGCTTGTAATAAGTTTCATCTTCTATAAAAAAATTTCTTTCTAAGTTCTAATTAGATAACATCTTCTTCCAAGAAAGACAGTTAGAAAGAAGTTATCCAAGTTTTCAAGCTCATACACTGTTTCATCTTAAGAAAACTTGAGTGTTTGATAGGTAGAGTGAACAACCCACAAAAATCACTATACCCTGATCCAGTAGTGATCATTGTGAGAAAGCTTGGAGAGGCTAATCAAAGACTATTTGGGAGTGATAGTAAAATGTGTTACTAGTCAAGTGAGATAGCTTGAGAAGGCTATAAAAATACCATCTAACTTTCTTAGGGTTGAGAAAGGTTTGTTTAGTGGAACTCAACAGGTTGTTGAGAATTGGATATAGGTAGGTTAATCAAACCAATATAAAATACTCTGTGTAGTATATCTCCTTTCCCTAACTCTAGTTTATTTCCTATTTTGCGTTATTTATCAAAGATTTTCTGAAAAATAGATTTATATCAGTTTCCATACATTTATTTTAAGTTTAGAAAATTACTTTTTGGGACTCACTAACATCATTCCACTACACTTCAAGTTATTACTTGATAATATTTATAATAGTTTTTAGAAACAGAAAAGGTTCAAGAAGGAAAAAAGCATGATTCAACCCCCCTTCTTGTGCACTTTTTAACCTACAATTGGCATCAAAGCTCAAGCCTCTAAGGGCTTAAGCATTCTAACGACTACATAGGTTAAAGATCTTGAGAAAATATGGCACAAAATATCCACATTGTAGAAGGACACTCCATAAACAGATCATCATTCTTTGATGGTGGAGACTATGCGTATTGGAGAGATAGAATGAAGCTGCTCATCAAATCCAGAAGTCTTGACTTGTGGGAAATCATTCAAGAAGGAGATTATGATCCTATGGAAGAAATTTTGTGAACGAAGGTGCACCCACCACCTCTAGAGAAGTTACCAGGAGTAGGTGGACTGAGTAACATAAAGCTAAAGTTCAATTGAACTCCAAGGCCAAGTACCTACTCACGTGTGCACTAAGCAAAGCTGAATATGGAAAGATCATTGTTTGTGACACATCCAAGGAAATCTAGGATAGACTACACAAGCTACATGAAGGAACAAATCAAGTTAAAGAGACTAAGATTAGCATGTTAGTCCATCAATACGAAATGTTCAAAATGAATGAATAAGAAAGTATTGATGACATGACCACGAGATTTATGCATATTGTAAACCAACTAAAGGGGTTGGGCAAAAGATACTCTAACTCTGAAATGGTTAAAAAAATCCTAGAAGCTTCTCTATAAAATGGCTTTCCAAGGTCACAGTCATTACGAAAGCCAAAGATCTTCAAAATCTTGGCTTGGATGCATTCATTGGGTCAATCAAAACCTATGAGGTGCTTTCTGAGGTTCATGGTGAAACTATGAAGAAGAGCAAGCCCATGACCTTGAAGTCCTTACACAAGAAGAAGACCAAGGGAAAAGCAATGAAAGTTGCTAAAACATCAAATAAAGAAGAAGATTCTGATGAAGAATCTAATAAGAAGATAAGATGAGATCTCCATGCGAGTGAGAAAGATGTCCAGAGCCTAGAAAGGCAAGATTAATAAAAAGAGGGATTTCGCACTCAGAAAGGATACAAAAGGAAAATGAAAGATGGAAAACGTAAGTTGTTATAACTGTAAAGAGAAGGGATGTAACACCCTAATATTTAACCCAATACGCCTAGGACGTATCAAGATTAATTATTAGTTATTACTTCCCTTTAAATTCATTTACAAAATACTTAGTGGAAAATACAGGTAAAATTTTTTTATTGAAATAGAATAGGTAAAACAAAGTGCGAGCTTTTGCGCACAACATAAATGAAAACGTAAAGCGAAAAAATAAATCAATCATACAGAACATAAGCATTTAAGGACACCTCAATCATGAGAACAATCATCATAATATTAATCACAATAGTTTAATACATAACCATGAATTATAAAAGAAAGCATAAAATCTTACCCATATAAGTGGGCAGAGTTTGCAGTACAATAACAAAATAAGAAACATAACAACGAATACATGACAAGCCCCAAAAGATACTCCCCACAAAAGCAACCCTCCTCTAAAAGCCTACGAACGACGCTGATCCTCGACGGAGATATGTAACCTACGACTCCGAAGCTCCTCGGATGTGGCCCATCGAAGAGGGGCGTGGGCATGCGAATCGGCTAAGTGACGTGACCACCTCGGTGAGAGCATCTCTGCGGTCGAACACGCCTCGTATGCCTCGGCTAGGTAAGGTGTCTTCCTACCTCCACCGAGATCCATAGGAAATGAAGGGGAAGAGCCCTTCGAAGGATCGGCCTCCAACCGAGAATGGGGAACATACTCGGGTATGGGCGTGCTGCCGATGAGGAAGGGCACGGCAGGTCTCTCGTCTTGGAGTCGCGTCCTCTCAAAGATCAGGTCGTCGCCAAAAGGTGAAGTCAGATGAAGTGATAGCTGGAGGAGGGAAAGCAAATGGGCGCCCCACGTACACAAAAACACGCACCTCACAATGACCCTTGAAGTGGTAGGACTGATGCTCGGGGTCATAGTGCACCTCCCAAGTGGGCGGGTCAATGAAGATCACGAATGATGCCATCGATGTTTGAAGACGTAACGGAAAGAGAAACAGAGAGAGAGGTGAGAATCTTGCTAAAGAATCTCATAGGGAAATCCTCTATCCAAGTGTCATCGTTTACATCCCTAGGAACCTTGGGTTTATTATGAAAAGGTTAAGCATGCATAGATTCATTATGAGGTTTTCAGAGTTAATTATCCAAGGTCCGTGTCTTTTATCATGAATCTAAATGCATGTATGCAGCAATGCGAAACATGAATGCATGGCAACATCTTAGGCAAACCAAGCAATAATTAGTCAACATATAAGTGGCATGTAACTTCTCTTTGAACATCATTCCTTCATCTTAATCTTGTGACACCAAACATAATAGTAACCACACCCTTTAAACTAGGCTATGAGCTCATACCTTAACTAGTCGTCACTAGTTCTTACTTATCCTCTTGATAAGCGAATCATAAACATAATCATAATCATAATCATCATAATCCCGACTCCCAGAGTATGGGTAGGGGGCCTAAGGATCACCCATCATGGGACTTTTTCTGTAATACCCTAACTTTCACCTAATGCGCTCGAGTCGCATTCGGCTAATTATTAGCGGTTACGTCTTCGTTTCAGAACTTGACTTATCTTTATTTAAAATACGGGTAATAAAATATGACTAATTTTTTTTCTTTTTGAACTTAGGACTTAAAATGCGAGCGCGTGCGCATACATAACGATTAATACACACAAGACATAGCCAATATATACACATTATCATAGCATATAGAAACAAGTCATGGAATAGTCACAACATAATTTATATTAACATATCATAGTCACATCATAACGACGATGCCCTTCGAACATGAGGACATCTCAAGATACTAAACATAACAAAAGATGAACGTACACGAACCCAACGCTAGACATTGCTATAACTTTTCTAGACTAATCTTCGCGCTTCCGCTCGACCTAATCCGGTGGGCGTGGTTCCTAAACTTGCGCCTCACAAAGGATCACGAACATCCGCATCACTCGCCTCTGGAGACGACACGGAAGAAAGGAAAAAGGGATGAGAAATCTATATAAGATTCTCGTAGGGCCTCCCGACTCTAACACAAGTGTCATCGTCGTCGCCCAGCCACTTCGGTCTTATTATGAAAGGGTGTGCATGCATAAGATTCAATTTTACATTTCTCAAGTTCTTTTATCCGAAGTGGGTGTCTTTTAACATGGGTCTTAATGACATGAATGCAACATATATTCTATGTATGCATGGCAATACTTGAGCATGACAATACACGTAGATAACACATATTACTTAATCAAAGCATCAATGAAACTTCAACGAAACATATGCATGTGCATCTTTTACTTTATCATAATTGAACTTGTGAGTTCCTTTCATAACTTTTCACTTTATCATTTTTCTCATTTTCCATTTTCCACCCTCGTCATAGCCACCAAAATCCATCCAACATGCCTCCCAACGATTTCTCATAGCCACCGATCTCCTAATCACCTATTGCCTAGGAATGAGCTCATCCTAACTAGCCGTCGCTAGATTTATACGGGGAAAAATAGGGGGAATCATATCTCTTTCTTGGATCACCCTACAACCCTTAACTCGGGAAGTCATAATAGGATCATTTCCTCATTAACATATCTCTTTTCTTTCTTCGAAATGCATCAACTGGTTAAGACCAGTGACTTTGTCCGCTTCGGTATGGCTCGACGTCCATACCCCACGGGTTTACTTTCTCCTCACCGTAGCAGGAGAAATGCGTCTCGGCATATAACCTTTACATTAACATATCTCTTTTCTTGGATCACCCGTACAACCCTTAACTCGGGAAGTTATAATGGGATCATTTCCTCATTAACATATTTTGTATGGATGCAACATGAGCGTACAATTATAATACATCATATAACATATCATTTATGCAACATGAGCATGGAATCATCTTAAAACATATCATATACTTTTCTCATATGCAACGTTATAACATTTCAAGTAACATTCATCACGTCATATACATTTCAAGTAAATAATCAAGTAAGACTTCAATACACATAGGCATTCTCATCATAATATCATTTCATCATATCATGTACATTCCCATTAAGTAATCATGTAACAAGGCAACATCACATAAGCATCCATATCATAGGTTCATCCCATTAAAATCAAAACACTCATTTCTGGCACATTTAGGTCCTGGTAATCGATTCCAGGTGGTAATCGATTACCAAGACAAAACTTTTTTGGAAAAGAAGAACATCATGGTAATCGATTACATGAACTGGTAATCGATTACATGAGTCTCGAACTAGTTCTGGGTACGAGAACACCCTTGGTAATCGATTACACCTCTTGGTAATCGATTACTAAAGCCCAGAATCTCATAAATTGCTTCCTGGTAATCGATGACATAGCCCAGTAATCGATTACCAAATCCTTTGAAAAACTAAACTTTCTAACACATTTTCAAGTATCCTTCCTTTCCAAAAACACTTTATCACACCTTTCTAAAAACTCTTTGAAATCATTATCATATTTCCACAATTTAAAACCAACATTTTAACATAACTAAGAAATAAATCTCAACACTCATAAAAACAACCATAAAGGAACCTACTTCATATTCTTTATTTTATTGCTTATAGGCTTCAATCTAGCGGATTCTGAACGGCCGACCAACTTTAAGGTTGGCAAGGGTAAGCTTAGAGCTTTTTGAAAACATGTGATTAAGTTCTTCAAACAACTTTTAGTGATCTACTTCACATTTATATCAAACTTTTTATAACAAAAGGAAATGGAAACCGAAACCATTAAGGGGAAAAGGGAACAAGAACTGAAAACTTTGAACAAGGAAAGGAAAGGAAACTGAAATCATTTATGGTCCAAGACCAAGTTTTCAAGCTTTAGAGGTTTCATTGAAATGAACTCAAAGTCATCATCTAGAACTCTCATCATCAAGCTATCATGAAACATCATCAATGGCCTTGAAGGCCGAACATGTAAGGAAAAGAAAGAACTTGAAAGAAAACTCCCTACCTAGTGGTGAAGAGGAAAGCTTGGTTCTTGAAGCAAGTTGAGAAGAGCAACTTCTTCCTTGATGCTTGATGATTTTCGGCCAAGGCAAGGAGGCAAAGAAGATGATGTGTTTTCTTTGTGAGCTTGAAGAGGTGAAGAAAAGGAAAGGAACTCTTGAGTCTTGAGAGAAAAGAAAGAACTCAAGATTACTCTTTGAAGCTAATCTTGGCAAATGAACAAAATGCAACCAAGCTCATCCAAGCATGGTATTTATAGAGGGAATGAGACCTTGTGGCTGATTTGGGAGGAAGGCTTGGCCTCATGTTCCATGAGGTGAGAGAAATTGCTTTATGGAGGCATGGTGAGGTATGGTGGAAAGTATGTGCAAGGCATAGGCAAGGTATGGTGGAAGGCATGGCTCTTTAGTGTGTAAAATAAATCAACATGTGAGGAATGGGGAGGGAATTTTTGGTCAGATTTTGCAGCCAAGGGGAGGGAAAATCTCTCATTTAATTGTGGTTTAAGGATGTGTTTAGGTGTTTCTTTGATTAAGCTTTTGATTAGGCATTTGTAAGCAAGTGTTTAGGTGATAAAATGGCTAATTAAGGTGGGTCAAGACTTGATTAAGGAGTGGTCATAATAAATTAGAGAATTAAAACCATACTTTAGTCAAATCAAATCATAGACACAATTCCATGATTTAAGGAATTGGAGAGAGAAAACACTATTCATGAAAATGTGACATAATGTCTTAGATTCAAGAATAGGATTTTGAGCTTCTCTAAGCAATCTTAGGTTCTAATCAACCTGGATTAATTATTTTGACTCTAGATTAGTAATTAAAATTTACTAATCTTTAATTAGAGCCTAATATTGCTTAGGTTTCGCTATCGTGTCATTCGGCAGAATGCACTTAGCTAGGGGTAAAACGGTAATTTTTCACTAAAACTGCCTGGGGCCACTTGGGCTTATCCCGACATAAAACATTACTTAAAAACATTATTTAAAATCTTTTGGTGAAGTCTGGTTCAACCGGCATGTAAAACGAGGTTAAACAGCCACAGGGGCATTTTGGTAATCTTGCGCGTCGGAACTCAAAAATGAGATTCTTCTGCTCTATTACCACACATAACATACACAATCCCCTATCATCACAAAAACATCCCCTCGAGGATGGCCGAGACGGCGATCCTCATTTTCCGGGTAAAATGACCTCAGGGGCATTTCGGTCATTTGTACACGGAAAAATTCGGCGTTACATTTTCCTTCTTCAAAATGCATCGACTGGTTAAGACTAGTGACTTTGTCCACTTTGGCAGGCTAATGTCTATGCCCTCACAGTTTACTTCCTAAAGGGAGAAGTACGTCTCGGTGTGTCACCTTAAACATCATATTTCTCAAAAACTTTCTTAAGTCTCTCAAATTTGATGAAAATTCGCAGCATAATAGCTACTCTTCGAATTTCCTCAAATTTGAGTCATGCCACATAATCTTAATCACATGCATCATTCTTATGGAACTTTCTCAATCAATAAACTTTCTAGTTCACATGAGCATATTCTTCAATCTCATTCATATTTCGAAACCTCATGCATCTTAAACATATGGCACAGCACTTCATCATATCAACATGTCAATTATACACATAAGGTTTCATGCTTGAAATATCGTCATAATCACATCAATAATAACATGCTCACTCGTCCTCATGCTCACCTCACACCTCCTATCTCATAGTATTTTATGCTTTGGCCCTTACGGGTCTTAAATTCCTGTCTAGTGATCTTATCACCCATTGCAAGTCTTTATCATATCTAGGGGATTGTTCTTTATGATTCTTTCTAACATTATGCTCACCAACTCATCCAACATCATTATATGGATTACTCACCATGACCATTTATTCAACTACGGGGATTCTAGAATCTATGCCTTAAACTTTTTTCTAAGTTTTGTCCTTGCCTAAGATCCTAGGTTCGACTTCTAGGCATAAACATTAATTATGGGCCATCTTCCTTAAGCTCAATTATGCTGGAACAAAAGTTATTATTCTCATGTCTAAGGGTGTTAAGGTTTTAGGTCTCAACCCCTTTTACTTACTTAGCCCTTCCTAACCTGACAACATCGTTTCTTACTTCTCTCAAACATAATCTTACGCATTCTAACTCCTCGAACAGAATTCATCCAGTGGCTAACAAGATAGAGAACCAAAAGCATGTATCATGCACACTTGTATCAAATCATGTTATAAGCGCATACGAGTCACTAGTCTTTCTCTTGGAATAATTTCATGAGCAAAAGGGGTGTTTGGTAATCGATTACATGTTCCTGGTAATCGATTACCAGGGACTAAATTTCATTCTGGGTTCAAAACAATTGGTAATCGATTACATAGTATGGTAATCGATTACTTAGGTTAACCTTTAGGAAAAATAAAGAATATTGGAGTAATTGATTACACTAACAGGTAATCAATTCCAGGTTTTAAGGACCGGTTCTGGGCATGAAGAAGCCTTGGTAATCGATTACATTGTCTCAGTAATAGATTACCAGAACCAAAAACCCTTCGAAAAACACTTGGTAATCGATTACATAAGCTGTTAATCGATTACCAGGACCTTTGGAATTTGAGAAAATATGATATTTGACACATTTCAAACTATTTAAACACCTTGAGACCTCATAAGACATTTTTCCAATATTTTTCTGAAATCATCCTTTCATTTTACAAAATCAAACCATCCTTGTTTCATACTAAACATATTCACTTATCATGGTTAAGATTTCCTTTTTAAGGTACTTAGGGAAAGTCTTTGAGCTCTAGAGTATTTAGGTGATAACATAATGTTAAACATGCTATGCACTTCATTTTACTCTTTATTACAAAGTAAAGTGAGAGCATAAAATAAATATGAGATGCAACCTCATTATTATCTTTGAGGATTAAGTGATGACTTGAAATATAAACATGAAGTGCAAGCTTGGGAATTTAAATATGGTAATGCAAGTTCATTCATTTATTCTTGTGAGATTAGTGATGGCATCAAAATAAACATGAGATGCAAGACATAAACTTAAACGTGAATGTAACTTATTTTATCTTAACTAGAGCTCTTACAAGACTTTAGAGGAACATCAATAGCCTCAACCCAACATGTATCTTAACAATGGAAGATGAGCTTTAGAGTTCTTAACACCAAGTCTTCAAAGAAGACTTTGGTTTTGAACTTCATCATCAAGCTCAAGAAAGTAGATTGAAACAAGAATACCAACATTTTCACAAAACAAACATAGATAGAACTGCTCATATTTTTTATTTTATTGCTCATGGACTTCAATCTAGAGTAAAACTCTAGAACGGCCGACCAACTTTAAGGTTGGCAAGGGTAAGCTTAGAGCTCTTGGAAAATATGTGATTAATTTTCCTTTACCAAAGCTTTTGTGATCTACTCTGTAACGCCCCGATTTCTCCTGTTAGAGTACAAATGACCAAAATGCCCTGAGGTCATTTTTACGGAAATTAAAGGAGTTGCCGCAACCCTCGAATGGGTCAACTCAATGTTTGAAGGGGATTGTACCTGTTATGTTTGATATCCGAGGTGAAATCTCGTTTTCTAAACTTTCGGCTCAAAATGACCAAAATACCCCCGTGCTCTACACGGGTAAAAGGTGCCGTTTGAGCCCGAATTTTCCAAGAAGTTTAGAATGATGTTTTAGAGTAATATTTGATATTTAGCCGGGCCTGGAAGGTCCCGAGGTTTAGTACAAATTACCGTTTTACCCCTAGAACAGTGTACAGTGCGCCTAATGAAGTAATCAGAATCTAAGCAATATTAGGCTCTAATCGAAGATTAATTTATTTCGATAATTAATCTAGAGTCAAAATGATTTATTAAGGATGATTAGAAACTAAAATTGCTTAGTCAAATTCTAATTTCATTCTTTAATTCAAGACTACTAATCAAAAAGTAATGAATAATGTTTTCTCTCTCCAATTTCCTTAAATTAAGGAAACTTGTCTACAACCTTTTTGACCAAAAGAATGATTTTAAAATTGTTAATCTATATTAGAACACCCCCTAAACCAAGCCTTGATGACCCTAATTAACCTTTATTACACCTAAACACTTTCTCACAAACTCCTAACCCAAACCTTAATTAATGAAACACCTAAACGCATTATTAAACCACAATTACATGGATGATTTTTCCCTCCCTCTTGGCTGTCCAGATTTGGCCGAATTCCTTCCCCCAAAATCCATCAAATATTGATTTCAAATTTCATCCAAAAAGGCTATGCCAAAGCTAGGACTTGACTACACCTAAGCTAGGACTTAAACCAAGCTTCCAAGACAAGCTTTAGAAGATATTTTCCTTCCCTCCCAAGCCAAAATTTCAGCCAGCTCTTCCCCCTAAATCAGCCACAACATTTCATTCTTTATACCACACCTTGGAAAGCTTGGACACCTTTTTGATCATTTGCTAAGTTGAGTTTTCTTGCACTTTCTCTCATTTTCTCTCATTTTCCCTTCCTCTAAGTTCTTTTTCTTTCTTCCTCAAAGAACCACCACCACCACCTTGAGCCACCACAAACCACCTCAAACCACCACTCTCATACCTTAAAACACCTCCTAAACACCAAACTTCACCATTTCCAAGCTTGCATCCTCAAGGAAAAATCATCTTCCTTGAGAACCTTTGGAGGCCGAATCCTTGTTGCTCACCAAGAGAAGATTTTGTCTTCTCATTTCCTTGCAAACTCAAGCTTTCTTTCAAAGCTTTCAAGATTTCACTTGATAGGGGTTTTCTTTCAAGTTTTCTTTACTTTCTTTGAGAAAAGTTTCTAGTTTTCTCTTGGTTTCAAACTCTTTTTCTTCCTCCTTGCATTTTCGGCCTTGAGGCCATTTTATGAACATAACTTTAGCTTGATGATGAGGTCTCATGGAAATAGTGTGGTGTTTGTCATGGGATAAACCTCTAAAGTTTGGATCTTGGTCTTGGACCATATATAAACTCGGTTTTTCCTTTTCTTTACAAGTTCAAAGTTTTGGCTTTCATTCCTCTAAGGTTTCGGTTTCCTTTTTTTATCTTGTTCAAGCTCTAGTTTTCATTTCTTTTCCTTCTTGGTCTCGGCCTCTTTGTTTTGGTTTTGAGGAAAAAGGTTTGCTAAAAATATTAGAATGGTCCTTTGAATGTTTGTTGTGGTTTTTGCCACTAGGATCATTTTCTTGAGCTTGATGATGGGGTTCACAACCTTAAGGCTTCTTTGAAGTCTAGGTGTTAAGAACTCTAAAGCTTGCTTTATGATACATAATGGGTTGAGGTTTTTATGTTCCTTTAAAGTCTTGTAAGAGCTCTAGTTAAGATTAAAAAGGAGTTGCATTCATGTTTACTTTTATGCTTTGCATAGCATGTTTATTTTCAAGCTATCACTAAGCAACTTAAAGATTAAAACAAGAATGTGCATCATCACTTAATAAATCTCAAAGCCTACCTATTTCAACCTTAAAGTTGATTGTTGATTTGGGGTAAACACCCAAGAGGCCTAGAGCACTAAAATAAAGAATTGAACCTTGCATATCATGTTTACTTTATTGTCTATCATATTTATATTTTACGCCATCACTTAAACTCTAAAGATAATAAATGAGTGCACCTCATATTTATTTTTTGCTCTCACTTTATTTTCTAAAAGAAGAGTAAAATGAGTTGCATAGCATGTTTAAATTTATGTCACCACCTAAATGGTCTAGAGCTCAAAGACTTGCCCAAGTATCCAATGTAAAGTTTTAAGAAAACGTTGGGTTTTCAATGAAGCCATTTCGGCCTTGTGGTGATGAAGATGGGCTTGGTGTGAGTTCATCTAATCACAAGTGCCCATAGCCATGTCTTGGAATTTTTCTAAGCTTAGGAGTACCCAAGGAACATTATGAATGAGATTATATGTTTTAAATCTATTTTATGAGCAAATTAATTTAGCTACTGCCCTCATGTATAATTACATGATTTTAATGAGATAAATTGAGTTCTAAAAGAGATTTGAGTTCTTAAAAACCATTCCAAGAGAAAACTAGTAACTTATGTGCTTTTAAGTCATGATTTTATGTGATTTTATGATTTGTTTCATTTCGGTTCTACCTCCCTGATTGGCTACTGTACAAACTATTTTAAGGTGATAAAATGTGTACACTTATGCTTGAGTGAAGTAAGGAACGTTTTAGAGAAGTTAGGAAAAAAATAAGTAACTAGAAAGGACTTAAAATGAGAATTCTAGAACACTTAGAATTGGAAAAATGCAATTATGTTCCAGCATAATTAATTCAAGTGTAAATGGTTCATAATCAGTAGGATATGAATAAAAACCTTTCATAAATGATTGGGTATTAATTACTAAGCTTAAGGTGATGATAAGGACTTAAAATAGGAATTCTAGCACACTTAGACATGGCAAAATGTGATTCTGTCCAGCAAAGCTAAATTGAGGAAAAGTGAATTATAACTCAGTAAACATGCCTAGGAATCCCTCATAATTGGTTTAGGGATTGATTATGAAGCCTTAGGCGAAGACGGATCTTAAAAAGGGTCACGAAGGAGATTTAGAGCCCGTAAGTATATGATATTTTTTCCTGCCCAAACTACATAATGCTGTTTGGAATTTTAAGTGTGCCTAAAACTTAGTGAGAATTTTAAGTAATGATCCCTTAGGTGTTATAAAAATCCTTAGTGAGGATTAGAATGACCAAAATATGAGTTTAAGACCCGTAAGGGTCACATCATAAGATACTATGAGATAGGAGGCCGAGTGAGCATATTTATGATGATGAACCTCGAGCATGATTATGATGATGTGATTGTGTTAATATCTTGAGCATGAAACCTTATGTAAATAATTGACATGACGATATAATGAAGTACCGTACCATGTATTTGAGATGCATGGGTTTCGAAGTATAAATGAGATTGAAAAGTATGCTCATGTGAACTATGTAGTTTTTAATTGAGAAAGTTTCATAAGGAATGATACATGTGATTGAGATTATGTGGCAAGACTCAAATTTGAGGAAATTCGAAATGTAGCTGTTATGCTCCGAATTTCCGTCAAATTTGAGGGACAAAAAGAAAGTTTTTGAGAAATATAAAGTTTAAAGTTATATGCCGAGACGCATTTCTCCTCAGGTGAGAGAGAAAGTAAACCGTGGGGGGTATGGACGTCGAGCCATACCAAAGCGGACAAAGTCGCTGGTCTTAAGTCGATGCGTTTCGAAGAATGAAAGTATATGATGTTTAAGGTGACACACCGAGACGTACTTCTCCCTCCTGAGGAGAAGGTAAAACCGTGAGGGCATAGACATTAGCCTCCAAAGCGGACAAAGTCGCTGGTCTTAACCAGTCGATGCGTTTCGAAGAAGGAAAAAGTCCCATGATGGGTGATCCTTAGGCCCCCTACCCGTACTCTGGGAGTCGAGATTATGATGATTATGTTTATGATTCGCTTATCAAGAGGATAAGTAAGAACTAGTGACGACTAGTTAAGGTATGAGCTCATAGCCTAGTTTAAGGGGTGCGGTTACTATTATGATTGGTGTCACAAGAATGAGAAAAGGAAAGATGTTCAAGAGAAAAGTTACATGCCACTTATATGTTGATTGATAGTTGTTTGATTTACCTAAAGTACTGCCATGCATCCATGAAATATTATGTTGCATACATGCATTAAGAATCATTATAAAAGACATGGACCTTGGATAATAACTTTTGCGAAAACCTCATAATGAACCTATGCATGCTTAACCTTTTCATAATAAACCCAAGGTTTCTGGGGACGTAAACGATGTCACTAGGATAGAGGATTTCCCTGAGATTCTTTAGCAAGAATTCTCACCCCTCTCTCTTCCTTTCCGTTACGTCTTTAGATATCGATGGCGCTGTCGTGATTTTTGTTGATGCGCCCGTGTGGGAGTTGCACTTCGATCCAGATCACCAGTCATACCATTATGAGGGTCGATGTGCTATTCGCATTTTTGCATACGTGGGACGCCCATTTGCCTTTCCAGTCTCCAGCTTCAGATTCACCTTGACTTCCCCTTTGGCGACGACATGATTTTTGAGAGGACCCGACCCAGGACGAGAGAATCGTCACGCCCGTCCAACATCTCAGCGATACGAGGTTACCCTGAGTACGTGCCTCGCCCGAGACGTTCGGAGACGGACCCTCAGAGGATCCCCCTTCCCATCCTTTCTCGGAGGGTTCTCCCCTGCGGCACCCATGGATATCGGGATGGGTAGCGAGGAGACGGTGACCCGCGGAGGTTGGCACGACGTAGGAGGTGCGCCCACATCATGGAGGGCACGCTCATCCATCCTTCCGTCTTCATGCACCCAAGGAGCTTGCCCAGTTCATTGGTTATGTGCCAGAGAGATAAGTAGGAGCGTCGTCCATAGCTCGAGGGAGGGAGAGTCTTAGCTTAGGAGTATCTTTTGGGGTGGTTCCATGTATTCGTTATCATGTTTCTTATTTTATATTATTGTCCTGCAAGCTCTCCCACTAGTATGGGTAAGACTTTATGTTTCTGTTATATTTCTATTATGATGTACTAAACTATATTACCTAATGTGATGAGGAATGATATTTCTGATGGATGTGTTCTTTAATGCTTATGTTCTGTATGTTTTATTTATTCTTCCGCTTCACGTTGTTTATGTTACGCGCAAAGGCTCGCACTTTGTTTTATATAAATCATTTCAAAAAAAAAATTTACCCGTATTTTCGCTAAGTATTTTATAAATGAATTTAAAGAGAAGTAATAACTAATAATTAGTCTTGATACGTCCTAGGCGTATTGGGGTTAAATATTAGGGTGTTACATACTCAATATTTTAGCAAACCTTGTTCAAACAAATGAAAAAGGAAACCGAAAAATAAACCAAGGAAAAGAAAAGAACACAAGCATATATGGTCCAAGACCAAGTTGTTTCAAGCTTTAAAGATTTCTCACATGACAACAACAAGTCATTATCTTGAAACCTCATCATCAAGCCAAAGTTTTTCTCAATCAAAGGCTCTAGGCCGAAAATGAAAGAGAGAGGGAGAACTTGGAAAAGCCAAGAGAAGTACTAGCACTCTTCCTTAAAGGAAGCACACAAAACTTAGAAAATAAACCCCTGCCTAAAGAAGTCTTGAAGAGAGATGTAAGGAAGCTTTGTTTCCTTGATGAAATGAGAAGGAAATCCTCTTGAAGTCTTGAGGAAGAACTCGGCCAAAGTGAGGGAGTTTGAGAGGAAATGAGAGAATTTTGCAAGAAGTGTAAACTTAACAAATGAACCAAAGTGTGACAAGGTTCATCAAGGCTTGGTATTTATAGAAATTTTCAACAATGAGGCTTCCAAGGGGGAGGGGAACTGGCCACTTTGAGGGAGGAAGGAGAGAAGAAATATCTCTTACAAAGGTATGGTTGTAAGTATGGTTGAAGGCATGGTGAGGTATGGGCAAAGCATGGCTTGAAGTATGGCTCTTGAGTGTAATTGAAACAAAACATGATGGGCTATGGAGGGGGTGGAGTGGCCGGCCACTTAAGGCCAAGAAACAGAGAAAATTAGTTCATCTAATTGTGGGTTAGTTATGTGTTTAGGTGTTTCTTTGATTAAGGTTTTGGTTAGGGATTTGTAAGAAGGTGTTTAGGTAAGATAATTGGTTAATTAGGAGTGTCAAGACTTGATTAGGGAGTGGTCATACTAGATTAACAAATTAAATTCATTTTCTTAGTCAAATGAGGTATGGCAAAATTCCTTAATTTAAGGAATTGAGAGAAAATACTATTCAAGATTCCATGACTAGGAATCTTGAATTAAAATGCAATTAGAGTTTAACTAAGCAATCTTAGGTTCTAATTAACCTTAATAAATTATTTTGACTCTAGATTAATTATCGAAATAAATTAATCTTCGATTAGAGCCTAATATTGCTTAGGTTTGCTTAATTGTCATTAGGCTCACTGTACACTGTTCTAGGGGCAAAATGGTAAGTTTGCACTAAAACTGCTAAGGACCTTTAGCCAACTAAACATCAAACATCACTTAAAAACATCATTCTAAACTTCCTGGAAGAATTTCGGGCTAAACGGCTCCTTTTACTCGTGTAGAACACAGTAGGGTATTTTGGTCATTTTGAGCCGAAAGTTCAGAAAACGAGATTTTCACCTTGGGTATCAAACATAACAGTCATAACCCCTTCAAACATTGAGTTAACCCATGCGAGGATTCTAAGGGTCGATCCTCAAATTCCAGAATGAAATGACCTTAGGGCATTTTGGTCATTTGTACTCAAGCGGAGAAATCCGTTACAAGGGACATTACAAAACGGACTATCCCAAGATAAAGGGTCCACAAAAGAAGTTTTCGTCCAAGAAAAAAAGGGATTCTAGCCACATGGAGTGATTCAGAAGAAGAAAAAAAAAGGATTAGAAAGTTAGGATAAGCTGGAAGATGTTGCAAACTTGTGCTTCATGGTTGACAATGATGAAGAAAGTGAAACATATTTGAAAAGGCTTTTGAACCTTAAAAGTTTTTAAATCTGTGTAGCATTCATGCATAAACATTTCTGAAGTCTCCCCATCAAGACTTTGAACTGAGGCCCATATGAAGACATCAATGCAATCTCAAAAACTAGTATGTAAGATCAAAAAGTTAGTGTGTAAGTTCAGAGAGCGAGAAACTCAGAAAAGAGGTCAGAACATCACACAAGCTCAAAATGTGGAAGATCTTTCATATATGGAAGTAGTGTAGTTGTGAAGATTCACACTATAACACCCTAGTTTAAATAAATGGGGCTAGAAAATTCTTTTGAATTAGGTAAGGTGCTAGTTACCCTCATTTGTCATTCTATGTCCTAAATTTCACTAAGTGACTACACGCCCTTAGAGGGCTATATAATAGAACCATTTTCTTGGGATCAAAAGTCCGGTAATTGTTCCCTAGAGGAAAATAAGTTAAAGAGAGATTTTTAATGAATTTTATGAAAACTTTAAACCTTTCATTTTTAACCCAAAAGTTTATAAAATTTTTTAAATTCCTGAATTTGAACTAAAACCCAAAAATTAGATTTTAATTTGTTGGGATTTTGATTTTTACGATATTTTATTTGAATCCAAATGGGGGGTATTTCCTTATTTACATATATGTTTTAAAGTTAATGGATTAACTTAAAATTAAGTTATGTAAATAAGTGAGTAGTGAGACATTGAGACAACCTAGTCCATTACATACCAACATTTGAGCTTTGAAGACCGCCCAAGGTCATACGATCACCTAGGCGGTCAACGGAAAGTAAGTCGTGCCTCTGGGAGAAGACCGCCTGGGTGGTAATTCATTGCCCTAGCAGTCAACAACGAACATAAAAATCTCGTTTCGGGCCCATAATACACAAAACACATCTTCACCCTCCCCAAACTCTAGAACCTTCACCTTTTCACTCTCATTCACTCCCAAACTCCATTTTTTTTCCATTTCTTTCAATTATAA
The DNA here is from genome assembly GCA_030441495.1 of Dalbergia oliveri. Classification (NCBI taxonomy): domain Eukaryota; kingdom Viridiplantae; phylum Streptophyta; class Magnoliopsida; order Fabales; family Fabaceae; genus Dalbergia; species Dalbergia oliveri. The sequence goes on from JAMLFY010000006.1 coordinate 35,430,566, forward strand.
CTTCAATCCTTCATTTCTAAGGCTTTACGGTATGTAGTTTTCTTAGTTTTGCTCTATTTTTTTTCAATCTTTTCTTGTCTTGGGGGTGGTTTCTATGCTTATAAGGATAAAGGGCTCTTCCTCCATGTAGAGATAAATTTGAGGTTTTTGGTGATCCTAGAAACTAATATAAGGTTCTACAATTCCCGTGATAAATAATGGCACCATTTCTACTCCAAGAAATCTTGTCATGTTGAGCCTTCAACTTTTACCACTCCAGGTGAGTGGTTTCACATATGTGATTTCTATATTGAGCATTATAACTATTTTCATGAAATTATAACTTATACTGTGATTTTAGAAACTCCTGTATAAAGATCTGAGATTGATACTAGTCGCTATGGTTTGACTGGTGATCTAAGAACATACATATGTTTTGATAAGCCCATGGGACTATTGTTGATAAAAGGTGTTTTGATAAACCTGAATTTAGAGAACATGAGTTGTTTATGATGGTAGGATTTCTAGAGTTTTGAATTCTACTTGACTAGTTTAAACCCTAGGATAGATGCCTTTGTTTTTAAAATTTAAAGATGATACTATGTTCTCTAATTAATTGACAGTCTCTAGAGAAACAGGTTGTGTGTTGGCGTCAATCCGCTAACCTTGGTACCAAGTAGCCCAGGGCTAGAGTATTAAGAGAAGGGATCTAGTTAGGCACCCATTATTGTTACACTGGGGATGGTGATACGCAACGCCTAGATGTGACAAGAGATTTCGTTATATTGTGCATAACTAGAGTAGAGATTACTGTTTCTATATTGAGGTACTATTAGCGTATTTTATAAGATAAAGCGTTTTTGGTACTCTTGCATATGCTTACTGGTTGAGTATTATTTATATTATTGTAATTTTCTATATACCCTTTATTGTCCCATGGAGGGGGTTCCATGTGAGGACTTACTCCTGGGTTTTGGTAGCAAAACTCATCCTCCCTCTCTATTTACAAATATAGTGGCTCCTGTGGATACTTCCATGCTATCTTCCTCCAGTAGCATTAGATTACAATTGCCAAGCCCATTAGGTGAGGTGTCTGGTATTTTGCCCTAGACGTGCTCTAGTGTGATGCAGGTAGGATTCTAGGATTTTAGAGCATGTTATCTTTTACATAATTGTGTATATTAGAATGTTATTTTGGACTGTATAAGTTTTTACTCATCGTAGACACTTTGTATATAAAGGACTTTTTGCATATTTTGTGATAATATACCATTATACTTTGGAATGGATTATGGGAGTTAATTTTTATAATTAAGACGTCAAGAGCAGGTGATTGATATATAGAAAAGAATAAAACTATGTTATGGATCCTTTGTTGTGTGCATATAGAAATGACACAGGTCACGAGACTTACGTGAGAATGTGATTTCTCACATGCCGGTCACGTGCCCAAGCCGGGTCGTGACAAAGTTGGTATCAGAGCCTTAGGTTTCCCTACATATCATTGGAGTAAGTGTTCGCAGGTAATGCGTTGTTTATGTAAATAGAAGCATGCCTATTTGCATTAACGAATCATTACTTGTGGCCTTTAGGATGGTCAGATGTGTCTAAGTTTAGGGAGAGAGTCTTGTTCCTCCTTGTGAATGGTATCCCTTATCCTATGTGCTCTTGCTTTTCAGTTAGATCCAGTATGCCTCCCTTCGACATTCTACCTCCTGAACGCCGTCGCAGTGGATCCTCCAGCCCTAGTGGCCGCCTTAGAGCCTTGGAGTAGGCTCTGGTCACCCTTTTTGATGTTCTATCTAGACGGGCAGAGGCTAGATCAGCCACCCTAGTCCAAGCCTCTAGTTGGAGATCTTGATGATTGAGCCTTAGAGCATTTTGGAGGATAGATCCACCCACTTTTCAGGGCCCTCACCATAGAGGACCCCAGGCATTCCTTAGAAAGATAGAGAAGATTATCATAGTTATCTATTGCTCATTAGAAAGAGCGGCGGAGTTAGCTAGTTTTTATTTAGGAGGCTTGGCGAGGACATGGTATGATGAGTCCTTCAGGGGCGTGGCAACTTAGAGCCACCCTCCTGGGAGGAATTTAGAGCTTTCTACGTAAATTTCTCCAAGAGGAGGACCCAGATGATGAAGGAGTTTCTAAGGCTTCATATGACCCTGGGGATGACGGTGCTGAGTATGATGAGAGGTTTACATACTTGGCAGGGGCTAGGCATGTTGCAAGTCAAAGACTAAGAAGGTTAGCGGTTCATTCAGGGACTGCCAAGATATGTTCCTCAACCTTCAGCCACATGTTGGTGCTATGGATTATGCTCAGGTTGTAGACACCACTATTGGGTGGAGGCAGGACTGGCAGAGAGAGGAGCTGTTGAGCAAGAGGGCTAGAACTGATGGCATATTTTTTGGGAGCTAGTAGTAGAGGACTTGGCCAGGAGAGCCAAAGCTAGCAGTAGTTCCAACCGACTAGTGTAACATCCTCCCAAGTACAACCCCATTCTTAAGCTATGATATCGTACTCGAGAGTTGTTACTTGTTAATTAGCGGACCTCTCTTAATTATCTATGGCAAGCTCGATTCACGTGCGAGATAACTAAGCGTAATTATATTAAAACATATTACAAGTAAACATCATATTCATTGAATACACAGCTAAAATACAAAAGGAAGCTCCTCTATGAGCTTTACTACATGTTTATCCTCTAATACATTTACATACATTTTTCCATCCACTAAGTACAACGAATAAAACAGTAACTACTATACTATTGCGGTCCCACATTCCTTTGCGTAGCATCATGATCCTCTGGCTTAACCTGGAGGCGACACGGAAACACAAACCATAGGGGTGAGAATTTTATAATTCTCAATAGGGCAACTCCCCAATCACAATCATAATGTCATCGTCATCGCCCAAGTCACTTCGGTTTGTTCAAAAAACTGATCATGCAATATATTCTAAAGGTTCATTTTAAGGTTCCAAAATCATCCTTCCGAAGTGGGTAGCTTTTAACAATCAATCAGTACATGTACATATACCTAGAAGCTCAAACAAATAGTAAGTAAATCTACTCAAAGGATTTCATATGATATGGGTGATGCATGTGTCAAATACAGTAAAGTTATCTCAAAGTGACTTGGTTTCCATCATGGCCATAGAAAGCCAATTAGTGCATTTTTCTCTTTTCATTGACATAGGAAAGACTTAGTTTATACCCAACGGGTATTTCAATGGACAATTCCACAATAGATCCGTTTATACCCAACGGGTATTTATGGTGGATCACACCACACAAGGGAAATAGACTCCTTATTAGGACTGAGCTCATTCCTATACGTGGTCATCGAACTTCATTTTTTCCATTTCGAATCCCACAGATCTATTCCTAGCCGATACGTCTACCGACTCAAAATAAATTTTGGGAAGTTACTACCTTCGCCTTCCCTTCATTCAATCTAAGTCTTGTTTCTATTTTGTCCATATGTCAGAACATGCACAATTTAAAGTTATACATCCTTATAATGGTATCATATACTTTTCTCTTTTCTCAAATGCATACATAGGCCACATATAGGCAATCATTCACATTGAAATTATCATTCTTTTCTCATACTTCAATCTTTAAAATCTATAGCATGCATTTACATGTCATAAGTCACATGGCCAAACACTTAATATCAAGTACTCATGTCATACTAGAAGCCAAAGTGCCATTACATTCTCAATTCAAGGCATTGTTCCATTCCAGCACAATGGGCAGAGTTACTGTCCTAGGCACAACATTTCATTATCATACCAAATAGCCATTTCAAGAGTCACAAAAATTCTGTATGACACTTCAATTCGTCTAGAATGACCTGTAAAAAGTTCAGGACAAACCGAGTTCTATAGCTACCCAGTAAAATGTACAAATTTAGTGGTCAGGGGCCACCAATTCCAACCAGAACGAGTTCCCCTAATTTTTAACCCCAGAAAATGATTGAATTAATTCACAATAAAATTCACAGTGACACTTCAATATATTAGTAACTTCGTGTAAAAATTTCAAGAGCTAGTTCAATCATTTGCTATGGTAATAAATTCGGACAAGTTTACTGCCTAAGTCTCAACAATCAGGACAGCATCTGCCTCATTTCGGTTCTGATTTTTCTGAAGCATCAAACCTTAAAACTAACACCCAAGAAAATTAAGATGTTTACTCCAACATATAATTTTTATAGCTCATGAAAACACCCACAAATATTCCAGAAAATTCGTGAACCACTCCTGCCTAGGACAACAGAAATTCAGCAACCTAGTCCAAATTTATTTTGATAAAAACCATTTTATGACACCATCCAAACCCACCACCAAAATTCACACATCAATATCAACATAATATAATCTAATATAACCAGAAATTTCAGACATAAATCATCCCAAACAGATCAGAACAAATTTTACAATAGAAGGCAAGAAAAACCCTACTTGTAGTAACCTATTAGCTCCTTGGCTTCAAGATTAATCAAACTTGATTCCTCCTCCTCCAAAGCTCCCAATCCCACTCCAAACCCCTCTTATATCAGTGATGTGTGAGGTACAAGACAAGGTTTTGATGAGGAATGGAAATTTTATTGGTTAGATTGGTAGAGAATTAGGTGTAGAACAAGTTTTGTGAAGAGAGTTTGAGGTTTTATCAACTATAGGCTAAGGTTTTTGGGATTGGAAAGCAAATTAGAGCTCTTGAGAAATGAAAAATGGAGTTTTCTGCTGCTCCTTGATGCATGGCCGAGGAATGAAGCTTCAAAGGTAAGCTTTTGGTGTGATATTTATCCTTTAGTAATATTAGATATTATGTAATATAAAATCCTAATTATTAAAGATAGAAATTAGAATGGATGGCTAGAATTTAATCTTGCTTTCCAAGATTAAATCTTAGCCTTACACTTGGGTAGAAAGGATAAACATTATCCTTTCATAAATATTAAACTATCTTTCGTGTTAAAATCGCACACGAAATTTACCGAACGGGTAACGCCTACCGATTAAACCGATATTACCCGAAAATTAATTTTAAGTATAAAATTATCATTCCCACCTATTTCTAACCTTATTCTCATGTTTTCCTAATTTCGGGCACCTCGGGGCCCAAATCTAGGGTTTAGCTCCAAGGCTGGGGCCCGCAAAGTTACTATTCACCGGCCCGATTTTTTTTTTTATAGGTCCGTTGGGCCCTCATCATTGCTAAACTCTTAGATTTTTTAAATTATGATTAATAAAGCTCAAATTAATTTTTAATTAAATTTTACGGTGTTACATTACCACCCACCTTAAAAAGAATTTTGCCCTCAAAATTCATTTGAAAACAATTTTCAAAAGGAAAACTTTCATAAATCACACCAGGAATTCACACATCCAGTCCAAACAATTCAATCAAATCCTAAACGTTCCTACCTCTTTAGATTGTTGGTGGGATATCCCTTTAACTCTTGGTGTTCCTGTGAGTTGGCTTCTCAAGATTTTGGTATCTTTCTGGACATTCCCATATCTTGTGCCCGTTTTCCATAGCGGTAACATACGTATTGTCCAGCCAAGCAAGGTCTCCCATTATTCTTCCCACATTTTGGGCAATCTTGCCACATAGTTGGCTTTGGCCACTGCTCGCCTTCGTATGAGATAGCTCGAACTGCTTCTTTGGGGCGAAGCCTCCTCAAAACTTTCATCTTCAACTGCCATCGTTTACTAGAAGTGCTCTTAGAAGATTTGGCCATGGCTAGCTTCTTGTTGGAGTCCTCCGCACGTCGCACTTGTTCACTAGGGTTGCATAATCTCGAATCTCTAGAGACCACAGCAACTTCAATATCTTCTCGTAACCCTCCTTCATACTTCATGCATTTCCAAGCTTCATCAGGATTACATTGGTAGATAGTGGAAAACTTGCAGAGCTCCTTGAACTTGGCCGTATACTCTGCTATGCTCATAGATCCTTGCTTAAGCGCCATGAATTCCAGCTCCTTTGCATTTCTCACCGAAAGGGAAATACTTGTGGTAGAAAGCTTCTTTGAAGATATCCCAAGTAACTTCAGTTTGGGATGCTTCAAATAATCCCTTGGTGCCAACCCACCAAAATTCGGCATCTGCTTCTAGCATATAGGTAGCAAAAGCCACTTTTGGATCTCAGGACAAGGAAGAACTGAGAAAATTTTCTCCATGGCCTTAATCCATTCTTCGGCTTTCCGGGATTGAAGGCTCCTCGAAAAGGCGGGGGTTTGCCTTCCTAAACTCTGCAAATTTCTGGTATTCTCCATCAACTTCTACTCTTCAGGATTCCCCACTGGATTTCCTTCGGCATGACGATCCAACCTTTCCATCATCAGGTTGGCCTTGTTCTCTCAGCTGCTGCCATTTCACGAAAGGTGTCCATCATTCCGGCATTATTTCCTGCTCCGCTCCTAGTTTGCCAATTTGAAGTCATCAATTCTTGTCACACCAAACAAGAATTATTGAGTTGATCAGGCTCAATACCAAGCTAAGTGTGGCAGCAATCCACAACATTCAAAATGAGGTCATACACATATAGAATTATAATGCATGACATTTACTAAGGAAGCATAGCAAGTCCATTCCTCAAGGTCCTACAAGGATAACTCTGATACCATAATGTAACATCCTCCAAGTACAACCTCATTCTTAAGCTATGATATCGTACTCGAGAGTTGTTACTTGTTAATTAGCGACCTCTCTTAATTATCTATGGCAAGCTCGATTCACGTGCGAGATAACTAAGCGTAATTATATTAAAACATATTACAAGTAAACATCATATTCATTGAATACACAACTAAAATACAAAAGGAAGCTCCTCTATGAGCTTTACTACATGTTTATCCTCTAATACATTTACATACATTTTCCATCCCACTAAGCACAACAAATAAAACAGTAACTACTATACTATTGCGGTCCCACATTCCTTTGCGTAGCAGCATCATGATCCTCTGGCTTAACCTGGAGGCGACACGGAAACACAAACCATAGGGTGAGAATTTTATAATTCTAGGAGGGCAACTCCCCAATCACAATCATAATGTCATCGTCATCGCCCCAGCCACTTCGGTTTGTTCAAAAACTGTGATCATGCAATATATTCTAAAGGTTCATTTTAAGGTTCCAAAATCATCCTTCCGAAGTGGGTAGCTTTTAACAATCAATCAGTACATGTACATATACCTAGAAGCTCAAACACATAGTAAGTAAATCTACTCAAAGGATTTCATATGATATGGGTGATGCATGTGTCAAATACAGTAAAGTTATCTCAAAGTGACTTGGTTTCCATCATGGCCATAGAAAGCCAATTAGTGCATTTTTCTCTTTTCATTGACATAGGAAAGACTTAGTTTATACCCAACGGGTATTTTTAGTGGACAATTCCACAATAGATCCGTTTATACCCAACGGGTATTTATGGTGTGATTGGATCACACCACACAAGGGAAATAGACGCCTATCAGGACTGAGCTTATTCCTATACGTGGTCATCGGACTTCATTTTTTCCATTTCGAATCCCACACAGATCTATTCCTAGCCGATACGTCTACCGACTCAAAATAAATTTTGGGAAGTTACTACTTTCGCCTTCCCTCATTCAATCTAAGTCTTGTTTCTATTTTGTCCATATGTAAGAACATGCACAATTTAAAGTTATACATCCTTATAATGGCATCATATACTTTTCTCTTTTCTCAAATGCATACATAGGCCACATATAGGCAATCATTCACATTGAAATTATCATTCTTTTCTCATACTTCAATATTTAAAATCTATAGCATGCATTTACATGTCATAAGTCACATGGCCAAACACTTAATATCAAGTACTCATGTCATACTAGAAGCCAAAGTGCCATTACATTCTCAATTCAAAGCATTGTTGCATTCCCAGCACAATGGGCAGAGTTACTGTCCGAGGAACAACATTTCATTATCATACCAAATAGCCATTTCAAGAGTCACAAAAATTCTGTATGACACTTCAATTTGTCTAGAATGACCTGTAAAAATTTCAGGACAAACCAAGTTCTATAGCTACCTCAGTAAAATGTACAAATTTAGTGGTCAGGGGCCACCAATTCCAGGAACCGAGTTCCCCTAATTTTTAACCCCAGAAAATGATTGAATTAATTCACAATAAAATTCACAGTGACACTTCAATATATTAGTAACTTCATGTAAAAATTTCAAGAGCTAGTTCAATCATTTGCTATGGTAATAAATTCGGACAAGTTTACTGCCTCAGTCTCAACAATCAGGACAGCATCTACCTCATTTCGGTTTCTGATTTTTCTGAAGCATCAAACCTTAAAACTAACACCCAAGAAAATTCAGGTAATTAGTTTGAGATGTTTACTCCAACATATAATTTTTATAGCTCATGAAAACACCCACAAATATTCCAGAAAATTCGTGAACCACTACTGCCTACAGGACAACAGAAATTCCAGCAACCTAGTCCAAATTTATTTTGATAAAAACCATTTTATGGCACCATCCAAACCCACCACCAAAATTCTCACATCAATATCAACATAATATAATCTAATATAAGCAGAAATTTCAGACATAACTCATCCCAAACAGATCAGAACAAATTTCACAAGAGAAGGCAAGAAAAACCCTACTTGTAGTAACCTATTAGCTCCTTGGCTTCAAGATTAATCAAACTTGATTCCTCCTCCTCCAAATCTCCCAATCCCACTCCAAACCCCTCTTATATCAGTGATGTGTGAGGTACAAGACAAGGTTTTGATGAGGAATGGAAATTTTATTGGTTAGATTGGTAGAGAATTAGGTATAGAACAAGTTTTGTGAAGAGAGTTTGAGGTTTTATCAACTATAGGCTAAGGTTTTTGGGATTGGAAAGCAAATTAGAGCTCTTGAGAGATGAAAAATGGAGTTTTCTGCTGCTCCTTGATGCATGGCCGAGGAATGAAGCTTCAAAGGTAAGCTTTTGGTGTGATATTTATCCTTTAGTAATATTAGATATTATGTAATATAAAATCCTAATTATTAAAGATAGAAATTAGAATGGATGGCTAGGATTTAATCTTGCTTTCCAAGATTAAATCTTAGCCTTACACTTGGGTAGAAAGGATAAACATTATCCTTTCATAAATATTAAACTATCTTTCGTGTTAGAAACGCACACCAAAATTTACCGAACGGGTAACCTTACTGATTAAACCGATATTACCGAAAATTAATTTTAAGTATAAAATTATCATTCCCACCTATTTATAACCTTATTCCCATGTTTTCCTAATTTCGGGCACCTCGGGGCCCAAATCTAGGTTTTCAGCTCCGGCAGGCCGGTAGCCCGGAAGTTACTATTCACCGCCCGAAATTTTTTTTTTTTTACAGGTCGTTGGGCCGCCCTCATCATTGCTAAACTCTTAGATTTTTGAAATTATGATTAATAAAGCTCAAATTAATTTTTAATTAAATTTTAGGGTGTTACAAGTAGGGTTGCCTTTTCAAATCCTACCTAGTACGACCTAGCTTCCGAGTTAGAGTAGAGGAGTCAGCTAGTATTCTAGGCAAGCATCAGTTCAGAGTTTTCCTATTTGTTGGACTTGTGATAGGCGACACTTGGGGAGTGCTTGGTTGGCACATATGCATGCTGTAGTTGCGGCCAAGGGGCCACAAGCATGTAGAGTGTCCATTTAGCAGGGATATCCAGTCAGGGGGTCAGTGAACTCCACCGCTTTCAGTCTTTCTAGTCAGTGACCCAGGGTAGTTCTCTTGCCCCAGTTGGTAGGGGTGTTGGAGGCAGAGGTCCTAGAGGCAGAGGCCCGATGGCAGAGGTTCATTAGCAGAGGTTAGAGACGGGGCCTAATTGGATGCATTGACAAGACAAGATGCAGCATGTAACACCCTAATATTTATCCCAACATGCCTAGGTCGTATTAAGATTAATTATTAGTTATTATTTCTCTTTGAAACTCGTTTGTAAAATTACTTGGCAGAAAATATGGGTAAATTTATTTTGAAATGGAATATGTCAAACAAAATGTGAGCCATCGCGTAACATAAGCGAAACGTAAGCAGGAGAGGAAATAAATCACGCAATATAAAGCAAGTAAGTACACCTTAACCATAGAAACAACCATCATAATATTAAATACCATAGTTTTAGTACAACAATCGAAACATAAAAAGCATAAAGTCATACCCATATAAATGGGTAGAGCTTGCAGTACATGAAACATAAAATACAAGGAAAGAAACAGGAAATATAATAGCAAATACATGAAAGCCCCAAAAGATACACCTGGCTAAAAGCAAACCCTCCCCTCTAGAGCCTATGGATGCCGCTAATCCTCCTTAGGAAACATAGCCCTCGAACTACCAAATCTCCTCGATGTGGCCTAACGAGAGGCGTTGCATGCGGATCGCGGAACGGCGTGGCCTCCTGAGGGCGCTCTCGACGAACGTACACGCTTTATAAGTTCTTCTGAGAGACCATGTCCTTGCTACCCCTACCGGAGGCCAAAGGCACCGAAGGGTGGAATCCTCCGATAGGGATAAGCCAAGAGTGTACGCCCCGATTCTCCTGTTAGAGTACAAATGACCAAAATGTCTCTAAGGTCATTTTTACCCAGAATTAAAGAAATTGACCCAGTCCTCGAATGGGTCAACTCAATGTTTAAAGGGGATTATATCTGTTGTGTTTGATATCCGAGGTGAAAATCTCATTTTCCGAACTTTTAGCTCAAAATGACCAAAATACCCTCCTGTTTTACACGGGTAAAAGGTGCCGTTTGAGCCCAAATTCCAGAAAGTTTGGAATGATGTTTATGAGTGCTTTTTGATGTTTAGTTGCCAAGAAGGGGCAGTTTTAATACAAAATTGTCATTTTGCCCCTAGAACAGTGTACAGTGAGCCTAATGACGCAATTAAGCAAACCTAAGCAATATTAGGCTCTAATCGAAGATTAATTTATTTCGATAATTAATCTAGAGTCAAAATAATTTATTAAGGTTAATTAGAACCTAAGATTGCTTAGTTAAACTCTAATTGCATTCTTTAATTCAAGATTCCTAGTCATGGAATCTTGAATAGTATTTTCTCTCCAATTCCTTAAATTAAGGAATTGTGCCATACCTCATTTGACCAAAAGAATGATTTTAAATTATTAATCTAGCAAGATTACCCTCCTAATCAAGTCTTGGCAACCTTAATTAGCCAATTACCTCACCTAAACACTTTCTTACAACTCCTAACCAAAACCTTAATCAAAGAAACACCTAAACACATCACTAAAACACAATTACATGAGCAAATTAATCCTCCCCTTGGCTGCCCAAATCTGGCCGAATGCATGGCCCTAGGAAAAATGTCACATGTTGAATTTTATCTCACTCAAAGCCATTCCTAGGCCATACCTCAAACCATACCTCACCATGCTTTCAACCATGCTTTGCCCATGCCTAGCCCATGCCAATCAAAGAGATATTTTCCTCCCCAAATGGCCAAGAGGCCGTCGGCCTCTCTCCCTTGGCAGCCACCATTGTGCAAAATTTTCTATAAATACCAAGCCTTGAAGAACCTTGCTACACTTTAGATCATTTGCTAAGTTTAGCTTTCTTGCTTTTTTTCTCATTTTCTCTCAAATTCTCTTCATCTTGCTCATCTTCTTCTTCCTCTCAAAGAACCTTTCCACCACCACAAACCACCACAAACAACCACAAACCACCACTCCCTCACCTTAAACCATCTCTCAAACACTTAAACTTTCCATTTCCAAGCTTAGAAACTCAAGGAAAAATCATCTTCCTTGAGCTCCTTCTTGGCCGAACACATCCACACTCAAGGGAAGATTTTGTCTTCTCAATCCTTCAAGAACTCAAGCTTTCCTTCATTTCTTCAAAGACTTCCTTAGGTAGGGGTTTTGTTTTAAAGTTTTTGCTTGTTTTCTTCAAGAAAAGTTCTAGTTTTCTCTTGGTTCAAACTCTTTTCCTCTTCCTTTTTCATTTCGGCCATGAGGCCTTTTTATGAGAAGGACTTTAGCTTGATGATGAGGTTTCAAGATAATGACTTGTTGTTGTCATGTGAGAAACCTCTAAAGCTTGAAACAACTTGGTCTTGGACCATACATGCTTGTGTTTCTTTCTTTTCCTTGGTTATATTTTTCGGTTCCTTTTTCTTTTCTCTTGAATGATTTCGGTTTCCTTCTCCTTTTCCTTTAAGATTTCGGTTTCCTTTTCCTTTGTTTGAACAAAGTTTGCTAAAAATGTTAAGTAGATCACAAAAGTTTTGTTAAAGAAAATTAATCCTATGATTTCAAAGAGCTCTAAGCTTACCCTTGCCAACCTTAAAGTTGGTCGGCCGTTCTAAGAGTTTTACTCTAGATTGAAGCCCATGAGCAATAAAATAAAGAATATGACTTAGTTCTTTGTATTTTGTTTAGACAAAGTGTTGAGCTTTGTGTTTTTTTCTTGAGCTTGATGATGAAGTTCAAAACCAAAGACTTCTTTGAAGTCTTGGTGCTAAGAACTCTAAAGCTCACTTTATGTTGTTAAGATGCATATTGGGTTAAGGTTATGATGTTCCTTTAAAGTCTTGTAAGAGCTCTAGTTAAGATAAAATGAGTTGCACACATGTTTATGTTTATGCCTTGCATAGCATGTTTATTTTGATGCTATCACTAAACTCTCAAGAATAATTAAATGGACTTGCATTATCATGTTTAAATTCCAAGCTTGCATTTCATGTTTATATTTCAAGTCATCACTTAATTTTAAAGATAATAATGAGGTTGCATCTCATATTTATTTTATGCTCTCACTTTACTTTCTAATGAAGAATAAAATGAGTGCATATCATGTTTAAGTTTATGCCATCACTTAAATGTTTAGAGCTCAAAGACTTGCCCAAGTATCTTGCATAAAGTTTTAGAAAATGGAGGCATTTCAAGGATGCCATTTCGGCCTTGTGATGATGATGATGGACTTGGATGAGTTCATCTAATCACAAGTGCACATAGTCTAAGTCTTGGAATTTTTCTAAGCTTAGATGTACTCAAGGAACTTTATGAACAAAGTTTTATGTTTTAAATCCATTCCTTGAGCTAAATAATTTAGCTACTGACCTAGCATATATTTATATGATTTCAATGAGATTAATTGGTTTCTAAAAGAGTTTTGAGTTCCTAAAATGATTCCAAGAGAAACTAGCAACTTATATGCATTTAAATCAAGTGATTATGTGATTCTATGAAGCTTATGTTTTCGGTTCTGCCCTTGATGTTTGGCTACTGTATGAATTCTGTTTTAAGGTGTTAAAATGTGTAAAATTATTTTGAGTGAAGCAAGGAACGATTTAGGGAAGTTTAGAAAGAACAAGTAACTAAAAAGGACTTAAAATGTGAATTCTAGAACACTTTAAATGCACAAACTTGTAATTCTATTCCAGCATAATTGGACTTAAGGAAAATGGTTTATAATTAGTGGATATGTGTAGGAATCCTCATAATTGGTTTAGGAGTTAATTATAGAGCCTTAGGCGAAGATGGAACTTAGAAAGGGTTAAAACGAAGATTCTAGGACCCGTAATCATGAGGTAATTTCTGCCAAAGAGACATAGAGCTGTTTGGTTATGTTATAATTCGTAAACATTAGAGAAAATTATAGGTAATGATCCCTTAGGTGTTATAAAAATCCATATGAAGGTTAGAATAATTGGAACACAAGTTTAAGACCCTAAGGGCCAAAGCATAAGACACCAAGAGATAGGAGGTATGATGTGAGCATGAGACCGAGTGGGCATACTCATAATGATGTGAATATGTTAATATCATGAGCATGAGACTTTGTGTGTATTTGTGGCATGTTGATGTGATGATGTGTTATGCCATGTTTGAGACGTATGAGATTTCAAAATATGAATGAATTAGAAGAGTATGCTCTTGAGAATTAAAGATCTATTTAATTGAGAAAGTTTCATGAGGATGATATGTGTGGTTGAGTTATGTGACATAACTCAAATTTGAGGAAATTCGGAGTGTAGTTGTTATCCTGGAATTTCCGTCAAATTTGAGGGATTTGAAAAAGTTTTGAAAAGAAAGATTTTATATGTGACATGCCAGACGCATTTCTCCTGCTACGGTGAGGAGAAAGGAAACCTGTGGAGGGTATGGTCATGGGGCCATACCGAAACGGACAATGTCATTGGTCTTAACCAAATGATGCGTTTTGGACTGAGAGGTACTTCTCCTGCTCCGTGAGGAGAAAGTAAAACCGTGAGGGCATCGACATTAGCCAAAGCGGACAAAGTCATTGGTCTTAACCAGTTGATGCGTTTCAGAGAAGGAAGAAAGTCCCATGATGGGTGATTCCTTAGGTCCCCTGCCCATACTCTGGAGTCGGGATTGTTATTTTTATGATTATGATTATGATTCGCTTATCAAGAGGATAAGTAAGAACTAGTAACGACTAGTTAAGGCATGAGCTCATAGCCTAGTATTAGGGTCGGTTACTATTTTTACATACCATGATGTCACAAGTTGAGAAATGAAATGCCACTATTATGAGAATTAGTTGATGATGATGTGTTTTATGGGTTTGCTGCCCTATGTATTGCCATGCATTCATATGTCAGTATGTTGTATACATGCGTTAAATTCATTATAAAAGATACAGACCTTGGATAATTATCTTTTGCGAAAACCTCACAATGAACCATTGCATGTTTAACCTTTTCATAATAAACCCAAGGTTCCTGAGGACGTAAACGATGACACTAGGATAGAGGTTTTCCCCTGAGATTCTTTAGCAAGATTCTCACCCTCTCTCTTTCTCTTTCCGTTATGTCTTCAGGCGATGGCGTTCGTGATTTTTGTTAATGTGCCCGTGGGAGCTGCACTACGATCATCACCAGTCTTACCACTTTGAGGGTCATTGTGCCGTACGCATTTTTGCATACATGGGATGCCCGTTTGCTTTTCCTTCCAGCTTTCGCTTCACCCCGACCTCTTCCTATGGCGATGATCTGATTTTTGAGAGACGCGACCCTGATGAGAGAACCGCCATGCCCGACCATCATCTTCCGCGGTACGAGGCTACCCCGAGTACGTTCTTCGCTCGAGGCGTTCGGAGACGATCCGTCGAGGATCCCACTTCTCATCCTTTTTGAGAGATCGGCCCCCAGCCGCCATGGATATTGAGAGGGGCAACAGCAGTGACCGCGGAGGAGAGCTCGACGCCTTGAGATGCGCCCTTATAGAGGGAGGAGTAGTCATGGTTTGGGGATCGATCTTTTACCGGGTTTTTCCATGTATTAGCTTTCTATGTTTTCTTGTATTTCATGTTTCTGTATTGCAAGCTCTCCCACTCGTATGGGACTTTATATTATATTTCCGTTGTTGTACTAAACT
Organism: Dalbergia oliveri; assembly: GCA_030441495.1. Classification (NCBI taxonomy): domain Eukaryota; kingdom Viridiplantae; phylum Streptophyta; class Magnoliopsida; order Fabales; family Fabaceae; genus Dalbergia; species Dalbergia oliveri. The sequence continues at coordinate 35,445,967 of JAMLFY010000006.1, forward strand.
ATGATAATTAATATTTATGATGGATGTTTTTATGATTGCGATGTTCTTTATTGCCTTTACCTTGCATGATTTATTTGCTCTGCTATTTTACGTTTCGCTTATGTTGTACGCGATGGCTCGCACTTTGTTTACGCATCTTATTTCAAAAAAAAAAAATTTACCCATATTTTCCGCTAAGTAATTTTACAAACTAGTTTTAAAAGGAAGTAATAACTAATAATTAATCATAATACGTCCTAGGCATATTGGGTTAAATATTAGGGTGTTACACGGAGAATATGAAGATGTCCCTTCTCAACGAGGTATGAGGGCACGTATTCGGATAGTCACGCACTTAGAGATGATGGTCGGCATGACGGGTCTCTCGTCGTAGGTCGCGTCCTCTTGAAGATCAAATCATCGCCGTAGGGAGAGGTCGGGGTGAAGCGAAATTGGAGACCAGGAATGCAACGGGCGTCCCATGTATGCAAAAATACGCACGGCACAATGACCCTCGAAATGGTTGGATCATTACTGGATCGTAGTGCACCTCCCACACGAGTGTATCAACAAAAATCACGAATAACGCCATCGGAATCTGAAGACGTAATAGGAAAGAAGAAAGAGGGGTGAGAATCGTGCTAAAGAATCTCATAGGGAATCCTCTATCTTAGTGTCATCGTTTACGTCCCAGGAACTTTGAGTTTATTATAAAAGGTTAACATGTAAAGTTCATTGTGAGGTTTTCATAAAGCAGTTATCCAAGGTCCATGTCTTTTATGATGAATCTTAATGCATGTATGCAGCATACCAAAACATGAATGCATGACAATACTTTATGCAACAAACTAAATAAAACATCTCATCGACAACCAATTCTCATATAAGTGGCATGTACTTTCTCATAATCAACTTCTCTCTTTCATAAGCAAAATGCTTCATATCTTTTCTCATTTCTCAAACTTGTGACATCATGGTATG